>KZ505640.1:1904321-1939321 GCA_002844005.1 Limosa lapponica baueri | reverse complement strand
GATGAGTATATTTTAGTTAACAGCCCAGAAAACTCATGAAATATCAACTGGAAATTTGGAGTGAAAAGAACTTCATACTCACCAGAAGTTTCTACTAATTTTTTTCCTGTTTTTTTTTTTCTTCAAGTTCTACTGATGGATGTATGAAATGTAGAGTTGTCTAAAGAGTTATTCCTGTTGAGGTCAGTACCAAAGTGTGTGTTTGTTATGATTCACAGGTAGGAATTCAACATAAAAGTGACAGATGATTTGCTGAGGAAGACAGACTTATTCTTAATGTGCTTGGCCAACATGCTGGAAGAGATCTTTATTGGACTGACATGGGGTGACAGCAGCAGACATTGAAATTGGAATTCTTGCTGCACCAAGCAACGATGAGGGGATCTGTGAGACAGTGCAGTACCCCCCTTACATGAAAAGCTCAGGATCTTTATACAGATATACACAGTTTTCTTCCTTGTTTTATATTTTATGCCTTGTCAACAAAGAAGTTGACTTGTTAATTCTGAAAGAGGGAAAGCCTACAGAAAACCAGAAGACCCTCTACATAAGCTCCTAGAGGCATAAACATTATTTATAGCACTTCATACTTATTTAACTGAGGGAAGTAAGTGCTAATAAATGCTCAAAATAAAGAGATTAGAAATGTGATTTAGCACAGTCAGGGATGATGGTTATTCATCAGAAATACCTATTCATTTTTTTCTATTTATTTTAGTTCATTTTTCATTGACATAGTTGCCTAAGAGACTATTTTGATATTGATAGTTCAGGGAGGAGCAAACGCATGCACTACAGACTTGGATGAGTTTCTGCTATTTGAATTTGCTGAAGATTTTATTAAATAGCACCGTAGCTTAGGACAAGCTGATTGCATTTCACAGCCTATTTCCCCATACTCCCTAAATGCTGATTTACCAAGAATGAAATGCATGTACACATACTCTGGAGCATGTGTTAAAGCTGTGCTAAATATTTTCCATGTAATTTCCAGCTGGCAACATTTTGCCAGAAAGCCTGGTACTTAGAAATGATAAATAAATAAAACAAACAGAAACTTGTGTTGTAATAAGGAGACAATAGAACAGCTGCAGGGCATGGAGTAAATTCAGCTTGACTTGATGTGGACACAGTGGCTGGATTTTACCCAGGAGATATTAGCAACATTCAGATTCCTAAGGGGAGGACTGTGGAGAGAGAAGAAGAGATCTCATTGGGAGGTCTCTTAGCACATTTGAAAAAATAAACACAGAAACGATGAAAAATAATATTTAAGCAGCAAAATCAGCATACACTGTCCTCCTGCAGTATGTTGAAAAAACATGAACTTGTCTCAGGAAGAAAAAATAATGAACAGAGCTTTGTTTTGTTTTGTTTTGTTTTGTTTTGTTTGGAGGGAGAATAGGAAGAAGATGGAGGGGGGCTGGAGCCTGGGAAGGCAAACTACAACAACAACAGCCACCAAGTGAAGGAAAGAGAAACAGTGACGGTAAGGAATGAAAGAGCAAAGAGGGTGTGCTTCTATAGGGTGCTATCATTAAAAGAAAAGAAAACCCCTCCAAACTTCTTTAATTATATTTGTAAGGGCAAAAGTAACACATAGCACAAATGCTTCTGTCATGAGAACATTTTCAGTTCAAGCAAAAATAAGAGCAGTTCCTCAGCACCAGTAGTGGTGCTAACTACAAGTGCAATAGCAAAAGCTACAGTAGGTGTAACATTTATGTCTGTTTTTTTTACCTTTCATGAGCGGGCTTTCTTTTACCTCTACTTATAGCAGTGTACATTGATTGTTCTTTGATGAACGTGTTATAGTAATAGCCCACCGAGACTTGTATTATTGCTGTCCTCTTGTTCTTGAAGGGCAAATCCTGGCTTTCTCATGCAAGGTAGTTCTATATATTAAGGATGAAAACCCTGACATATATTCATGCTTATAGCTTTAGGCACCCACATTTGAAAACAATGACCTTAGAACTGCATAACGACCAGTGGCAGTGGTGAAGCTGGAAACGAGGGATCAAATTTATAAACAATAAACAATACATATCAAGTGGGTAAATTAGATTCCTGTATGTTGAGTTCCTGTTACTTAACTGGTAGGCAGAACTTTTTGTGTTGGAAATGGTAGTAGTTGAAGAAAAAGTAAAATGGGGTCACATTAATCTTTACTCTCTTATGTTTTCACTCAAATGCATAAAGGAGGCTAAGCATGAATTTCCAACATAACCATCACTCTGACTTCGGCTTGACTGGGCTGTCATGATCAAATGACTTCACTTGCCTGGTATGTGCTCCTCTGCTTTTTTACATCCTTGATATCCCAGTTTATACATGTGCACATGCTGACTTCCTCCAGGACACCACAACCCTTCCTGATAATTGCACTGCTAAAGCTACCTGCTGTCTTAAAGGTCAGCAGAAGGGCCTTAGCGGTGAAGTGGCACTTGCCTATCAAAATGCAAAATACTGGGGTGAAAGAAGTAAAACTCAACTATTATATGTTACAAAATTCGAGACATTCAAAGTCGAGTATATCTTTCTCATGTTCCAATACCCAGAAAAGAATGTCACAGCATGACTCCATCCTCGTGACGGAGACTGAAAGAAGAATGAAAAATAATGCAAAGTTATCTCCTTCTTGTTAAAATCTATTGTAATCTTGTGTTCTTCCTCTGTTATTGCACTGAAATAAAGACATTTTAATCCCAGGGTACAACTGAGAGAAGCCCTGATCTAAAAATTGCCAAACCTCCCGATCCAGTATTTTAGAACTCAGAGTGCTTGTCACTTATGAATATTCATACAGACCACTAAAAGAATTATATTCTGTCTGCAGTTACAGGCAGGAAACGAACACAGTAAATTCTAAAGAGACAGCAGTATTTTATGGAACACTTGTGAAATATTAAGAACATCCACAACAAAATTCTTGTAGGAAAATGGTTCAGGAAAGTTATATGGAACAGTGATAGCACCGTCATGGCACACATCTTTTAGAAGTAAATAAAATACAGAAATTCACCTCAAGTCTTAGAAAAGTTGGAATTCAAGGTAACCTGATAATATGTGCATTTCTCTTACATGCAGGAGTATGCATGCTGGTCAGGTAAGACACTGAATGCAAAAGGCTTGTATAAACTTTGTAAAAGAAACTAGGAAACCTGGCTAAACATAAGTTTTATCTTAATGGAAGACAAGTTTTTATATAAAGAAGGAAGTTACCTCCTGAAAGCCTGCCCTAAGGTTTACAGTTAAGGATAGTTAAAAATGGGAGATATTTTAAACTTGTATGTATTCCTTCCTTTATGATTAAGTAAACTGCAGAATTCCTTGATGGTAGAATAATAAATGTTTAAGAAGATTATTTTCTGACAAGTCAGCGCTTATATATGAAAAGGCCTAATCTCACCCTAGCAAGAAATGGACTTGTTCCAGTGGCAGATGTACTAACCCAAGCACATACTAAGTTGGTTGGGAGCCTTCTTGTGTTCACAGTATTCCCTGAAGAAATGAAACTAGCCTTTTATGAGCTCTTCCATTAACAAACATCTTAAAAATAGAGGCAAGGTAGTGTTGAGACCTCTAAAACCAGAGGCTGATGGTAGCTCAGCTGAGCTACTGGCATGATGCTGCCGAAAGGAAGAGAGCTCTCCCTCTTCTTCTCCCTCACCTCTCTTTCTATTTTTCCTTCTTTACCCCCTGCTCCTGGAAAGGCAGTTGTCCCTCCTTTGCAGCAGCTCTCATGCTGCTTTGGGCTTTTTTTTTCCCTGCTCATTAACACATCGGAAAAACACTCAGCTGATCTAATGGCTTTGCTTCTGCCATTTTAAGGAATTAAAGTTGCCTACAGTGAAGTCTGGCAGGCTCCTGAGACAGTAGAATTTTGTAAAGACCAGGAATTTGCAGATGTTGGTAGGAAGCAGGCGCTTTGTTTTCTGACAATGCACAGACTCATCTCTCTGCATCTTATGGAACTGTATGCTAAGACTGGAGTTCTTTTCAAAATTGATGGCTTTTTTTCAGGCATGAAGAATCAAATTTTGTAAGAAAAATGCTTATTGATATGCTGGTTGTGTGTGACAGGAGAAGGCAGACCAAACTGTAAAAACTTTCTAAAAACTTGGAACAGTTTCTTTCTAAAAATCTTTGTGGAAAGAGATTTCTGAAGTGAAAGTAATGAAAAATATTTAATGGTCTCAAATAAAATTTACCATTCAAAACTTTCCTCTCACCAAAATGAAAAAAAAAAAAAAGTTGGGGGAAATTGTTTAATGTTACTCCAAACTTGCTTTTTTTTTTTTTCAGATGTTTTTACATGTAGAACAGGCAAAGGAAACTGTAGATTCTCTGTGTTTCAGCTCTGACCTCTGCCTGAGGGACTCTAGAGTCACAACACCTGTGTATCCTCTACATACCCTTTCCTGCAGTCAATGAGGCACAGGGGCTGGAGAACTCTCAGGGTCTTTGATTGGCAGAGTTCCACTTTGTATGCATAATACTCTATTCTTTCAACGATTAAGCGAAATCAGACTCCTGACCGCTACTGTGATGTCATTTGTCCCTTCTCCAGACCAGTTCCATTCACTCCATGAAACCTCTCTGAGGAGCAGATAGACCATCATCAGGTATAGATGTTTGCCTGCTTAGCTGAGTCCACACTCTGAATTTGTGAGTTTTCTAGACTTCAGATGGAGAATGCAGCTCATCCTCCTTCCAGGCAAATGTCTTAATCTTTAGAACAAAATTTAAAATAGCCTATGGAGATAAATATAGCTGCAAAAGAAGGAACGTCATAAGCTTGATGCTCCACCAAGACAGTCCAGGTGTCTTGGAAAAAACTCTTCTTGGGAGTTTTGTGGATGAGCTGAAGTGTGAGCAGAAATATTTCTGGCTCTCTTACTGAGAGTGACAGTTTCCATTTCTGAAATTTTATATGTAGACCTTTACCTTTGCTTTTAGTCCCTGCTACTTTCTATATGTGATAGTTTATTGTATTTCAGTATGTTTTCCATCTTCTGGGTGGGTCTCATTTCCACAGAAGAGGTTTAATTTAAGGAATTTTATTTCCATCTTTCACCTGAAGATCTGTGATTGCCAAAGGAATGCCTCTGATTATTTGCCCTGATTTTTCCTAAAAGTGTCCACACTGAAGTTGCTTTTCTATTAGTGCCTGCCAGATCCTGTACCCAGTACTTCACTTTCCCTGGGACACCAGACCTGAAGATGTTGAAAAAGAGCAAAATTTGCTTTTTAGAAGCTTCTGAATGCTTTAATCTATGTCAGACAAGTGTGTCTTCATACACCAGGTGCTGACAATCATATCCTGTCTTCAGTTAAACCCATGAAAACTCATTAGAATCAATGGAGATGCACAGATAGAAGTGAGTAAGTAGTATTTAGCCAGAAATGCTGGGCTCTCATCTCTAGGCTTAATAATCTATTGATGGAGTCATCCCGTGTTCCAAAGCATGTCAACACTTACTATAACATGTTGTGATTGTGCTGTGCTTTCAGCAAAGGTGGGTCGTGTGTTTAAAAATGACATTTGCTTTACTGTTCTGCATAAATTGTGGATAATGTTTTAATAAATGGTATTTTTAAAAAGAAATATATTATTTAATAAAATTATTACTCAAACTGAATTCCATCAAATTGTCACAGTTGTTATGTGCTTAAAAAGCTTCTGCTTCTCTATTATTAAGTGGTAAAAGATTATAATTTGATAAAAATGGATACTAAAATGACTGATTTTAAAAAGTGTGTTTCAATAAAATTCAGCATAAAAATTCAAAGCAAAATGTTAAAAAAAAGATTTTCTTTATTATTTTAAATCTACACATTTTAAAATATTTCAGTGAACAAATGAGTGTTGTAATAGAAGGTACATCACATGTACTACATAATCCTCAGTTTCCAGCACACTCTTATTCACTTATATGATGATTCATCAGTCCATACTTATACACTATATACTTCTTTAATAGATACAACATTTACACTGTAAACATTAATATAAGTGCAAAGGAGGTTGTGGTAGTGGAAGGTAAGACTTAGTACTTTGCAAATGCTTTTAGTCAAAGGCTTTCATTCTGGGGACACATATAGCTCTATCCCTTGAAGAGTTTTTTTTGGAGCCGTAGTTGCATAACTGTGCTTTTCTAACACGACTAGTAAATATATTAAGCTGATTTTTCCTGGACACAAACATAACCATAATGACCTCTCTTTTTTTCAACTCATCGGAACACGAGAATGAAAACTGCAGGAAGCCATTTTTTTCTTGTTCAGTTTGAAATAAAGTCAAACAATAAGCAAGTAAGGATCAGGCATTCAAAAGAGTTTGAAAACTGGAATAGAAAAAGCTTTGAAGGAGTTTAAAAATTAATGACCTGAGCTGTTAGTGAAAGAAAAGTTTGCTTATTTATTAAATCAGCAACGTTGCCAATTGACTAGGAAATAGAAATGAACTAAATAAGTAAACTACAGAAAAGAAGAAACAAACAAACAAAAAAATACCAGCCCTGGAATGCCCCAGAGAATATCAAAGATAGTAATAATTTCTTGAATACTTGGTAAACTAACAGAAATCAAGAGTAAAGCTATAAAAAGCTAAACCCCACATATTTAGATTTGTTCCTGGTATGGTAAAATTGCTTCTATTAAACAAACAAACAAAAACAGAAGAAGAAAGTTGGCATTGGTCTGAGCCTGGGATGTCAGTTCTTGTGCCAGGTGTCGTTCACCGCATCCAGGACAGGATTAATGCCTGAGAGGATCCTTTTGTGCTTTCAGTTGATGTTTGCTGTTCATGCAAGAGGTCGTGTGAGAGCTTCAGCATGCCAGTTACAGTGGGAGCTTGAATAAGAAGGGTCCTGCTGCAAAAGAGGATACCAGGAGTAACTGTTTAGGGGGGTGAGTTACTGTAATTGGGCCTGCTGTGTCACTGCTACAATGCTCCAGCACTACCACCACAGAAACTTGCCACGCTTCTTTCTTCGCCCCACGAGTGAGCTGACCGCAACTGGATTCCAGTCAAAAGTAACATTTAACTCAAAGTATATATTATTGTGCTTTAACTGGAGCCAAATAAGAGATAAATTTCAAGTTGTGTTTCAGAATAAAACTACAGCAGGGTTCTAACAGAGAAGTCTTGAGGGTATTGAGCCCGTAGATAATAAATAAAAATTAAGAATACCATTAAAATACATTCTAAAAAGAGTTTATCTTCAGCTGTGTGAAGAACAGTAGATTTTAATTTTGTAACAGAACAGGCAGCCTGAGGTCTTGTTCCTATCTTAGAACATTCCAGTAGGTCAGGTGCCATTACTGGAAATGAAGCTTGAGAACAGGAGTATAACCATCAGATGAAGAGGCATGTCAAAGTGTACAGCCCGGCCTCTAGGAAGCTGAAAAAGGTTCTAGAAGGTGTGTGGGGTGCAACATTTTGTTGACCACTGTGTGCACCCTTGTAACCATATGAGGACCTTCGACAAGTTATGATTTCCAGCACAACCCATCAACCGTCTCATTCTGGTGACATTGCAGGAGTCTGAGTGAAACTGAATTAGAGTGCCATTCCTCTTTTGTTAGGGAAATTATCTGTTGCCTTTGAAGGGTAAAATCAGATTGACTACAGTGGGAGTGGGTGGGGGAGTGGTCAACTGAGCATTTCATCACAGTGTAGCATAAAATCCTATTCTAGAATGGGTAATGACATATTTGGTGCCCCTGGAGTGTTATTTGAGCTGTTTAAATGGTTTATTTTTCTCTTCATTCCCTAAACTAAAAACTGTATTTTAGAATTTCCAGACCACCTGGAATATAAAGTCCTTGAAAAAAACCCAGACAATGCCATCCCCTCAGGTTTGTCTGATATTTATTTAATTTATTTTAGAAAAAGAAGTATTTAATTTACCTGAATTTTGTCTCTTTTAGGAAAAAAACTAAACCAAAAATTCAAAATGAAAACTTAGAAGAATATTTTTTGTGAATAATAAAATTAGTTTAAATGTGTCTGAGTTTTTTTTCTCTCCTCCCCCAGAACTACTTATCAAATTTCTCTCAAATTCATAATTCCTGAAGTGGCTTTTTAAAAGTAATTTATTATTTTTGCCCATCTCTGCATGTAATGTCATTAGTTACAGATCATAAAAATACCAGATTTGTACATACAGAGTAGGCACCCATCTCTTTTCCCTTTTTTTTTTTTAATAAATTTCCAATTTTTTGTGCTATATCATTCACTTCTTCTCTCCCATTTGCCTGATAATGATCTTGGCTTTCTGATTCCAGTCGGACTCTGACGCTGACTAGCTATTGTTAATATTATTACTTCTTTTTGTTCTTGATGAGTTGATCTTGAGGTAATTTCTGCACTATTTCTATGAAATATATTGTCTAGAATGTATTACTGCAATTCACCAAGTTCCCCTAAATAATGGTCATCTGCACAGAAAAACCTCTAACACCTTAATGCAACTTAAAGGCTAAAGATGACGTTCTGACCTTAAAAAATGGTATCTCTTTTTGGCTAAGGACAGCACTTTATTGTAAAGGAGTTCTTGCTTGTTAATGCAAACACAGGTCTGGTTTTACAGTAGTATTTATTTATGACTTCTTTGCATCAAGGCTCTCTAAACTTCGCCTGTAATATACTCTGTCACACTTTCACATAAAACCGTCTACCAGAAGGGATTGACATTAGTTATGAGAGAGAGTAGCAGCAGCTCTTTAGACATATAACTACTGTGCCATTTTGATGTAATTCAGTTTAAATTTCAAACATTTCTATTTAACATAATCAAGTGGTATGAAATCTTCTTTTAAAATGGCAAGTATACAGTACTAGCTCAATTGGCACTTAGCAACGGTCCTTTTACAATATGCACAATAGCTTCCAGCAGGGAGTTTTTTAAGGACCATCCTTTGAGAGCACAAACTCACACACGTACAATCAGGAGACATCAAGGTTCTATCTCCAGCTCCCCTTGAGATGTTATTTAGCTAATGCACAAATGTTACAGATAAGCTGTTAGCCTGAAAAATAGAACAAGCAGTTGTGTGCAGGTACACATCTTTTCTTTTTTCATTCCCGGATATCTTCATATTATAATTTCACATACAGTAACACCTAGAAAGGTGTAACATGCGATTTTTACTCAATAGGTGGATTTCCACATTTAAATGCACTGCTGCAGTCAAGTGCCCCTTCTTGAATACTGTATTATATAGTGGCAAAGCACCATTGAGTGGGCATACAGCTGCAGTCATTACTGGATATTCTCTGGTTAAAGTATTGCTGGAAAGATATAGCTCTATCACAGGCTGCCATCACCAGTAAATAGTGCTATGAGCATAGCTGTTTTATATGCAACAAAAAGAAAAGATCTGGCCCTGCAGCTAGCTTTCCTCGAGAGAGTCAAATCCTGGCAAACAAGCCCCTTGTCTCAACTGCAAACCTCCCATACTTATTGGTTGTCTTCCAAAAACTGTGCTGAACCATATAATAAGTTCAAATTTCATTAAGCCCAGGAGCAGAGGGAGTTTCTAGCATGCAACTAAAATCATGGCATAATGTTCTGAACCGGATGATTGCATTATAATCTCATTCCAGTTGGGATCTTCTTTTCCTAATAGAAGGCTCTTAAATCCAAGATAGTAAAGGAAGAGGGACTCCAAGACTGAAGACTGCAATGCTGTTACTCAGTACATTGCTCGGACGTAGGGCAGATATAAAGCGATAATGGCATCGATATTACTGTAGTAGTAATGCTGCCTTGGGTGCAAGACTTCAGTATTGGCTTTAATTCTGTTCATATGAAAGCTTCAACAGCAACATGGTAACACCATGGTGACAGCACAGAGGACTCTCTCTGCCTGATGATAAATATATATATATTTAACTAATTAGAAATATAACTCTTTCGTAAGAAGCCAGACAGAAATAATGGCAGAATGATGGACAGATTGTTCAACCTATTTTCTTCCGGTCAAATACTTTTTTAACATAAACACCTCAGAGTAAAGTACAGTAGAAGAAAGAAAGAGAAAACAGGTGTATATTTTTAGACAGTATGAACATATGTAAGGGGAGAATATTGTTGTACACTTGGAACAATGAATTAGCGATGTAATGGACTCTTTAAAAAGGTGCTCTTTGCTAGTGCCTAATCATGAAATCCATGGAAAAGACTGGAAATTCATGAAGGCAGGAATAAATTCTTTTTTATTTTTTAATATTTTTTAAATCTTAAAATAATGAAGATATGAATTAATAAAAAGAATTTGTGAAATCATGTTGGATTTTTACTGTTTGATTGGAGGGAAAAAAACAGAATTTTTTTCAGTCAAAACATTTTCTTAGACGTGTTCTAATTGCAGTGTTTTGATTTGTTCATTTTGAAATAACATTTCAAATTGAAATATCATTTTGTTTAATAAAGCAAACTTCAAAAATTCTCTAAAAAACCCTGACTTTTCTGGTTAAGATTGAATTTTGCATTTTTTTTAAACCTGCAGAAGCTATTGAAACATATTGTTTCAGTCTTGGATCAAAGTAATATGTTTTCTCTTAATTTTTCAGTTCAGACAGTAAATCAAAGGATCAGTCTATAAGTACTATTATAGGCTTCAGTTGGATTAGGAACCTGTCCTTAATCGTGTCTATTAAAAATGCCAGTGTTCTAAATCTGCAGGAATTACCTGCTGAATAACAAAGCAGAAGACTTTTTTTTTTTTTTTTTTAGTTGTGCTCGCAAACTATCAGACACTCTAGGGATGCATGATCATCTGAAATATTTCAGGTTGGCCCATTCTGACTATTCAGGCACAGGAACAGCTGAGGTTAGAGACAATTTTTAGTATGACCATCCTGAGGTCCAAAGCAAAGCTTGCTCTTCTTGACTCCCAGGCTCTGGTTTGAAGTATAGTACTGGACCATGAAGCCAACATCCTAGGTCCCCAGAGTCAGATGATCTATACAGGGTCTTTATTTAAAAGCTTGATGATAAGAGTGCACAGCTAGTCATGAGAAATTTCGATAGTTGATTGTAGCTCACTTGCCACACCAGTTTGGGAGTGGCTGTCTCTCCCCACAGATGTCATCTACGTAGGCACAGCAAAAAGCAAGACTGACACGCTGTGGTGCAAGAGTAGAACGTAATTTTTAAACTTCTGTTAAGTGTTTTCTTTTGACCACTCTGGTTGCCTAGGTAAAGTGGAACTGGTAAAGTCTGTTGGAGAATTCACTTGCCCCAAGGCCCAATATTTGATTTTCATTGTTTGTCTTTGGGGTGTTCTAAAGCAATATTTTTTTGCTTCAAAATCCAAAGTGCAGCAGTCTACAAAAATTGGTGACAAGTAGCAGATTGTCGTTTTGTTTTTTTTTAACAGAATCATTCTATAATTACAGACAGTTAAATAATCTATAACTAGCTCCAAACTAATTCTTGGCTATTCTACATCTAGAAAAGACCTAACTAATTTTAAGCTATTAAAAAAACATCTGGGCAGACAAAACTCCCTGCCAAGTTTTAGGTGGATAGGATCCAGAGTGGCTAAGATATTAAATGTGAAAAATCAGTTCTTACAGTTGAAATGCCAAGCTACAACATCAGGACCCCTATGCTATAACTTTTAAGAGAGCTAAGTGGTGTAATACTGTGCATAATTATTTCACTCACGAGCAAAAAGGCCTATTAGTCATAAGCAGAGCTTTAAGTAAGCTGTAAGGGATATTTCTTCAGAAACATATGCCAATCATATGACCAAACAAGATTGTGCTTTGCACTTATGTATCACTATTTCTTGGACTTGCTGCCTAGTGCAATATTGACAGATTTTGAAAATCCCCTGGTTATGACCTCAAGAGATGCTTAGCAAATTTATTTACATTAAATCCATCAGGGCAACAGAGGCTAAATAAAACTTATCACATTTTTTTTTCCTTTATCTTGATTATATGCAGTACCGCACCTGGCAGAGTACCAAGGGCTAAAACTCAGCTTTCTCTGATGTTGCTGTACTAGCAGCTTAAACAGCAGTTTTCCTGCCAATTTAAACTTTTACTTTTTAATGAAGAATTTAAACCAGAAAAGTTAAGCATTCCTTGGGTTTGCTCTTTAGTAGGAAGTAAGTTTGATTTGGCACACTGATTGCTAAATCTCTTCTTTAAAATCTCGTTGAACCAAAACTGGAAATTCTGTTTAAATCCTTGTAGTCGTATAAGAACATAAAATACCAAAAGAGCAATAAACAAAATAAAAAAAAAATACCTCAACAAATGCATTTTACAACTTGGATTTTGGAGAAACAAGCTCCTCTTTCATTTTTTATTTATTAATTTTAAGTAAAATCATTCAGGCCTAACTCATAAGAGAAATTCCCCCTTTGAGGGTGACCTCGAATCTCTCTCAAAATATACAGCAACATAAAATATACACAGAACATTTTATTCCTATACCTGCGCCATCACAGGAAGATTATTTCCAGTCTTTGAAATAACATTGCAGATTTCTGGTGGTTTCTGTATATTTTATGTTGAGGAGCTCCAGAAGCTTTCCTCGGTTGTAACCCAGTTTACTATTCTCTGAAGGGGAAGAGGAGGCATAAGAGACTTTGTGGTGCCATGAAACAACATGTAAAGAAACTTGTCTTCCTTCATCTCTCCTTCCATATATATACTGCATTTTCTGTTGATGGGTTTTGGCCAAATGACCAAAACAGTCTATGGAGCAGGACTATCATGCACAGTTGTGATCTTCTGCTGCTGTCCTGAGTTGCTGACAATTGTGTGGCTAATTTGGAGGCCTTTACAAAAGCTGTAGCATTATCTGGTCATGGATCACATATGGTGTGACTTATGGAAAATGAGACAGTCACCTATTGTCCTAGCTAGTAAACAGCTTGATCCAGCTGTTAAGGCAAGAGGAGATGCCTGAGGCTGTGTTTATCTTGAGGGCCCAGGGAACTGTCATATTCTGGACAACAGCAGGTTTCCAGAAGCTGAGCTGCCTTGCCTCCAACAGGAGTTAGATGCTATACCTTCAGAATCTGGGCTATTGCAGCTATTCAGAGCTTAAATTTAAACACATGCTTACATACTTAACTGACCTTAATGATATTAGTCATATTGCCTAAGAACGAGCTTATCTTCAAAGGCACTGCACTTTTATGGCTCTCATTTCTTTGTGTTAGAGGTGCTCTGCGCTTTAGAGAAGGCAGGATACTTGCTTAAGTGTTTATTCCCCTTCCATCAGATGATGAACTAGAGATATGGTGACGCTGAAATCATGTCTGCAAAGTGCTTGGAGATCTTTGGGAACAAGGTTGAAGAAAACTGAAAAATATTATTAGATTATATTTACTTTTCCAGAATTTATTAATTGTTTTTTTGATTTTCAATGGATCTGCTAGTGAAGATTTAATTGTGTTGTAAGTAGTCACATTCACCTTTTTGTGGGAAGGCTTGCAGTTTATCTAAAAAAGACAGAGCAAATCACTGGAGCTGCAACATAACTGCAGCAGCATCTGCTCTAACGTAGACCATCATGTACACATCCCTTGAGCTTAGTCCTTATTGGAGCCACGGCTCATAATTAACAACTATCAGTTGCTGTGATTACCATATATTTTGAATTACAACTGTATTCAGGCTGATTTTCAGATCCTGTGTTATAATATACATCCTGTGTTGCAACGACTGTTTGGACAGGCTTTCAGAAACCAGACGTATGTCACTAGGTACATTTCCTTATGTTCCAAGAAGAAGCTTCATGAGATGGAAGGGAACTGACTTAGTTGGACTGAATAAGAGTTTTGAAACCCTAGATGTCATGAGGGTCAAACACGATGAACCACCTGAAGAGGTGCTGGAGAATTTAGCTCAAATTATTTCTTTGAAGAAAGTATAAATAAGGTTTTACATAGTGCACCTTCTCTAAACAGTTAGGAGGTCCTCCTCCCTTCAGGTTCACCATGCTGTCAGGAGCACAAAGGGATGTCCTTTTTCAGGGGGAGAATATAGCAATTTTATTTCTCAGGAATGGGCAGTAAGCACAATCAGCACTTGTGAGAATAAGGCTGAAGGCTCCAAACTGTGATGAGGCCCTTGCAGAACATAGGTCTGTATATAGATCCCTGAGATCTACATGAATATTCAACCAGCCACCATCAGATATCTATTCTATTTTTTGGTTAAAAAGGGACTTTCCTGCAAAAATAGGCAGAAGTGTGTAGCTACTCCTCAAAAAAACTGCTTCTCTGCTTAAGTCCTGCCTTGAAATTTCTCTTTACCTGTGGCTGAATAAAGCACAAGGTTGGTCATTCAGTGTGGACTACAAACTTAATGCTCAAAACCAAGACAAACAGTGCAGGAATTGGATGAAATATTTGCTGAAGCATTTTTGTCAGCCAAGCCCAGGTAATATACATTACAGATTTACACCACAAGAGAATAACCATTGTGTCCTTCAGATCACCACAGAAAAAGAATAAGTGTAATAAGAATGTTTCTGTACTAAAGTGAGTTCATCGCTATGTGATTTTCTAACCAAAATGACATCCACAAACTTCCAAGACAAGCATGTCTCCAAAATGTCTTTTCTCCTGAAATCTTCATGTGCATCTAACATTTCTCTGAACTCTGGTGCTGAAAGGCAAACGAAAACCTGGCTGTTGTTTGAGGATTCATTTCCTTCATCTACATCCTTTCTCATCATGACCTGCATTGACAGCTTTGACTAACTTGGCTGCTCCTTCCTTAACCCATGGGAAACCTAAATCTGGCCAACATCTTGCTCAGTGTGGTTTGTTCCTTCTTCCTTTTCCATAAAGACTCAGCTTTTCTTGCTGATATTAAATAAGCTGGAAGTGCCTGTGTTAGTCCCTCAAATCTGCATGGGAAGGAAGAAAAGGGACAAGAAGGTAATGGTAAACCAGCCACAAATGCTGTTGTCTGTGACTATAGATCCACAGAGCAGGTGGCTTCTGCTATGGATGCCTTTGTGTTTCCCCATGCAGATGATTTGGTAGCACAGGACTAAACCCTGAGCGCAGACACATGGCTCCAGAGACATTTTCTCAATTTATGGGGTGAGGGAAAAAAGCAGAATATATATTTCAGAACATATTAGATATTTCTGAAATACTTGATGGTACATATACGGTGTGTTTAGTGCATGCATTATGCCTCAAAGTATTCATGCATGGATATTTACTTTTATTATTTATAGACCAGTTACCACACCAAGCCCACTTCCAGGCATCAAGAATAAACCTGTATTTCACATTTATTTTTATAACCGGTAGTAAATCTTGTAGATGGTGTGAGTACTGTGAAAGTTATCTGACCTTGAGCAAGAAGAAAACCCCACAGGAAGACTTCTATCTCAGAAAGCATCAAGGTGTGCCTGAAAATGGTTGCTTATTTGCAGATGGAGACAGTTTGGATCTGCTCTAGGTTCCTTATTAAAATGAAAGAACATGCACACTTAACCCAAATATCTCAAAGCCAAAAGTACTTTCATTCACAGTGGATTGAGCAAGGTGTGGGGCCAGCAGTTTTTGGAAAAGGCTTCATTGTGGTTCTCCAAGAAATGTACACATCAGTGTTAAATAGCCACATCCCGCTAAAAGACCAACATCAGGAAGAGCACCAGTACTGTATTATGTAGCTTGCACCACACCATATGCTTGCACTGCCCAAAAATGTTCCACGTGGCTCTCTTTCCCTGGTGCCAATGAAGCTTTAAGGAGCCAGAAGACTTTGCCAGTAAAAAAGAAGCCAGTTAGGAGCACCAGAGACTAACAGATGTTAAAGTTGGGAGAAATCACCACAGTCATCTATGATATTCAGCCCACACAAAACAAGGGACTTTCCCAAGGCTATCAATGGTGTCAATTTATAATTGCAAAAATTAGAGACACATAAGTATTTTTCAAGAATTATTAACACTGGAATGATACATCTCTATAGTAGTCAGAGGCTGTGTCTGAACAGTTATATATAGTAGTCCCTTCGTGGTCTCTGAAGGCAAAGTGGGTGTTACGTCCATGTGCTCGAATCTTCTTCCTCCAAAAACAGGCTGCCCACATGGCAGATACTGCTCTTGAAAGACAACCTCCTGAACCTGTGCATCATCTGGGGGTAATGCTGGGCCACAGACTGTGTGAGCAGCCTGGCCAGCACTGGCCAGTACTCTGACCTATGCTGCAGCCTTGCTTAGCTTACAAGCATGAGTCCAATGAGATAGACTGTGTTTTGACAAACTTTAATATCTGCTGCAAGGCAAATTAATTAGTCATCTAGTAGTCCACTAGCTCTGCAAGTACTGGTCAAAGCTAGGTTAAAAAAACATATCAGATGGGGAAAAAAAAGCAAATATTACAGGAATTCTTTACTGATCTCTACCATAGTAGGAGTACACTGAGGCTCTAGAGGGTCACTTTGGCTACCTGTGGATTACTGAGTACAAAGTGCTTCACCCTGTCTTGGTAGAACAGTCTTCTATTTTTCTATCAAAAAACATTCTAGCTTTGAGAATATAAGAACATAAAATTTGCTATGCATCAGAATAAATAGCCATGTAATACAGGATTTCTCCCCTGAAAATAACTGGACAGGGACTTATGAAAAAACATTCACAAGCAGGGAATGGACAGAGTGATAACTGTTTTGGAACCTTTTCTTTGTCTTGCAAATCATGGTTGAGGGATTTCCTGAACAAGAGACAGTAGGTACCTCACTATAGTTAATAGACCCCATGGTTCTTCATGTCAAGAATCTATTAGACTTTTTTATGGCTTTATTAGAGTTTTTGCCTTCACAATATCCTGTGGCAATGAGTTCCTTGATTTAATTATGCATTAAATAAAAGAGCATTTCTTTTGGTATTCTAAATCTCTACTTGATCTCTTCACTTCTTATAATACAAATCATGGTCATCAATTGTTCTGTATTCCCTTTCACCATGCCATTTACGACATGGAGTACCCCTTTCCTCTGCAATCTCTCTTTTTCCTACTCTGGTCCATCTCTCTTACATTAAAACCTTCCATACCTATAGTCACCATTGTCACTTTGTGTGTAACATTCTATTCCCCCCAAAAAGGGGGAAGGTTGCACACATAGTAGGTGAAATAACTATGAATTTATAGAGTAGTATAAAGACAATATTTTCTGAAGGTTGTGAAAATGGGAAAAACACTGATTTGCCCACTGTGGAGCAAATAAGAACTGTTTCTACAACTAGAAATACTTAAGCTAATCTCTCCTTCCAAAATATCAGTAAGTAGTTGGATGGGGTTGGACATCTGAACTACCTGATCCAGTTGAAGATGTCCCTGCTCATTGCACAGGAGGCTGAACAAGATGACCTTTAAAGGTCCCTTCCAACCCAAACTATTCTATGATTCTATGATGTAGAAACCTTATTACAAAGAAGAATATACATCTGTTAATAAAAGCAGCCATCAAAAGCAATATACAATTCTACAGTGAAAGCATAGGAAAAGTTGCGATATAAAACCTCAAATATTCCTAAGATCACACAGCTTCATATTCATTTCTCAAAATTTCCGTAAGAGCAACACAGACTTTGAGGCCAAACCTTTACATTCATCTTCCATCAACTTCAATAACTGATATTTAGCAGTAAATTCATGAGAGTTGCAAGTGTTCAAACTCTGGAAAAATTTTGCTGCTTTTAGAATTTAACCCTGAAAACAGTAAAGTTGGTGAATGAGTCATTTTAAAGCAGGTTTTCAAGCATCTAATGGCAACCATGTGGGCCTATGTACTAATGTCAATTCATCATTTCTGTATCCCACTGTTCAGCAATAGCAGCTGAACCCTGAAACTGTAATGTAAGCCAAAACCCTAAAACGCTCTCATTCAGTAATAGAAAATCTTCAATAAACTGATGTTTCCAAGATATCAAAATACAGATCAGCAAGGGGATGTATTCTTCCTAGTAATCATAGAGTATATTACAGATACAAAAAACGTGGCGCAAACAAACTAAGTCCAAAGATGCCTCCGTGTCATCCCAGTGACTTCAAAATCCACCAGAGCTTTGCTGCTGTGCTTACTGTGATGTCATAGGAGTCTCTGGATATGTGACCTTACAAGTATATAGGGCGCATGGTTATCTGTGCTGTTCTCTTCCTTTCTATTTATCTCCAATGCTAAGACTAACTTTTAACTGCAAAATGAAATATTTTGATTTATGACAAAAAGGTTAGTTAGGGAAGTTGGATACTAAATTGTTCAGTGCAATCTTTATCCTTTGATTATGTAGTTGGCTGAGCAAAAGCATTTTGGTTCGTTCTCTTCCAATTTAACTCCCTGTTGTAACTGACCCAAAAGCTGACTTTTTTTTGTGCTTTGGATCCCCAGGAAAACAAAAAATGCAGTGATACTTGTTAATCATGGCATTTCATACTACATGTTTTAAGCTTTTGGCTTAGTATACACAAAAACTGGAACAAAAGTCATGTAAATACATAAAGGTTTGTTATAATCTCTTTCTAAAATCCAGTATTAAAATAATTTTACTGCCACTGTAAATTAATTTGATCATTTTGTAATCACTATAATCTGGGACTTCGTATTTAGTTTGATAGTATAGCTTGGAAAGTAGTTGCATCTTAATATTAGGCCTGAACTTACTCTCTTTAGAATGCCTTTGTATTTGAGCTCTATTTTTTCTTTTGTTTTGGGGTTACATCATATGCTTTCAGTTTTGCTTTATACACATTTACTGTTACATACTGTCAAGTAAATAAGAAGAAAAAGGGCATAGATACTCTCTTATTGTGTTCTTTTATAATCTTCACACTGCCTAATTGTTATAACCAGTGCAACTGAAATAAATTTTTGCATATTATTTAGAGTTTGAAATGTAAACACTCTCTGAAAACCAGTCCCCATGCAGAGCACATTTTAATGCTTTGCATCCTTGTTTCCATAGTTGAGGATCTGGACCAAAATCTGGAGTTCTAAACATATCTTTAAACATTTGATGGTATTAAAGAATACCCCTGAATTTGAGGTACAGGTTAGGTTTTAATATCTGTTTAAATTTAAATCACTTAATCAGTTATTAAATTTTAAAATGTGTGTGTGCAAGAGACAAAGAAAGAGAGAGAGTGAAAATGCATGCAGAAGAGAGCCTGGCTTGGCAGGAATTTCATAAGCTGTTTCTAGAAGAGTTTGTTTTGCAGTCAGTAAGTTTACCCATATTATAAACTTTTCTGAACATACAGTACTTTGTAGTAAATTTTAATATTATTCTTAATCCCAGTATGATGTTACATAGTCCACAATAGATTTGGGTTGATTTCTTTCCCTTCCAAATGCTGCGTTCCTGAATACCCAATATCTGTCTCATCACCCTGGTACCTAATGTGCAACAGACTGAAACAGCAAGTTTACTTGCATGGTTCCAAATGCATGGCAAAATTTTCAAAAACTCAACTTAAACTTGACTACTTCATTGCCCTGAGTGTGGATATCTCTTAAGTTTCCCCTGCACAACAACAACAGTATGGGGAGGTGAGGTGAAAGGGCATCGAGTTTCCATGCATCACTTCTATTATTCTCTGTTCCTTTTGTCCTTCAGTCCCTTGCACAGATGTATCTTTTCCCCATCCTCTGCCTCCTTAGTCTTATGCATTCAAAGTAAAAAACACATCCACTATATAATTTAGGGTAGCTTCTACACCTACGGTGCCCAGGAAAGACATAGGAGGATGTAGGCGGTCAGAGAAACTACATTCCTTGGTGGGGCAAGGGGGCAAGAGCAATGGGTCTTTCCTGTGCTGGCCTCTTATGATAACAATATGTGGCTACATGAGGATTAGAGATGGAACGAGTATTTGCATGTGTGCGCATTTATGTATATCGTCTAAGGAGGGAATAAGTGCTGTACTGAGCACTGGATATATAGAATTTCAGTGTTGCCTATATGTGTTCTTTCTAGTTTACATTACTGTTTTCCAGAGGGTTTGTAAATTATGCTCACAGTGCTCTTCCAGAAAAAGCTCATAAAACAAGGAAATATTTTTCTTTTTTCTTCCTCTTTTTTCCTTTTTTTTTTTTTTATTATTTTAACCAAAGTAGAGACAACTTTGTGTTTCTTTTGCTCAGAGGAAATGATAGTAATAGGATAGTCAATGAGGTTATTGGCAGCAAGACCAGTTCAGATCAGAGGTGACGCTGGCTCAGTGTGTTTCTCACAGCACCACTTAGGAGTCCCAGAAACATTCCCATATGGCTTCCCCTCTGTATTGTGAGCAACTCTGAGAACATGACTTCGGAAATGAGTGAGGGGGATCTTGCCTGCCTTTGCCATGTGTGACTGTCTTAGTTCCTTTGACACATCTCAGTCTCCTCCTTGAGCAGTTAGGTCCTGGAGTTTTCTATCTACCCTTGTTTCCATCAGAGCCCCAGTACAGCAAGTGGTATTGCGTCAATAAGCACTTTGATGCAAAACTACTCAATCAATAGAAGGAACATGTGGCAGTGAAGATATTCTAGCTTTTACATTTTTTATCACACAAGGGCTATTTTTTCTTTCTTTTCCACTCTTATTATTAACCTTTTTACAGAAAATTGGCTTACCAAGAATTTATGAATTAGCAAGTCTATTATAATGATGAATGGTAATTACCATTTAAATCCTGAGTCATTCATCAGCTTGTTCACCATATGTCAGGTGATACAAGAGTGCATGAATACTTGTCTGGTGAGTATTTCTCAACTGATTGTTATATTTGCCTGAACTTTGGACCTGTATGCCAAATACTAGGTGAATAAAAATTAAAATGATAGAAAAAAAAATTTACAGGTAATGTAAGGAGATGGAGAGTGACAGCACAATAAGAGGCAATCCTGGTGGTGACGTTTATTAGCATTATTATTAGACAATTATTAGCTATTTTTAAATTTGGGAAGAATAAACATGGCTTTGAGCTTTTCTGAAGATACACAGAAAAGCTTGTTATGACAAATTAAATTCTTATATAAGATGACTAGGTAAGGTATTATTTTTACAAAGAAAACATCATGTTTGAGAAAGACCTTTCCAATCAGCCCAGCTAGCCAGGTCCAGCCTGAAGATGCTTGGGAATTTCTGCCTTCATTATCTGTTTAGGAGCGTGGAAGGAGGTAGTGGCTCCTGCCACGATCCCAGAGAATGGGTGTCTATATGTCCCAATCAGCATTTCATTTGATCCTACCGGTCTCCTTCCTTGATGGTTTTTAATGATGGGAAAAAAATTGAAAGGGCAAGAGAGCTGAACTGTCACTTGGCCTCCAAATCCAGCCTGGGGTCTTCTAATGGGGTAGTGTGGGGACAATTTCACTTCCTCTGTCAGTGCCAGACATACTGGGAGTGTAAATGCAAGATTTCTGTCTCCGGAGTTCTCAGTCCATCTTCTCTCAAAGCACAAAACAATACAAAGGTATCCTCTGGGCCCTCCATAGAAAATCACCTTTTTAGATATGAGTGACATTATTGTAATAGGAATGGGTGCACATTATGTGCCAAGTGATAAAGACTCTAAGGACAAAGTTAACATTAATGATTATAACTTCAACTACTTCTTTTCATTTTGACGTACTGTATCTCTCTTAGGTTTAACAGCTCATAAACTGAAGCCAACTTTCTGAATGATCATTTAATTCTTGAAATGTAACCACAGACTAGGGAGAAAATACTAAGATATTAATCCTGGCGGCAGACAGCAAACGCTAGACCCAAAAGCTTAATGGTGCTGAGCTGAATGGAACGTAGCAAGTCTGCTATCCTAACAAAATGCAGTCTCTGTCTCTGTGCGGGTTGGGGATGTTCTCTCACTGCAAGCATCTGAACACAGGCGAACATAAAGTAACAGTTAAACTGAGTAATGTTGCATAGCTAAACTGCAGGGATCTTGTTCAGCTTATCTATCTGGGGAAAATTTTTTCTAAGAATATTGTTTTAATCAAAGGTCTGATGTTCCATCAACACCCAGTTTTCTTCATCATGCTAAAGTTGCAGTTCTGCTTTTTTTATTATTGCCTCCACTTCTGAAAAAAAATGAGTTCCGTATTGCTGTTCCAAAAACTATGTATGTGAAGAAAAAGGTTGTTGAAGTTTGGAAAAAAAGAAAGAACCACGGAATTTGCTGTTGGATTCTCTCAACTTTGGATCAAACCAAACCCGTGACTAACAGCTGAAAATCTTTCAAACATTCAGCTCCCTACACAAATTTGGAAAGGTGAACCCAGAGGTAGAATTCACTGCCAGCCTATATCTTACAGTGAGTGGCTTTGTGTGCTGTGTCTGAATTTAAGTAAAATCAGGTGCTGTATGTTAAAATTAGAGAGACTTTCTTCCTTTATTAACAGACTCAATTAGTACAATTTTATAAAAACAGCATTTTGTGTAAATGATAAGTTGCTTTTGGTTCAGATGCTCTTGGAAATGGACAGAAGGGCACCAGATGGAAGCACAGGGAAGATGGCTAGTGACAAAATTAATTTGCAACCTAAGAGAAAGAAAAATGAAGGAAGGAACATGACAGAAAATTTTCTTCAGGGAATTTCTGAATAAAAATAATCACAGAAAAATAAAGCCAAAGCCATGTATCCCTAAGAAAAGGTTTAGGATTTGTGGCCATTAGTTTCAGCAGTAGACTTGCAGAGTAAGCCATTACTCAGACACAAGGAAAGATATCAGAATCATTCTCTAGCCTCCTTTGTATTCTGTAACATTTAAGCAGTCTATAAAATAGTATGGGTTTTTTTGGTGGCTCGTAAATCATTACCAATGGTTTTGAATGCCTGCAAAAACCATCCACCATTCAGCCCTACGTAATGAGCCACAAATCTGGTAAAGATAACACTTCTGTTTCTGATTGAGGAAAAACGTAGTGTAGTAATCAGGTGAGTGTTCTTTCAAGGAAAACGCTAAAAAAAAGTCCTGTATGGTGGCAGACACTGTATCCCTGGATCAGCAAAAAGAGCAGAGATTCCCATTGACGCTTCCCACCGGAGGCCCCAATATTCCTAAGGCCGCCTCTGTATGTCAGCATGTGAAGTTGATCTTTCCCAGCTGACGCTGGGCTGAAATTTCTTGGAAGCAGCTGGGGTGGAGATGTGCCAGACAACCTTAAAAAATAAATCAGTTACAAGTGAACCAGGGCAACCCCCAAGGCCCAGAGGTAGGGCGGGTGTTTTGCTACATGCATTACTAATTAACTGTGAAAAGTTTTGAACGGTCCCAAAATTTTTTGTGAGTACCAGCTACCTTTTATAAAAAAGGCCATAAAAAGAAGGTAGAAAACACGGTTCCAGTAACTGAAATTAAGCATACTAGAGTTTGGGGGAAAAAAGACCAACTCACAACCAAACCTATTTTAGTTTTTATTTTACTTTTAACTTAACATGATTCTTCATGTCAGACACAGTGTTCCTTATCATAACTCATCTGACATAACCCAGTGATGCAACTTTTCTATAATGCTTATTTCTTTTTTTGCCCATTCCCCAATAATTTCTTCCAGACAAAAATTACTTCAGCCTGCGGAAAGCTTTTGGACTCTGTCCTAACTAGCCAAAACTTAACCTGCAATTAGGAGTCTTGAATCGCTTGGAAAAATAGGTACTCTTTGCTCTACCTTGGGGTTCATGTTACAGTAGGGAGTATTCCAGACCCTGCATATTCAGAGTTCAGGGGCCTCAAGGGAGAATAGGAATTGTACTAGAACAGCTTGGTTTGGGACAACCAAAGCAAAATAATCATAGTTTTCATATCTTTTTAAGCCATTTGAGAGATTGCAGGAGTCTTAAACAAGTTTTATCAATAATAAACAAATGAATTTTAAATTTTTGCAATACCTAAAATCTATGCAGGTCAGGAGCTGCGCACATCCGTTATGGCCTGAATACATTTTGCTGGCCTTTCTGGACAACATTTTTCAAGGGGAAATACGGTCATCATTTTATGTAACAGTTGTAATCTAAAAACTTTATAGCATATGTCATAGAGGAAGGAGATTTCTGCAGTTGCCTGTCTCTGCCAGAAGCAGTTATCTCTTATTCCATGAGGACACAGTCTACTCATTAAGGCTGGGCAAAATTTCAATTGCATGCTGTTTCTGCCGATAGCCAGCTTAGCTGAGCATGACACATGGATGATTATAGCTCACATTTACCTCCAAGATGATAGAGAACAGAGACATTTGAACCACTGAACCACTGAATTGGTACTAGCTGATCATACCAGCCACTAACTTTTCTGTTCTTTGACCTGTCTAGCTGGTAGAGGGATGAAAAACAGGGCTGAGTAGGTGCCTTTTGTAATTGATGGAAAAATAATTTACTGAGCCTGGGCTGCATCAGTGGCTGGTACTTTTCTGCACACTTGGAGCTGGGCTGTGCAGGGTCCCGAGCTGTTCAGAGGCAGAAGCTTTAAGTCACCTTTATTTTCTCACCAGGGTCCTCCTGGGAGTCTGTTTGTCTATTGTATTTCTGCTTCCTCGAAGCCTTGAGGGGAACTGAGTGAGCTGATGACAGCCCCAGAACAGGATGCTTCAGCCATGTCCTTGTATTCCTGCTTAGGCTGTGTGCACCAGCAAGCAACACAGTGCAGGTGTTACAGCCCAAAGCAAAAGAGGTGCGTTGGAAACCAGGCTTAAGGTACACAGCCTCCCCCAACACCACATTGTTAAGAAACACCTAATTTCCTTGAAGAGCTCATGTGTGTTCCTGAAAGTGAATGTGTGTATATGCCTTTGTGTATACGTAATACTATAATGTGTGTGTGTGTAGTATGCATTTACTTAATATTCTTAAAAATAAAATTAAAAACTAAATTAAAGCAGGTGCTCAGTGAAAACCAGATACAGATTCTGAGCTTAGTTTTCCTGACTAAGTACATGAAAAGAGGTGGAGGTAAAATAAGAAAAGTTATTAGATTAGATTAAGATTCAGTCTGGGGGTGCTATATGCAAAGTCAGGCTCAAAGGAGATCTTTCTTTGTCAGATTTCTTGCTGGTAACTGCAGCAGAAGAATCAGATTTAACTGGCTTTTAAAAACATTTATCCTCTTTCTTTTTTTTTTTTTTTTCATGTGCTTTGCCAAAGGGCATCAGGATGTTTTCTAATCAAGGTGGAAAAGTGAACAAGGATTTTATTTTAGGAAATCTTATTTTCCGGTAATAGAAGTCGACAATTACTATGTTTTAAGGATCCATTCAGTTACCTGATAGATAGTGCATAAACTGGTGTATATGGCCCATAAACGCAAGATTTGTGGGAGAAATAAAAAATGATAAGAAGACAGAAGTTGACTTTCTGAATTTAGGTTAAAAATTCTCACACTTGCAGTACTATGAAGCAGATTTAATAGTAGCCTTGCATTTGGTCACTTGGAAGGTATGATTTTAACCAAAATACGTCACTAGAAAATTCGTGGAATTATTCCTCCATTTTCAGAATGAAATCCTGACAGCCCCTCATTTAATTTTAAATTAAAGAGTTGTTACAGAAAAAAAAGGAATAAATATCCAGATCTCTGGTTTGCTGGAATTGCTACAGTGAATGTAAACAAAAGCAGGTGGATTTGCAAGGGCTATGAAGGGAAAATGCATCCTAAAAATTAATATTGCCTACAATGCCTTGACCTACTGTAATACCTACCAAACCATCTTTAACAGTAGGATTTAAATTGCAGAATTGACATGGCCGGTTTCTAGACCTTGACTTTGCCTGGTAAGGAGATCCCTGATGTGGAGGGGACTATTACTAAGATTCTGTAGTTATCCTCTGCACTGAATGAAAAAAATATTCATGCCTTTAGGGGTTGTGGGTCCTTGCTGTGATTTACATAACTTACTGTGAGCAGCCATGGCAGACACCAATTATAGAGAACTTTGGAACTGCTCTACCTGTAGCTCCCAGTGGAAGCCATGTTTCTGTTGTATTAAATCTGTACAGAAATGACAATGGGGAGAAAGGAAAAAAAATAAATGGTGCTGTGAACATTATAAGTAAACCTTTGGGAACAACAATATATGTACTGTGGTGCAACAGATAATGCAATTTTGCTCAGTATTTCAGAGAGCATCCAAACCAAAGGAAAAAAAAACCCAAGAAATCCGAAAGAGAGAGCAGCTGTAATGTCGATTTGCCTTTCACAGCCACTGCAGTTTTGTCAGGCAATAATCTAGAAAGCTGAAATGATTTCTGTTATGTGTTTGGTTTGGAAAGGAAACGTGGCCAGGTGAAAAGAATAATACATTTACCAAAGTGTCATCATATACAGTGCAGGGAAGGAATTCTGAATGTCAGCCCAAATAAAAAACGTGCTGAAAACTGACTCAAAAGCTTATGGAGTTAGTGGAATTAATATTCACTATGGAAGCCTCTGTGAAGTAGTCCACTGTACAACTAAACATCTCCTCCACAGCCTGAACATAAGCTGGTGGCCAGCTGGGACCTGCTGCCACCTCCCCAGGAGAGAGGAAAAAGCTGGAGGCATATTTCCATCCCTCCGTGTAGATGGCCTGGCACAGAAGTGGGAGCTACTGATGTTGCGGTGCAGCTACGCACTGCCTATGGCTCAGGACAAGCTTCTGCTACGGCACAACTTCCTCTGGACTCCTGTGAGAGGGGAGAAGTGGCCCTTCCCACACACAAGGATGCAAATATCCTGCACACCATGCTGTATGTTGAGTCCTGCTGCAAAGCAGTCTGCACTGGCTGGGCCAGGTGCCCACACCAGACTGCAGCATCACTAGGTGGACTGGGCATGCTGGGGTGCCTGGAGCTGCCCCTGGGACACACCTCGGGTCTTCATCTCAGGAAAGTCGTGTAGCTCTCTTGAAATATTTCTCTTGGGGCTTTGAGTACTGATGTACTCAGTGCTTCCTAGAATGTTAGAAAGCAACAAAAAAACCCCTTCAATTCTCTACTTTTGTGCCAAACAAAACCAGAATATCCTTTTATAGAACAACAACAACAAAAAAAGCAACCCCACCAAACAAACCAAAACACCAAAAGCCCCCAAAACCCAAAAGCTTGCACTTTCAAGAGGAAAATAGAGGAAGGAAAGTCAGGCTTTCCGTCTTAGCTAGCACTGCTGCAGTGTTGCTGGTGAAAGGATGGAAGACAGCAGAAGTGGAAGGATGGGAGGACCATTCAGATATCCCATGTCTGTGTGTGTGAGGCTGTGACTGGGCCCACTGTGAACCTTGGTGGGAGAAGAAACGTTTTGTGCTGCTTCTGTTTCAGCATAACTTCTCAGCTGCTATCATTCCTGCCTGCTGGGGCTGGGTTTTATGCTGAAATGAAGAGGAATCTATTAGATTTTTCTGCATATTTATGTAGTCTGAAGCCTTAATTTTCCTCTTTTCTCTGTTGTTGGTTTTATAATAGCATGTTGACCTCTGGCACCTAACAAAATCACTTCCACATTTGGAAAATTTGAGAAATCCGACAGTGGGCTTAATCTTTACAATATTAAGAAAACACTAGGCATAGAAGTTACCTGATTTACCTGAGATTATAGAGTGAATCACTGGCAAAGCCGGAAACGAGAACCTGAGACCTCATGCTCAGTTCCTTTGTTCTTTAGGACTTGCCCTTTTGGTTAACCAGCTAGTATCAAAAAAATCAATGACAGTGGTGATAACTGAATTAAAAGTATATGCCACTTTGTTTCCTCTCTTGCATGAATCAATCCTGTCTGCAGCAAATAACTTGCAGAAGTGTTGCTCAGCAGCTTTGCAAATTGTCACATGTACTAACAAACACTCTTATTTGTGTCTTTCTTAAGAGCTAGAACTGTTAGTCTGCTATTTCTGCATGCTATAGACAAGGGGGCAAATTATATATAGGAGTCAATCATGGATGAAACCCAGAAAGGGCTGAATTAGCTTTATCAAAATATGTTTAAATTAGACTAAAAGGTTTGTAGCTGGTTTCTACCTTCAGATGGACAAATGAGCGCTTTTGCCTCTGAGTCTTGGCAGCCAAACCAGATCAAGGACTTTTGGCAGCTTTGTCTGGCCTGAGCCACAGGAGCATGTTGCTCTGCGTAGGAGACTAATCCTCAGGCATTCAGACTGGGGCTTGGGCTCCTTGGTCTGGCCTGGAGAGAGGTCCTGTCTCTCTGGACCTCCTTTCAGCATGTGGTCAGAAGGGCTCCACACTCGTCAGTCCATGTCTGCCCTGTAAAGCTGCTGATGAAAATGGGCTACTTTATCTACAGCTTATGCTATGATGGCTTCATTATATGTAGCAGAGAAATCAGTAATTTAGACTCATAGAATTATTATTCAGGTTGGAAAAGACCCTTGGGATCATCAAGTCCAACCATCAACCGTACTCTACAAAGTTCTCCCCTACACCATATCCCCCAACACCGCATCTAAATGACTCTTAAACACATTCAGGGATGGTGACTCAACCACCTCCCTGGGCAGCCTATTCCAGTGTCTGACCACTCTTTTTGTGAAGAATTGTTTCTTAATGTCCAGTCTGTCTATCTTCAGCATTCTATCAGTTAGTAAAAGTTGTTCAAGTCTAAATGTAATTGAAAACAGGGAGGCAAGTAAAGTGTTGATAAATGGTATGATTCTGCAGTACCTCAGCAGCCTACAAAAATCCCTCCACCTGCAATTCAGAGGTTTAACCAGTTCACAGGACAGGTGAAGGAAATGATCTGTCCTCCTCTCAGTCTCACTTTGTGCGTCATGCTCCTGGAAGGCAGCATCATTACAAATCTGAGGAAAAAAACCAGTCATTTTCATCATGTTTCCAGGGACAATGAGTTTTACAAAATTTGAAGAGGAGCTCACCTCCAAACACATGGCTATGGGTTTAGAGCCATTGTTTTCTAATGGTGATGCTTACAGACATTTTTCATCTATTAAGTCTCTAATAAAAATCAACAATATTAAATCTTAACCAAAGCTGTATTCATTGTATTCATTCTGCTGCAGGTGTTATACCATAAACATCATTTCACTTTTTTCTGAAAGGAGGGGGATGATGACTTTTGAACCCCACTAAGCATATTTAATTGCTATTTTAAAAATTTAAACACCTTTTTATAAGTTTCACATATTTCAGTTTTTCTGCCTGTCTAAAACTGAAATAGGATGCTGTTTCAAATATCACCTCATATTTATGAACAAGGGACGGTGATCTCTGAGCATATCAGATTCTACTAAAGCAGAAAGAAAATAATTTTATAGAGTGTTTTTGCATATGTTATTAAGATTCAAGTCTTGATTTCTTCCCCTTCTAAACAGTGTCCCAAAGACCTGTGGTATCCTCTGTGTTAAGTGCCGGGTTCAAGAGATTAAGGGCAATGACTGGCATCTAGTTCACTTTTATTTCCATTTCAGTGCAACCTCACATCGCTATACATCTGTTTTGTTGATTCAGAAGAGCACTTGAGCTGCTTTACAGTTGATTTTGACAAGTGCTACAATTTGATATGGGTAGATAATTCTTGCTGAGATGATTTCAAAAGTACAGAAATTATAATTTTGAGTAGATATTACCTTTCTTTATGATCAGAATTTTCATGTAATATACTGTGCACTTAAGCTTCTTAATCACATTTTGCTTTTTTAAACATTACATTCTTTCCATCTAATCTAGTAAAGTATTGCAAATTAAAATATTGTTCTAAATATATCTTGTATCTTTTTCTATGCACTGTGGACAGCTCATAAAAAAAAACACTTTAAAAAGTGTTCCCTCCTAACCTTCTCCCCAAAACTATTTGGTTTGGGATTTAATTAAGCAGCAAGACAGGACAGACTGTATGGTAGGGCTGATTAATGCACACCT
This sequence comes from Limosa lapponica baueri, assembly GCA_002844005.1. Classification (NCBI taxonomy): domain Eukaryota; kingdom Metazoa; phylum Chordata; class Aves; order Charadriiformes; family Scolopacidae; genus Limosa; species Limosa lapponica. The sequence goes on along the minus strand of KZ505640.1, from coordinate 1,909,470 downwards.
CAGGCACATTTCACCTCATGCTTCCAGCACATGTGAGGTGTGGATTAATCAGTGCAACTGCTTAGGCCAAAGTGTCTTAGTGTGATTAAAAAATGGGCATATGCTAAAAAATAAAAAACTCAAATACGACAACATATTCTTACACCACGGAATATCACACACATTGAGATGGAATTAGAAAAAAAAAAGGGGGGGGATAATTTCATTAAATTCCAAGTTTAAACATAACAGAGTTATTTTGTTGAAATGTTTTTGGGGTGATGTGAGAGCATTCAGTCTCGCCTGTTCTCTCTTCTGCACCCCATTCCTCAGGGGTGCACCAGAATGACAAACCCACCATCACTTCCCAGTTTCTGACTCCTTCGTTTATCCCCTCTCTGGTCTAATTCTTTACTCTCTTTCTTTCTCTTTTTTATTTATTTATAGTCCTGCTGCCTTAGGCATTTCTCCCTGACGTCAGTATTTACCCGGTGTGAGTCTGTGCTCTCTTGCATTGGTGGTCCCCAGGTGCTGCTCAGCACATGAATTGATGAGGGAAGGACCTGTCCTTGGCTAACCTCTGTGAACACTGTAGTGGGGTTAACTCCAGATTTACACCAGTGCAACTGACAGCTTAAGTAGTCTCAGTTGGAGGCTTTCAGCAAAAAGCCTGGCTTGATGCTTCAAAGAAATATAGAGTACGATGGACAGAGAAGGCCTCACCTTTCAGAAGGGACACCCGTCGTAAGCTTGTCTTCCTCTACAGGAGAATGGCCCAATTTATGTAGAAAAACTGCATGCTTTAGCAGAAAATACTGTCAGAATGTATTCTGAGAAATAGCAGTGTTATGTATCATGATTCCCTGATAACTTATTCCACAGATATACATGAGAAAGCGAAAGCTCCCGCCTCGCACCTGCAGACCTCTCCTCCTGAGGCCCAATCCCCCGCGTATCGACTGAAGTCAACAGAGAGATTCCCATCGAGCTCAGCCTGGTTTGGCCGTCAGAGACCGAGCGCTGCACCAACAACTGCATTGATTTTCAGAGGGCTGCACTGCTGGCGGGGGAGAGAAAGTTTTCATGCTTCTCAGTCGGGCTTGATCAGCAGAGCCCGAGGACCTCTGGTGATCGCCTGTGGCTCCGTGAATTTCAGTGGGTGGTGAGCCCTGGCGTCCACATAGGTCTCAATCTCTTCTGTCCCTTTGGAAAGGGGTTTGGTTGAAAGTCTCTGAGTTTAAACTAGTGGAGTTTCTGAAGAAGGGGTTTTTTTTTAGTTTTGTTTTGTGCTTTTTCTTTTTTTTTTAATTTTCTCTCAAGAGAAGGGAATATAGCCTGGAGTTTTTAAAATACCATTGGAAATGAGAAGCTACTCAGTTGTGGGGGAGTGTGAAGGGTCCCCAAGGAAGAGAACAGACTAGCAAAGGGGAGAGAAGTGTCTGGAGTAGTGATGGAGGGAGGACGAAGCAAGCAACAAAAATAACAAAGTAGGGCTGAGGCTAATATAGAGGAGGGAGCAGAGGGAATTTAAAGAGCAGAGTGGGGAGAGGCATATGTCCAAAAAAGGAGAAGATGATTAGAGCAGGAGGCGGGAGGGGTGGGGATGGGAATGCTAAAAAGCCCAGCTTCCCATCAAACACAAAAACCGAGGGTCTGAAATGGCACACACTGCTCAGGGGACTGCTCCTTACTGATGCAAGCAGAAACACTGAAGTTGGTTATTCGTATGAGGGCCGCAGGAATGAGCCCCGTATTCACAAAAGGATTTCAGATCCATGCTCATAGGCAGCATTCTCACAGCCCTGGCTGGGCTGAATTGCCACGTGGCACATCGGCTCTGCCGCTTGGTAACACTCCCATGGTTTTTTTTATGGTATTGTTTGCCAGACACAAAACTTAAAAAGAATTAAATAAAAAAAAAAAATAAAAAAAAAAGAAATCTTCTAAGAGACATAGGTCTTCTTCTTCTGAGATGCATGTGAACACTTCTGTCTAGCACAAGCTGTATTTGTACAAATTCTGCAGAGCTGAAATCTGTATCAGCATTTTTAGTCAATAAAAAGAGTCAATTCAGCCATAGATTTTTAATAAACATGTTTACTTTTAAGTTTAGCTTATGCTGTTAGGTGTAAATACTAATGAAGTCTAGTTGCAGATTTTAAACTAGGTTCCTGAATGGAACTTTTACTTTCACCTGTGCTAAATGCACATTCTGCATTCTTTTTTCAGACAAATAGTCTTCTTTCTAGGTAGTAGTCACATTGAGGTTTATAGGGTCATTCACGTAAGTTAGGAATTGTTGAAGAAATAAGTGTTTATGCAGAATCCATTCTATAAATAGCAGAGAAAAAGCAAGTAAAGTAATTCATGCAGGGCTGGTGATATATACACAGGGCTACTCACAAAGTTTCCTCTAGTGTTACATTTGTATTCATATATGTCAAAAATGCAATGTTATTTCTTTTTAAAATAAATTGGAAGCACAAGTCTGTAGTGTATGATTATTTTATTAACTGATAAATCAGCTAGCTCTCAAGGGCATGGAGGAAACATATTTATTTAATTTACAAATAAACTGTATCCATTCCCCATTCCCATCCTTTGTTAGAAATACACATTACACTAACAAATTCCAATGTTTGATATTGAGGGATGCTAAAATATGTTTTCAAAGAGTAAACAAAAAAAAAATTGTGTTTTTTTCTCTTTTTTTTAATCTCCAGACTTCACTGCAAATATAATCCCACACAATATGAACAAATACGTTTGTGCTTAAAAATGTGTTTTCAGAAGACCTGTGCATTCATAGTCTGGTGGCTAGTATTTCTACAGTGGCTCCCTACTTTTGGCACACAAGTCCATATTCAAACCTCTGAATAGGACAGCCTGATTTTCAGTGCTGCTGAATGTTGGTGGTTTCATACCTGTATGGCCATATCTGTCCTTGTCCTCCACTGAGATCTAAATGAGTGGATATCTGCACCCATACGGAGACGCCCCTCTGCATTTGAATGTCTTGGATGCAGTGTAAAAATTTGAATAAAAGAAGATCAAGTACAAGGGTGTTTTTTTTCTACTATGACAAATCACAGGCTCTTATAGAAGATGTAAGAGTTGAGAGCTACTCAGTTGAGAGCATTCTCATGTCTTTTAAACACTTATAAAAGAGGGTTATTCCATAATTATCCATTACAGGGACAAAAACTTCTTCAATTATGGAATAACTCTTTTTTTTTAATCTTCTCTTAGTTGTAGAATCCCACTCTAATCTCCTATTTCACTGAATAATTTACTATTAAAAATGGATGAAAATGCCAGACTCTCCTTTTTGTTCTCTTCCTATGTATATATATTAAATAGATTATCCCAGTTTAACAAAGGAGAAATATATTCTCTGGTACTGCCTACATCACACATCTGTTCTCTCCCATGCTTAGCCTAGACTGAGTGCTTTTATACTCATGAGCAGCAAGTCCATGTCTGTATACTTGGTACCAATTGCTGTTGTCTCAATAACAGCCAGTTATGCTCTATTATATGCAACAGATTTGGGTTTATCTTAACCCCATAAGAGCATCTATGTCATAACAAAGTGACAGTAAAGACAAAAAAGGATAGTGCATAATATAAAAACCCTGCTGGAGAAGAAGAAATTAGAATCCTACAGAACACAAATCGGTGACTGTGTGAAATGTTTGGTAGGTAAGGAATAAAAGCTTATAGCAGAGATACATGGGAAGGTAATTCCTAAATACTGCTCAAGAAAAGAAAAATCATGATTCTGATACTTTACTGAACTAGGTAACTATTATTTGAAATAGTCTTCTTGGGGATAGCAGGAGAAGTCATTAAGATCTGATTCTGCAATCCCTTAATAAATATTCTCACTGATTTTATTGTGGCTACCAGTTTAAAAACTTTATTTACTGTACACAGTTTTAATGCTGTGGGGTGCGATTTAGTCTTCCAAACTTAGACACCTGATTTTGGGTGCTTCAAAAGGCAGTCTTAAGGCTTCAGCTTTGGTTCCTTATCAAGCTGATGGAGAGGAGCCAGCTTATTTGAAGATTGGGAGTGACCCTGCACAGCTAAGGCTTGACAGCTAAAGCAAGCAGACAGCATCCACTTCCTGAGGTTTCTTTCCAAGCATTTACCTACCTGGGAAACTTGGACACATGATTTAGGACAGTTTCTCACCACATGCCCAAAACTTTGGTGTAAGTCAAAGACCTCAAGCAGGCAACGGGATTCCTACTGAAAGTTTCTTAACAGTGTGGCAAAACTTTTGCCGTTTTACACTATGTGGATGCAATATGCGACAATAAAAGCAAATAGAAAGTTTGCACAGGTAAGACATTAAAAATGAGGACATACGTAGCAGCTGCTTTTGTTATTATTGTTGTTGTTATTATTATTATTTCAGGCTGAGCAAGCTCTGGTCCTGGAGCTGAACCAAGCAAGATAGACAGTATGATGCTGGACCCCCTACAGACACATCTGCAAAGGGAGAGTCCATAGTTGGCTGTGCATAAGGCCATGTAAAACATTTGCTTTGCTTACAAAATAGCAAATAACAGCTCACTTAGAATATGTAAATAATAACTGGTGGTAGGGCAGCTTTCACTGCTGTATGTGTTGCTATTTCTTGTGTTTTATTCAAAGTTTGCTTTCCTTCCTCTCTTACTCATGATTCTTAAGATGAGATGTTAGTATGCAGTAAACTTCTTGTGCCAAAGCAATTTCTGGTGAAATACCACTGATTTAACTGTAGTTAGTGTCAGAGATGAGTCAGTCCCCATACATTTTATTCTGGGATATAAACTCCGCTTGCTCAGCTAAATTATCAAGTCCAGTTCTCCACCTAACAGGTTCTAAAGGAATTAAACCCATATTTTCTTTATTTCACATGAATTTTGTGGATTTTAGTGCTCATAAAAGTAACAGATTATTGACATGCACTATTCGAGTTACCCTACATAAATCTGCAACTGCACCTCTGTTGTGCCTGGAAAACTCCCCTGGTATTTCAGCTTTGGACCTCTGCTGAAAAGAGACTGCCAGCTGTGCTAAACTGTGCAGCATGCTTTTTGTGTGGATTAGTTTCCACCACAGATTTGGTTGAGGCTACCAAACTCATTTCACATGTGGCCCAAATCAAATTTCAAGGCAG
>KZ505640.1:1876821-1899321 GCA_002844005.1 Limosa lapponica baueri | reverse complement strand
AGTCTTCTGGGCCAGGAGGGATGCTGCAATAGGTTTAGGATGTCTCTTAGTATAAGTGACTGGGGTATCCTCTAGCCCCTTGAAACGAGAGGCCTGGACAAGCCACCCTGCATGTCCCCCTTCCTCTCTTCCTCCTTTCCTTCCACAGCTCTGACGTGCTGATCTAAGCATTATATCAATGAATGCTGCAGGGACATCACTGTTTCTTTCTTTTCTTTTTTTTTTTTTTCTTTTTAAACAGAAAAAAAAAGGGGACAAATTATGACAGAGGAAAAGCAATTCCTATGAAAAATGGAGAGGGTATATAAGACAGAAAACAGCCCTTTTATGAAGGTCAGTTCCTTCTGACATCCTCCACTGTCCCTAGATAATATGCTTCTGAGTATGTTGGTCCTTTAGCAAAGACACCTATGGTGGTGGGGAGGAAGAGAGAAAGAGGGGACAGGCAGTGAATTTGATAGAAGAATGTGGAGATTGAGGGTGTTTGCTAGTATTGAAAGAAAAAAAAAAGAATAAATTAGAACTTCTCTTAATGTATTTTAAACAGCTTTGAAGTTTTAATGTGAAGTCACTGTGCATAGTAAGAAAGACCATTTTCCCCATGGATATTAGTTAACTGATTGCCCCAGGGGTAGAATGGGTGGCAAGAGAAGATGTATTAAAAGCTGATCTTATAAAAAATAAAATAAATCATCTTATGAGACTTCACAGCTTCAAAAATGTTTTGAGGTTCATCTTTATTGCATGCTTTACTGCTTGAGCAGACGTGTATACAGAACACAGCAAGTACGACTGCATTGTTTGTGTTTCATTGGGAACGTGTTTTTGGCGCATCCTTCACGTTCTGTCAAGTGACAACACACAGTTGGCACTCATCCTTGCAAGACAACAAAGACGGAAGGAACAGCCGGTCTCATGGATCTATGCTATCAGAACTCAGTGAATAATTTGCAATGAATAATTTAGTCTTAAAATGTCACTTTTTTTTAATGTTCCTGAACTATTTGTGAAACTGTACATTTGTTAATTAGGTAAGAATTACTAGAATCACTAAATTTATTGCTGGTACACTCCACCCCAAAATTAAAAATCATTAAGTCAGGCATCTCTCTCTTCACTGACATGAGTTGCATTTCCTAGGTGCCAGCCCGTCCAGTTGATCTGCTCACCACTCTAGCACAGTAGCAGTGTTGGTGGCGGTTTTCATGACTGATAGAAGTTAGAACAACCTGGAGGCTGCACTAAATCTCACCAGGACACAAACGGGACTGAAAAAAACATTATTAGATTTAGGTAGAAAGATTGTTGAAAAGACCTTATCGCTTTCCTCCCCAGGTGAATAATAGGCATTCAGAGGCACATGAGCTGGCTGCAACTCACTTCATTAATCAAATCAATGTGAATTTCAAATTTCAAATATAATATCTGAATATACAATTTTAAATTGGTGCTGGTGGAGTTTCCAGCATTTGAATTACAAATTTGCTTTTTGCTAATCCATTCCCTAACAGAGATCAAACACTTGAAAATTCATGAAAAGCAAACATGAAAGGGTCACAAACATGGTCAAATGTTACCTGGCTGTTTAATTCAAATGGATACTCAAAGAAAATGTTTCCAATATTTGTTCAGCCCCTTCTTTCTAGTTAGCTTAAAAAATTAAAGTTAAATGGCAGACTAATACTATGTGCAAATCAAGAAAAAGAATCAAGGAGACTGGAAGATAGAAATACAGAAGATCATAAAGAGAAATGGGCACATCCAGAATTGTATTGGATATCAGGCTGAGTCTGTGGATGTTCACATCTGTCACTGGGGTTTAACCTCTGATAAAAACAGCTCCAAAATTTGGAAACCAGTTTAAATTTTGAATACTTTTATCTTTCATCACCACTGCAATAATCAGTTCTGCTGTATACGCATTCCCAGTAAAATACATTAATATCCAAGTATGCACTTGCATTTTGAGCCAGTAGTCAAAGTTCAGCAATTTGGGTACATGTTTCCTTTCGGTTTCACTGTTGCAAGTGCTATTGACAGCAGTCAAATATGCTTTTAGCAAAAAGGAAAGAAGTGATAGGATTCTTGTTTCTAAAGTTCTGCCTAGTCACATTCAGCACATCTTTTATTTTCCTGCATTACAACAATCTACAAACAGAACCTTCTCATTTCAGTTTTTCACACGTTTTCTTTGTGTGAATCTCACTGAAATAGGCAAGCTGTCAGTGACAAAGCTTAATGTCAATCTCGTATGAAGTTGAGAAATGGGAATTACAAAAGGAAAAATCTGGTAGCCACAATCAGTACTGTAGCTACAGACAAGTTTTTTCACTTCATCACCAAAACTTATACTAGAGGGACAATCTATGATACCACCCATCATTGATGTTATTGCTGTTTCTGAAAACGTTCTGAAAACAAATTGCTTTATGTAAAAGACTAGTTTTCGTTAAAAAAAAAAAAATAACAAAAAAAAAATAACAAAACGTGACAAGAGTAATATTTGCCAGGAGAAAACCAAATATTTCCACCATTATAAATGCCATGGGCTTCTGTCATGCCATGACTCTGTTATAAATCTAAGCATGCCATCACTGCTCATACAAAGCCACCCATTTAAGTCCAAGTCAAGTTTATAAGAACCTTTTCATTCAAGAGCAAATTGCTCTTTGCAGGTGCACAGCTCTTACCTCACTACAAGATCACACAAAAGGGAGGGAAGGTGAGATGGTGCTGTCTCACGCCCCATGTGCTTTCCTTCAGTCTATAGATACCTCTTCTTATAGCCCAGCTATAAGGGAACTCTCCACAACTCCAGAAGTCCACCACTTAGTCTAGCAAGCAGAACTTGGTGACTCTGCTCCCAGACATCTGTTTTAAGGAAGACATTGTAACTGTTAAAGATGGGTATAAGAAGATTTTTGGAAAAGGAAAAGAGGCTTAGGGATTTTTTAGCTTTATTTTTGGCCATGAAAGGGTATAAAAAAGTATGAAAAGACATGTAGGTAGGATGGATCAATGAAGATAGCTTGCTCAGAGAATTCAAAGTTATGGTTGTTGGATAGGTAAAGTTGGAAGATTTCCCTAAAGATTCTGAAAAAAATTGACAAAGAAAGGAAGGATTGATTAATTTCTGATGGTCAAGTGTTTAAGTCATCATGTGATAAAGAAGGTTTCTAGATTGTTCTCTTTCCCATTTTCTGTTTTTTAAGTGAGTGTTTCTTCCCCCATCATTCTTGCTGATGCCGTTAAATAAAATAAGGACGTTTGTGAGTGGAGAGTTCAAGTTTGTTTAATGAGTTATTTACTTCCCAAAGAAGGAACTTTTCTAGATGGAAAAGCAGGAAAGTCTTGCAGAGCAAGGGGATGACATAGCTGATGTCAGAGTTCTGTCGGGGTAAAAGTTAGAAGTTATGGGCCCCTGTGGACTGAGCATAAGATTACCAATGCTCTGAAGGGTGAGCTGCAGCAGTAATATTGTTTAACAGGATCCTTGTTTTGTTACTTCTCCTGGCTGGAGGATTTAATATTCTGTATTTTTCTCTCGCTTTCTCTCCTTTAAACTAATTAGAGAAAGAAAAGGAAGGAACTCGTCTCAGAGAGCTTTATTTTGCTTTCTTTTCCTTCAACACATGAAGGTCTTCTTCAGCCAAGATGCTGGAAGATGCATTTGCTGAGCCAACATGTGTGATTCATTTTCTATTCTTCTGCCTTCTGCCATGGAGTGATAAATCAAGAGCTGGGTAAATTTCAAAGTAGCTAACAGGCTATTTTTACTCCATGCCATGGTTGAATGTTGAAAATAGTGGAGTTGAACTAAAACTAAGTCATTTAGAGGAGACTAGGTTGTCTAAAGTAAATCCCATCAACTTACAAAGTTCCACAGCTGCCTAAAAGCTAAGCTAGCTCTTATGGCTCAGAGTAGCTGCCTTGCATTCTCCACAGACACTGAGCAACTGGAGAGGACCTCCAGTTGTCCCTTCCAACATGAATTAATCTGTATTCTGTAACAGGAGCTTAGACAAGTTTAGACCATATGCCAACTTTGTAATTCACTAAAGTCGAGTGAGATGAATTCTCATGCCTGTTTCATGCTTCTTTTTGGGTGAGGTGTGGGTTGCAGGTATTTTGTAGACTCGAGACTGAAAGGAATTTTATGATTTGTCAAAGGCTTAACAGAATATCACCCAGTCATTCAGCCTGTCAGCTTCCTTTTATAGCCACTGGACGTCCCTGCTGCACATCAGTCACATGATTGTCAAGTCTTCCCCATTCTTATATGCAAAGAGTGCCAAATTCTCATTAGAGTATTTTCTTGCAAAGGTCTATGTACCTCATTGCATAGTTTGCACACCTGAATATTTGTTTTCCCATATTTCTTTAAGAAGTTAAGATGCATTTTTCAAATTCCTACATGTGTCATCTTTGGGTTATTTGATGTTTGCTCAAATGTGGTAGGAAGTGCTCAAAAATCAAATTTCCAGCAAATGCATCACAAAGATCTGCAAAGGAATTGCTCTAGGAGAAAGTAACTATTTGTTTAAATTATCCATATTTAACAGCTATAAGACATACAGGAATAGGTTATTTGTACAGAGTTACCATAATCTGCCATATTAATTATTTTTTTGGAAGAAATACAGTTAATTGTGATCTACTGATTGTCTTTGTTCCACACAAAGAAATTTAATTACATTTGGAAAATGTAATTAATAATAATTACATTATTACAACTGCACAACATTAATTACAGTACAATAAAAAAGTCTAGTTCCATTTGGAATGCATGGAAGTGATCTTAGCAATTTCATAGGACCCCTAAGAAAGGTAAGGATGTGATAGATAGGTCAGAAAGCTCCTTCACAAGCTGGAAAACTCAATCTCTTTTGTGACCATCCAGCCTCATGAAAATTATGGAAGCTAAAGTCTCTGTGATTTTCAACAGGTTGTTTGGTGGCTTGTGCTCAAAGGTTCCCAGGTTACCAGAACCTCCTTATGGGAAGCTGGGACAGACGCCAGCTGCCTGGAGCTTCAGGACTTCCAGTGATCTTGAGACGCCATGGAACACCTTCGATTTCATAACCGAATCTGTGGGAGGTGTAGGTTGCTAATCGTGTTTTGTTCCTTTAAGCTTGTTATGCTGAAGCCAACATCAAGCTTAACAGTTTCATTCTTCCAAAAATTGTTCTGCTGATTATAGCATCTCATGATCACCAATTTTTTTTTTGCACACCAGAATGTTTTTCAAAAAAGCGATGCATCATCACTGCATTTTTACTGATAGAGACGCTTGCACAGAAAATGCTCCTGAGATCTCTGACATGTTTCACATAACACTGTTTACCACTGCTTAAGGGAGACTGTAAAAGTCCTGTCAAAACTATAATGAATACAACACACAAGCACTCAGTTACTGATATAACTACCCCTGCTGGAATTCAATACATCAGAGGAGCAGTGAGAAATATATTTTAAAATAGTAAATTTAGCCAATGATCCTACAGTCTGATATAGTTACAAATCTTAGCGTCAGAGATTGTAGCCTTACAGCAGAACAGGGATTTTCTGAAGGATCCACACAGAAGTCACAACAGATGAGGATAAGACTGAAGCAGGACTGGATTTTTACATGGAGTACAGACTACAATCCTGTCACACCAAACTTATACCATTCTATTCACATGTATGTATTGTGTGCACCGGCATGCACTTTTTTTATTACTAGAATGTCACTGGTGATTTTATTTGGGGGTAAAAATGAAGTTCAAAACCTGACAAATTAAGTGTCTCTTGTTTTGGTAAAGACACTGAAATATCATTGCTGCATTTCCATCATTTCCATGCATTTCCATCACTGGACACACTTTTTCTCTAGCCTTTGCACGAACTACTGCTCAATAGCTTTGCATGGCTCCCCAGGAGTCTGCTTATATGGACATGAGAAGGTACAAAAAGTATTGGAGTTGATATTTGTTGGCTTTGAGACATCATTTACTCTTGTTTGAGAGTTTGTTAAGGGTATTTTCCTTTCCAGAGACATCATTTTGAAAAAAACCAAACAAGCTTCTACAAATTGAACTAAAATGTTAAAGAAAAAAGAGGTAATTCTTGAAGGTACTTCACCAGTTCAGCAAGCAATACAGTAAGATTTGTTCAAATAAAAAAGGTCTAATTTTAATTAACTTTAATTTTAAACTGTATAAGTAGAAAGGAGAAACTCAATACATCTTAAATACAATACCTATAAAACAGTAGAATAAAAAAGAATAATTTGCCAATATACCACTATTTGGAAAAGTAGGATCAAAATAATGTTTTGTTTACATCTTCAACGTATGACTTTGTATATGCTGCCCATTATCAAATATGTCTATCTCATCTAGACTTGTGTGTACCTACAAGTTTGCATACATATATGTCTGCCTATGCATTTGTCTACATATGCATGATCTGCAAAATGCACAACTGAATAAGAAAGGTGAAAGTTTTAAGGAAAATGTAATTTTAGAGTTCCATTTTATCATGAACAGTGACATGAGTGCCCTGAAGATAAAGATCTAAATAATATAGTTGAAAAATATATTATTCATATGAGTTAAAAACATACCGTTGGAGCCAGCACCATTACTTCTGTGTATATACCTACCTAGTCCTCTATATCGGCACCTCTATCTATACACTGGAGTAGAGAAATATTAGCTAACAATAGATGCATCTAATTGAAATGTGTATGAATGGTATGTACTATGCACTATCATTTCTTTCTGCAACTAATTTAGAATTCAACGGAATAATATGAAGTCTTTTACTACTTAATTAAACTTTTGTAATGCCTGTTTTACCAAGATGAATAAAATGCATAAATTGTATGAGGTGACATCTAATGCACACAAAAAAGAGAAATGTAAAAAATCAGAACAGTGGGTACATTAAACTGATTCTTAATAATTGAAACCAATTTAATCATTTGAGATTATTTTATTCTAGCTGACGTAATACTGTAGCAGTTTTATTCTAATTATAACCTGTTTCATTTTACTCTGCCTTTCTAGTTAATTATTACAGTCAATTTGTAAAATGACATGGTTCCACATTTGCATAGGTCACTATTAAATAAATGAATAGCTGAAATTACTCTAGCATTGAAGTGTCAACTTTGGTAGAAGTCAAGAGGACTTCAAATGTTCTTCTAACACCCCTTAATGTGTTAATGACCACTATTAAACTGCAATTAAAAGGCCAGAGAAAAAATGCATGAAACAGTTAATAGAAAAATAGCAGAGACACAATTAAAAGACTTTCGTTTTTGACTGATAGAAAATAAAGTGATATGCTGAAAGAAGTATAGTATGAATCTATGCCTAACACATGACAGAACTGACAGTTTAATGATAACAAATCATAGGCTGCCTTTTTGGGAGCATTACACGTCAGCTTGACATTAACATCAGTAGTAAACAAGACAATGTAATGATTTTACCTTGTATTTAAATTGCTACTTATTATGGTACTAAATAATAGCTTTAAATAACTTGGTGTCCAGGCTTGTGATGTACTGTGTTTGTATGAGACAGTACTGAAAGATATGTTTAAGTTTTTTGTCATCTTAAATAAAGGATATATGTATGTCTTAGCTGTGCGGTCTACCACGTTTGCATCTGAAACCTTTCCTGAATCCATAACACTGTCATTAGGTTTGTTTGCTCATGAGACGAGAGAGTAGTGATGATCTAGTCCTAACTCAAAGCAGCCCGGGTTTTTAGGTATCAAGTGGTGTGTGTATAACTCCTAGGCAGCAGCTCAATTAATCAGAGCTATGCCAGACCTATCATACTAAACACTGTTACTTCAAAAGCATACTTTACTGAGAGGTGAACTGAGTAGTATGGGGATGGTACGAGTGATTCCAAAAACTAAATTATGTTCAACATGAAAATCAACATTATGTCTGAAAATTTAAATATGTATGTCAGAAAATTCAAAGTTATGGTTCCCACAGGAATTAAAATTTGACCTCCATGTACATAGGTAGTATTTCCTATTACTGCTACATTTTAATCATTCATATAATCTACATCTCTGCAATCTAGATGAGTTATGTTTGCCATGGGAAATATGACTTCTTTATTTCCTGATTATTATTTGTGTGTGTATATGCTCATCCATAAAGTTAAATTAGTTTTATGGGTTAGATCCTGAGTTACACCATAAAAAAAAGTATAACCAGGCTATTTTTAGTGATCAACTGGATTTAAGTAATTCGATTAATATAACCAAAATTATTTTGGATTTCTATGCCAACTAGAACAGAATTACTGCTCTTCCTACCACTCCATCTGGTATATTGCTTAGTCCATTGTAAATAGGTATTTACTTCTTTGATCAATGGACTAAATCACCATTTCTCTTTCTTATCATTATGCAAAATGAGCAAAAAGAAAGATGAGCACGTTACTTTTTTATGCCAAATTTGCACAGATAACATGAAGGTTTTTATGCATTCTTTTACAAACTTGTATGAAAACAAAACTGCTCTTCCCTTTCACCTTATGTTTATTTTATTAAACATGTAATGTCAGAAAGCCACACAAATTTAGAGGAAGATTCACACAAATTTAGAGGAAGATTCAAACACCATGTTGCACATTCTCACATGATGACAAAATTATGGTTGCAGACAACCAGGTTTTAAAGGATATTTAGGCATTTAAAAATGTAGATAGAGTCCCAATGGGATTTTCAAAGGTTAGATTATTTTGAAAATCCTGCTAGGCACTGAATGTATTTCTTTGAAGTTCTCATACATGTGTAAGTTCATACATTGGAGAAAAAATGCACATAATCAATGAAATAATTGAAATAGATTCAACCATATCCATTTCATGTGCACCACAGATTTTCATGTGCTTAAGTCTGTTTGTGTCCAGATCAATGCAACTTCTTTTGCTGTTAAAAATGAGATAGTAGTTGTACTGTGCAGCTGCAGCACTAAATTGTCCATTATTTATAGCTTCCCTATTTCAAAATCTCATTTCTTTAAAACATTCAAGGTTCTAGTCCTGCTGAGGACTAAACCCCAGCTGAATGTGAATGGGAAAAATTAAAAGGAAAAATAAAAGAGATAAAGGTATTTCATAACATTTGCACAATTCAAAAATTGTTAAAATACATATTTTCACAGGCTTTTTGTATTACAGCAGCTTGCCTTTTAGAATTGCAAAGAATAAGAAACCTTAGTACACTTTCTTGGAGAATATTTTTATGTAGATAGTTTGGCAGGGAACACAGGTTCACCAGAAATTTATATATATATAACATCCATGTTATATCACTTTTATAGGTTCTTTATCTATTCTTGCTAGCCTCCTCTATGGATTTTCCCTTTTCACTGGTCCTTAGCACAAAAGAGAGCCCAACAGACACTGTGCCAGTTCTTGCTCCCTGTTGGTCCAAACAAGAGCCAGTTTACAGCTGGGCTGAAGCAGACAGGCTGGGAGGCACAAGTACTGTCCTTGGGAGTCCCTTACATGAGTCCTGGCCATCAGAGGAGTTCTCAGCCTGTCAAGTCTCTCTGCAATTGCCCAGGTACATCAGCACAACCTCTTATTTACAACATCAGCTGAAACACCCAAGTGCACCCAATTGCCCAAACACTGCTATCTACCACAACTGACCAGGCAAGACCAGGGCGAGAGAAAGAACCAAGTGTATACTAAAGCACAGAAGAGTCAAATGGAATGGTAAACCTGGTTAAAGTAAGAATAGAGTATATCATCAGGAGATCTACAACAAAAAATCTAGAAATATTTGTGAAGCAGAAGAAAGTATAAACATAGTTTGGGGTTTCTGTGGGGAATAACATGAACTAAAGCAAAGAATTCCAACAAAGGGAGAAGATTAAATGGTGCCCAGCTTAGGATTTCCTTTAAAATTGTACTTAAAACTGTAGTGACAGTAGTTAATTTAAACACTCTAGTTAACTTGTGATATCTGTAAGCATTTTTAAATGGATCCTTTTCAAAAATCAGTTTGGAAATGCTACAAACCAGTGCTAGTAAGCTCACAGAAGTGACAATTCAGTTAGAGAAAACAAGTTTTTTATGTTTGGGGGAAAAAAATCTGGCCCTATAAACAAATTGAAACATGTCTGGGTTTTTTTTTTTTTTTTCAATTTGTTTTTAGTTTTCTAAAGTTTTTTGTAACAACCAAAAAAACAACAAAAAAACCACCCCACATAGTAATTGCTTTGGAAAATATTTAGGATAACTGTTGTGGTCATACTGCAAAAGGGGAACTGAAGATGTATACGTATATGTAATTATAAAGTTGAGAAAAATGTAGATCTATTTAAAGAAGGGATGACAGTTGTTGAGCATTGTGATGTATCATCTTGACACGAACTGAATGAGGTAGATTAGTGACTGACACTAGCAATGTCAAAATTTACATTGCAGCACACAAAAACTCCGTGGAAATATACTATTAGCACTTGGAATAAGCAGTGATGAGTAACGAGATAAAAATTGACAGTGTCAATAGTCATAAGCCCTCACAGTCAAGAATAATGAACTGTACTATGTGTATGTATATTAATATGTGTGTATATCTGTCTGCAATATATCTATAGGAACTTTACACTAAGTTTTGTGAAGCAACAATTCAAAATCATACATTAGACAAGGAATCTCAGTGAGGTCTGCTTAAAGTCTATGGAGTGTGATTTACTCTATATGTGTCTTCACCTCTGCACATGGTGTAGGTGTGCAGTCAACATTACTGCTTACCCTATTTCCCTTGCCAGAAACTGGTCTAGCATGTGCACAGCTATACACAGATAAGGGAAATACCCTGTTTTAACTGGACTACATTTCTAAGTACTGTTTTTCTTGGTTAGATTCAGACCAAGAGTAAGTTTTACAGGCACAGTGGAAAGCAGATACATACCTACTGTAACATATTGTACCATAACAATCAAAGAGTAACATGATCCAGTGGTTACTCCAATTTGATAAAATTTATTTCCAACTTTGATTGCCTGAGATATACTGGGCAAGTGACTCATGAAACCAGGTCCAAAGTCCCTGTTACTTTGGGGTGCAGGAGTAGCACTGCGGAATATCCTACTCCTGGCAGGAGTGGGGAGTGCAGACATCTGGCTTCGCCGGAAAACACCTCAGGTGTATAAGTGTATCCGAAAGCTGTGTCTCCAGGTCAGCACTCGCATGGTCAAAAGGGCACAGGGCCCTGAACTAACCAGGGAGAAGGAAGCTCCATCACATTAGTGGGAATACTACTTGCTAGCGAGTGAGAAGAAAGTTGTTTAAAGTTCCCTTTGTGGTGGGGAAATCCATTATTGATGGCATGTGCGGGTTAAATAGCCTTTTCTTCAGTTTCTCTCTGCAGAAGCCCCTGTCAAAGTAAATAACTTTGACAATATCAGATTAAAGTTATTCTTTCAATGCCAACTCTGGATAGCTACCACAATGTTATAAGGATGGGAACTATATTAATGCCTCGATGGAGAGATGACTATTATCTTTTGTCCTTCTTTCTTTCTAATAATGTTTGCATCATATTGACATGAAGTGGATGGAATAGATTAGTGACTGCCACCAGCAGCGTCAGAAATAATGCTATGTTGTATCAAGAAATTAAGTAATGTATTTTGCAGTCATTACCATAAATATGGAGAAATCCAAACTTGGCAAGAAACTGTGCTTTCGTCTTCAGTAGCCTGGAGCAGAGGCCCAAGTCCTTCTGGTCCACCCACAACTCCTGAAGCAACCATTACAGTGCCCGAGGCAGATGGTGGGCAGGACAGATCTTTAAAGATTAATTCCTCCCTATTTATTAAAAAAGCACCTCTACACAAGTTTGGTGCCATCTAAAGTTAGTAATTAAAATAGGAATATGGGGATGTTTCACTGAAAAAAATTCAGTGAAATTCAGTTTCGTTGCTGTGGAGGGTAGGGAGACAAAACTGTTAAGAAAAAGGAAGCTGTCAGAAAAGATAAAAAAAAATACAGTGAAATACCAAAGACTAATTGAACTTCCCATATGAAGGAGAGCAACAGCAATGTCTCATTTAGATTTCTATTGCCCCTACCGGAGAGGAAATGAAATAATGGGCATCTGCATGTTGTATCTGCTGGGATTTTATTTCATTTTCCTTCTTTTTGTTGCTCTATAAAACAAAGTTTCCAGAATGATTTATGTGTCAGGTTTATATTTCCAGTTTTTCTAATGGAGCAATTTTATTTTAAAAGGTAAAATATATTTTTTAACCTACCAGTGACATCATTCTCCACATTGGATCAATTATCTATGCACTGAATAAAGTTTAATTGAACCCTTTTAAATCTGTGCAGCTGTTGTGCAGTGAAATAGGCAGGTGGATTATCTCATTAGTATTAATCTAAATGTTCTGTGGTCTCTGCACATTTTAATGTGTGTGGTGTATATATTTGGTAATAGTTCTTAAGTTGTTAAAAATAAGATAAGTGGTACAAGAAAACTTTGATAATAATTTATGTAATATTTGGTTCTTAAATGGGATGAATTAAGGGCATTAAAATTATGGGTGATTCCACAAAACCTTTTCCAGCAGACAGAGTGAATGAAACTATTAATTTGAAAACTTCTGACCTATTTTAATTTTATTTTAGGAGTGCTCTGTTTTATGCATTGATGTTACTATCAGGATTTTAGCTGGGTTTCCTTCCAATCAGCTTAGCTAACAAATCCTTTTGTAAGGTTTACCAGCATCAAACATTTCTACCTCATCTTCCAGGAATCTATTTTTCTAAAGATATAATTTGTTCTTAGGACCAAATTCTGACACTGCTTACACAAGTGATTAGGGCATAAAGCTGAAAAAACGGGCCAGGACCACAGCATGTATAAAATGCTATAAAGTGACTGAGCTATCTTGACTTAACTATCTGAGAATGTAGTCCACTGTTTTCAGATCTGAGGGTGGAGGATCAATGGGAGTTCTGTTTGGGGATGTTGTGTCTCTGAGCTACCACCGAACTTATGGGATGCCGATGCCAGGCAGCTCTGAATTTACTCAGTGAGAGGCTGACCTGGCGAATATATCCAGGATTTAAAGGACAGTTTTCTGCCTTTGCTCAAGTCCCATAAAAAGAGCACTTATGTGGGTAGAAGAAGGTATGGTTCGCATTACTGCCAAAGGGAACCCCTCTGTGGGCAGTGAGCTGACTCCAGCCTTGCCAGCTCCAAGGAGGAAAAGGAGATTTCCCTCTCCACAGGAAACACATTTTGTGTTTGCATGGGGAAAGGAGCATGTTGGTGAGCTTCTGGGGGCTTGCAGCTCCTGAACGCAAGATCAATCCTTCTCACAGTCTCTTCTCACAGTTCACTGATTACAGTCAGATCACTGACTGATCACTAAAGTTTTACTTAACTTCACAGAAAAATGTAGAAGCTCAACGCATTACACATACATAGCTTACACCAAACCCATGCCACCAAATGCCTAGAAGAAGTGGTAGCAGACTAACTGTATGGGCAAACAGCACCAAAGTAACTCCTTGGCCTGCAGTGTCTTCCATCAGCCCTCATATTTAGTAACATGTAAACTGCTACCTTGGGATGTGCCGACTCTGCAGCTAAATGAGTTGATTCAGGCATGAGGAGCAGTGGTCACACGGAAATGCGGCAGTATTTAAACTGAGCAGCAGAGGAAATTAGCCCTTGTGGAGTGTGGAGTGCCGTGCTGTTAACCTGCTTCCACGCTCTGAAACAGCTTGCTTGGCGCTGCACAGCGGGGTTCACTGGAAGAATTCATGCCCTCACATTTCTTACGGTACATTGGGATATTTCAAATTGGCTCCTTTAAAAATTGCAGAGTTCTGTACCATCTCCATATTCCATTTTTGATTTGTGCCAGAAACTTTCAGAGTTAAAATAGCATTTTTTTGCCTTTCTCCTTGCTTTTCTTCCCTAAGACTTGAGCTAGAAAAGCAGATTTTCAAGCTCAGGACTTGTCCTCAGTGTCTCAGTGGAGGATAGGTAGCACAACCCAACATTACAGAAGTTATAATCTCTCCTGTTATCTAAAAATAACATGGGGACAAATGACAGTAAATATACATCCAAGGAAAACAGAGTGTTAGAAATACATGCTGTGCACATGTGATATTTAGCAACAACAATCAGAAGTTCTCAGAAGAACTAAAGATGAATGAAATCACAAAAAGGAACATTTCCTTGTGTCTTCAAAAGCTTTTTTTTCTTTTTTTTTTTCCTTTGGCTGTGGTGCTGCAATCTTAAACTTGCTTTGATCGGCTTAACTGTCCAGCTTCAGCTGGACCACAGCGAATGGGCATCCTAACCTGAGTGAATCCTCAACAGCAAGTTTTTAAACAATGTTAAACATGCTTGTGAGCCCAATAGTAAAGAAGTGTTACAGTTAAATGTTATATTCAGTGCCCCAATCCATCCTTTAAATCTCACTCTGATCTTAGAAAGATTAAGCAACAAATGCATAACACGTAAGAAGTGTAAAGGTGTGCTTGGGAGGGGGCTATGAGGAAAATACTTAAAGGAATGTCTTGTTGCCAACAAGCGTTCACGCTCCACTTTATGTACCTCCCAACAGCTGACTGCAGAAGCTACTTCAACTCCAGCTCTGTTGTACGGCCTGGGGGATTAGTGAGAGAGACCACCCTGGAGGTTGTTAAATAGAAAAAATAGTGTGCCTGCCAGCTGGGGGCCAATTGATTGCTGCTAGTGTGTGTAAGGCAGTGATGAGGGGGAGGTGGAGAGGTGATGGGATTTGCTCCTGAACAGTTGGTTATGTGAAGGACTCTCACTGCCTCAAAGCTGTTGAGGCCCTTGCAATTGTCCTATAGTTTCTCCCTGAGTGGCTGCTAGATTTTCTTGCCGGAAAAAGATACGGATGTAGCGTAGTCCTAAAGGAAATGTCATTATTAGCAAGGAAAGGGTTAGAGGCTTGCTCCTGCCTGATACTGAGCACCTTCACAACCCACTGCATTCGGCTGCATATAGGATCAAACCCTGTAAGAACTATAAGGACTATAAGGTCCTTCCCCTTATGCAAGAAGGCCTTGCAACACAAGCTTAGGGTTTTCATTAAGTATCATAAAATGGTGCATAGCACTACTTCATTTCAGGAAAACAAGATTCTTCGCAGATGATTTGTGGAAATCATCTCTTAAGGCCCTGAGGACAATCAGTAGATAAAACAGTGTGTTTTTCCATTTTTCTAATTTACAGTTTTGTTTACAAAACCTAAATTAAATCTTTACATGCAAATGAAATGGCTTAGTTATTCCTGCAGGCAGAGGTTAGCAAGTGGGGTCTGTCTTACCCTACACGTAAACATGAATAAAAAATGTGTGCATGTTTATCTAAATGTGGGGCATTTATCTGCAGTGATAAATTGATATTTGTTGTTTGATTATACTAATATTTGACTCTTTTTTATACTGCTGCTAAGACTGTCAGCATCATTTCCCCAATCAGGGAACCTGAGATACTTAAACATTAACTTTCTGTGATGCTGAAATCTGATATATTATTTTTGCTCTGTTTTCTGTCTTTTGGTTTCTAATCCATGACAGAGTTGTCGATTTTACCAGTGACTGCTTAGTTTGGTTAATATCCTTTTGAGGAAGAATTTGTCAGACATATTTTGACAGTCCCGTTAAGGCAGCTCTGCCAGCTATCCTTTACCCAGAGTCTTGATGAGACGATCAAGGAGTTCTAGAACATTTCCTTTTTTAGACCAATCTCTGACTGTTTTGCCTCATCACAGTCTGCTCATCAAGATCTTGTACATTGGGTACCGGGATAATTTTGGCAGCACATCGGTGATTTTAGACAGAGGAAAGAAGTGCTGCAAGGAAACTTTTACTCTGTTACTGTAAGCTTGACATGAACCACTGCTGTTGCTTTGTGTTTGTGTCAACCTATTGCAAACAGGCACCCTCAGAGATGGACAGTGTTTGTTGCAGATAGAAATTATGGAAAAATTAATTTAGAATCCTTACTGTCTTTGAAATTTCCAAGAGGACAAGACCTGTTCAGAACTGGGAACAAGCACCAAGTTTTCCTGACTGCAGGGCAACCGTGTGAGCCAAGTCTCTGGTCTCCATTTAATAGGACGGAGGCAAAAGAATCACTCAGCATTTCCAGACAGTCTTAGAAATGGTTAAACCACTTCTCAAAGTACTCTTCTTACCTGAATTTCTGTGTTTAGCTGCAGAACAAGCATATTCCACAGCAACATTTTATCTGTTGCTGAATATGAGGACTGATGGAAGACATTGTGAGCCACAGAACTACTTGCGTGCTGTTAACCTTCCCCATTATTTGCATCAAGTTCTCAAAAATACACTGGAGATGCTGAAATTCCCTATTTCAGAAAAGGACCCTACCACAATCGCCTTTGTAGTAAGACAGTCTGATAGCAACTTAATATCTCTGTTTCTGTATTGTTTGTACTGACTGGGTGATTTTTAGACTTGTGAGATTTGCTACTTTCATATCTGTGGGACAAGACATTACCCAGTGACCTACATTAACAAGAGTGATTGATACCTGAGATGTTTTAAGCCTACTCTTATCACTCCTTTACCTTTTGGTACCCTGCTGATGCAGAACTGACTTCCTTTGCTGGAGGATGTGGTCAGCCATTTCTGCATCAGACATTTGCACGTTCTTTATCTTCTCTGGCTGGTGAGATTTGTCATATCCACACATCCAGTCTAACAGAAGTGTCTTGTATGGTTGTGACCATTTCCAGTAACAGTGTGTGGAAAAGGAATGAGTATAATTATGGTATTGATTAATTTGATAGTACTGTAAGTGGGAAGATCAGTAAGGATAAGTGTCTTCTACATTACTACAGAAAAATAACTACATCTTATAGTAAAATCCAGTAAGAATTCTGTTGCAGAAGAAAAGGCAATTTTGTCAAATACAATGAACTGTTTGAGGATGGTGAAATGGCTATAGGTTGCCAAAATCTGCAGCTGGACGTGACATTCTGGAAAGATATCAGCAGGGAATTGAATAATGACAGTTCCCTAAAGTCCACCAGCCATCTGATTTTAGTTTCTTCGCATTTGTACACATGTTTTTGTTTATTATATAATGAAAATTTGACACATGTAAACATACTACGTTAAGTGGGATTTGAAAGTGGGCTTTAGCTGGAGAAATCCTATAAAAATGTCTAAACTCATTTTTTTCTTTCAGGCTGGAGGGTTTTAGAGATATCAACTTTCTATGTGGCAGCTGGGCTCCCTGCGGTGCTGTATTTTATTTTATGTTTTATAGCATGTAGCTTCTAGATTTAAAAACAAAACACACTATTCACTTCCTGAACAGACCTGCAACTGAATTAAAAAAATATTTGCAATACACATAAAGTGGGAAGGAAGGTAGCACAGTATGTGAGATGCCTTTTATTCTCCAAAGGCCAAAGGAGCACAAACACAAATGCAATGAAGCATATGTGAGATAAGGAAAGGCTTCGTTCACTTGCGTCCCATCGAGAAACTTAATCCTCTCCTCCGAGGAGATGCTTAGTGGCTGGTGTGTTCACCACTGTCTAGATGGTCCTTGAATTCCTATGACTCAGTCTGTCTGCCATGGCTGTAGAGAGCCTTCATTGTACAGGGAAGGTGAGTCCCCACATCCTACACAGCTGTTCTGACTGTGTCCATCTGTCTGCCCTTCCATCCTACCCAGGCTCCCAGTCTGTCCACCTTGCTACTTCTGTGTTGGCTCAAAACCTTACTTCTGGTCTTTAGTCATAGCTAGCTGAGACCAGCTACTTTTAACCATGTCTGCATCCATGACCCATCCCATGTACTGTCAGGTTTCCAGGGCTGCGGAGATGGCACAGATTGGCTTAAAATGCCTGAGAGGGGGAACTGAAATTAATGTACGTGGAAATTCAAACTATGAAATATCTGACAGTCTTCACAGCAACATGGATAGCTCTCACCATTAACTAAGTATATATCCGTAACTGACACATTAATGATTTAATGAAAAAATTTTCTAAGCAAATCCTCTTTTAACAAAGAAAATTCAGTGAAATCCAGTAGGGAACTTGAACTATATTTATTTAATTTGTTTATAAGCACCAGCCATGGGAATTAAGATGAACCCAGTAAACCAGAGGACTTCCAAGGTAGAAATTCCTTTGGGGATGTTGATGGCAATTCTTAGCACTATCAGAAGCAACATCTGGAGTTGTCCTTCAAATGGAAGTTGCTGATTAAACAGACATTTGAGGCAGCCTGGATTTCCTCTTAGTTAGTTCAGCTTCATCTAATGGACTTCCTTGAAGCCCTTGCTACAAACAGAAGTTTCTCTTCCCTTTCCCCTCCATCCCCAATGGAAAACTCAGAGGGAACGTACATCTGAGTGAACCCCTGTCCCACATGTCAGGCTGATCCAGCACCAAGTAATCTGCACATCTCTCCTCCATCTTCACCACATTGTGCTTCTAAATTTGAATCCTGAATGGGTCACATAAAGTGAAACAGAGTTTGGAGATTTATTGTAATCACATGCTGACATTTTCCCACATCACTAACCTACCACATGATTTAGCAGGATTGTCAGCTCCTGCTTGAAGGAAGGTCAGGGCAGAAATAGCAAGGGTGTTGTAAGATGGCATGGAGGCCTTCTGACAGCACAGCGTGGGAAGCTTGTGGATTATTTGTTGCAGTCTCATCCTTTAAAAAAGCTCCTGAGGCTGTCATTTTGATATTAGCAAAAAAGTAATTTACACTTCAGAAGACATCCAAACTCATAAATCTTAAATGACATTTCTGTTTTGAGCCTGAAAAATAAAAAGTTTTAAGCCTAGTTCACAAAATGTTTGTTCGGACAGTCTCCAGCTTTAAAGTGGAAAAGTAGAAATTACATTTTCTGGCAAAAATATGCTTTTTACTATTCATAAGTTCTTTTTTTTTCTCTCTCCATTCACAAAGCCAAAGCTACAGAGAACTTAAGAAGCCAGAATATTTCACTAAAATATTATAGAGACATTTACTGTAATGCTCTCCCTGTCTTTCCTTGTCTCTCTTGATCTCTCACTTACACTCTCCTTTCTCACTCAGTATATCTTCCTGTTACAAAACTATGCCTGTGACATGAAGCTGCTCCTCCACTGCCAAGAAAGTGAGAGTAAAGGTAGTAGGTGCCTTTTTCATAAAAACAGTGCTATCTCACATAGTTTGCTCCTCTAACCCTAAGTACTGAAACAAACCAAGGACAGCCAGGGAGTAGGGGGAAAAAACTGAGCATGAATTAATTTGATGATACTGTGTTAGCTTTGTAATTGACTTTTAAAAAAAAATAAAATTCAAAATAAGCTTTCTCTTGGTTTTGCTGTAGACACTGTGAAAATATCAAGCAGGGGGTTACTTTTGATTCTGATTTTGCATTTTTTAGCCACTTAACAACTTTTAAACAGTTTGGGAAGCTAAGTTTACACTTTCCAGGATTTGTTAAGTAAGGATTTGCACTAGTACGGTAATACAGCCACACTTGAAAGATGTTGGCACTCTTTTTCATGGTCTCACTGAAAAGGTTGTGGTAGGAAGGCAGTTGTGTTGGTCTCTGTGATATAGATAGAGTGTGATATAATCCATTATGTAGTAATGCAGTATGTCACTGTTTAAAAAAGCAAAAAATATGTGTATCCCTGGAAAAGCATTTACTTAATGACTAACAGCAGAGAAAGGAGGTGAAAACAATATATAGGGAAGATCATCCAAGTTAGTGGTTTTGGAGAGAAGAGGACTCATAATAGTTTGCCATACTCCTACCTGGTAACACCTTTTGTGAATTCTCAGGCTGCGAGATAATTGCTCTCTTGGCAACATCATTTTCGTTTTCCATTTTGAGCAGCTCACATTACCTTCTGTCCAGCCTGGATATTTTTATAACCTTCCTGTGCTCAGTAACAAATTCATATCCATATATCCCAGGTGGAAAAATCTGGGAATTTGCTTTTCTAAGCCATAGTGAAAAGTAGCTTTCAAACCACTTGCTTTTGTTCTTGACTAGGGACACTTGGTCCCAAGTTTTGTCTTCATTCGTCACCCTCCACCAGGAACCAACAGACAAGTCATTTTGGAAAAGGTCACATTAACCCATTCTGACTTAATCATGCTCTTCTGTAGATGACTGCTCAGAAGGAAAACTACAAAACACAATCCCAGGCTGGGATCATTGTCAGGCAAACCTCAAAGCAAAGTTAAACACCCAGGGAGAATTCATGAAGATGTTATTTTTAAAAGAGGAAATGTAAGCTGATGATGACCCATTAAGCAAGACAATCGATGCGTAGGAGCAGGAACAGATAGGGAAATAGGGAAATGGACATAAAAACTTTTCTGTTGTAGTAGTTGTAGTATCTACTATAACGTACAGACTGCATGGTCCCTCTGCAATTACACTCTCAAAAGAAGAAAGGTTACATACTGCAACTTGCAGGACAGTTTGTTCAAGGGATTCACTGATGCAGGAGCTCATCTAGCCAAGTAAAATGGCTGGGTTAATTTAAAAACAAATGAAAAATCCCATATAATTTTATGATCATTAATAACATTTCCTAATACTAGCCCAATCTTGTGGTTTGTGATGCAGACTGATTACTGCAAGGCCCCGGAAAGCATTCTCTCTTTTGCTTGGTTGGAGGGATGCACTATTATTGTTTTGTTCATCTTTCTCTAGTCCCTCATTCGACTACTACAGTCAGGATACACAACTTGATGGACTAATGGTGTGATCCAGTGTGGAAAATTCTATATTGTCATGTAATTATAATTCATGTTTTATTTTGTTCTACTTTCTTACCTTCCAGGTTATTAGAATTTTCTTCTTTTTTACTCTTAATCCTCTCAATCCTCTTTTTCAAACTCAACACTCCCCAAAACCTTTCTCTCCTGTTTCCTCCTTCTCCATTATTATTCCCCTGCTTTGTTCTCCCTTTCAGTTATCCTATTCTCTCCACATTATTCTTTCACCCTCACTTAGCCTTCTTTCTCTCTTCTGCTGGCCAGTGGGAAGGAATGCAATGGATCAGGCAAAGCACTAGAACACTTACTTTTAAATGCAGAATCAAGCGGATTTCCAGTCCCAACACATTTCTCTTAATATTTTAGTTGCTTACATATTTACAGTCACATTTCCCTGTCTTTTTTGTTCTGATGAACTCCAGACAGATACTCTGTGCTAGTGCCTGATGCACTAGGAAAGAGTCTAAACTCTTTTCGTGGCTTTGACATGAGTCTTTCTTCTGGATGGCAGCAGTAACCTGGAAGCAGGATATTCATTCAAGATTTCTCTGCAAAAGTTCTCCATCACAATGTTAGCTTCCTTCCTCCCTGTTGCATACCAACAATTAAACCTTACTGGTCTCAAATGACCAGCACAGTGCATGGAGTTACTTTTTATTTGCCTTTTATCCTTATTCCCCATTCAGCAGTTCATGTTCTTCCCCTTCTAGTGCTGAATCTTTACACATTGGAGATAGAGGAGGGACAGAGTAGATTCTATTTTTTTAACTCTTTTTGTGATTTTTGCTGTGGAGAGAGGGTAGATGATTCTTTCCCACTTCCTTTTCTTGCCAAATCCTCTCTTAGCCAATAAAATTCTTTCTCTTCAGATGAAGCACAAACCATGAGACACCTCCCTTGCATAAAAGGAAGACAGTTTTTCTGATATTAATTACATTTTCTCGGGGAAGATACTATGTTGTATCTCCCTGTACAGCTTATGCAATGGATATTGTGATGGGGGGAAGAGCTGAGCTGCTGTGTGTCTCCCACATTTCTGCTTGTAGGCAATAACATCAAAACTAGGACTCATGGTGCATTTTTCCCAGCTGTAAAATGGGGAACACTCAGAAGGGTAATTAGTTCAGGTTGTCACCTCTAGAAGGCAGAGCTGCCTTTTAGGATTCCCTAAAGAGGCACTGGACAACTTACACTTGTGTAACGGCATATCTGCAGCCCAAGCTACCCTTCTTCTGAAACAGCATCTGTCCAGTTTTGCACATTTGCCTTAAGTTAAGCTTTGAGAACTTTGATGTCTGTCTGGATTCCAAATCACCATCACATTTCTTTTCCTCTGCTTTGTGCATTTTTTCTTACATTTTCATTTGTCTCACCATTAGACGAAAAGTGGGACTGGTTGACCTTTTAGTGAATTTTGAAGTTTCAATAATTTTTTAACATTCTTTTCATGTAAATCTCTTCCATCTGCTCTGTTTCTTTCACCTACAGAGCTTAGCAAAACCTGTTTCACTAGTTCAGGGGACTCAGGATTCAAATGTACTTCACATAGTCAGTATTCCACACCAAAGAGCTTTACATGACAACAGGTATTGGAAATTCAAATACATGGCTATAGATGTGTCTGCCTTGTAAACAAAGAACACGTGTTATCCTGAAATAACTCTGCTGACAATGCTGGGATTACTCT
>KZ505640.1:1829321-1866821 GCA_002844005.1 Limosa lapponica baueri | reverse complement strand
GAGATGGACACTCAACCTATCTCCATAGGTCCTGGAAGCAGAACTCGTAGAAACAGTGTGTTGTCCAGGAGAGTCAAATGCCAGAGCAGAGTGGTGGTTGAATCCCTGGCACCCAAACAAATTAATTCAGAACTTCAGAATTTTATCATATGTGCCTCTGTATCCATGATCTTGTAGATGAACTCCATCTTATTTGCACTCCTCAGGGTCACCTATTTATTTCCATGTCTTATCCTGATCCTTTTTAATATTTTTAATGTCTCCCAATGTCATAAGCACATTTCATTAACAGAGAGTTGAACTTTTGAATTTTACTAAGATCAGAATTATGAGATTGTATGTTTATATTATCTCCTTTCCTCCCCTATGCAAGTATAGACACTGTAAAAAATGTCAAGAAAAGGAAAATAGTCAGTTACTGAATAGTGAGAAACCATCAAAGTTCTGTGAGAGTGAGACTCCAAGGGTGACTGTAGGATGTCTCAATACATAGTTTTGGGCACTGTGGGTTTGCAGAAATCCATCCAAATTGGAAAAAGCAGAAAAGGGTCAATAGAAAGATCAAAGACAAGGAGGATCTCTGTTACAAGTGAAGATTAAAAGAAATTAGCTGATGTAGTCTGACAAAGTAAAATTGAACAATGCATGTTGGGAGCAGCTTTGGGAAGGAAGAAAAGAACTAAATGTCAGCACAACAATACCTGGGTATAAAGATTTCAGGAATAAACTTGGGCTCAAAAGGAGAAAAAAAATAAAAATAAAAAAAACCAGAAGAATAATGAGATCCTACAACAGCTTCCCAGTATCACATTTGGGAGTAAAAATTCCTACCCTGTTTCAAGATGAGTTTTGAGAAGATAATTAGGCACAACTCTCCAATAGGCTTGCTGTCAGACAGGAGACGCAACTCAGTAACCTAGGTGGCTTTCTTTCAGATCCTGTACCTATAAGGCTTTGACAGGGTGGCCCTGCCCAAGTGCCCTGAGCAAACTTCAAGACAGCTGGCTTCTTTCTCATTTCCTAACTGGACTTGCAGGTTTGTTTAGGTCTCAGTAAAATATATTTCCTTCCCCGCTTGCCTCATTTACAGCCATGGCTTTTTATCTTCACATTTAGAGTGGCAGCTTTTCTGCTGGGCTTTCTTACCACTCAGGCTGATTGTTGTTTGCTTTAGAAATTCAAAGAGGCATGATGCACTGCAAGCTTTCACTGCCCAGAGCCCCTGGAGAGCTTGAGGTTTACAGATAAATTGGTGCTTCCCATTACTAAATACAACCTTGTTGCACGCTTACCTGCCTGGCAGCTGTGGAGCACATCCTGCTGCTAGCAGGTGTCTTTGAGCTCCAAAGAGCCCTTTGATAACTATGCCAACAAAAAGCCACTACCGCTTCATTCTTACTTAGCTATTCTGATCACCAAATACGTGGATGTAGGCCGGCAGCCCAGGATCTGGCCGTTTCCTGTCCACTTGGGAGAAAATAGTCAGGGCTTCATTTACTCCTCTACACCTGAACCTTAGGTTCAAAGAGTCTATTCAGTTCAAGATAAAAGCTATTCCAAGCTGTAAGAACAAGCATTGTTCTTTTAATAAGTGTATAAGATGGTCACCAGTAACAGTGTTTGGCGAAATTTGTGTGGATAGACTGGTTGATTAAGCATTTTAAAACCTGTCTGTTCCTATACAGCACTCTACAATGTTATACTTCACAGTATTTGTTTTCATAAGTCTGCACAGAGGCCAAAGCTGCAATACACTTATGAAGAATATTTAATAAAAGAGAACTTGAGTATCCTTGAGAGCTAGGTTCTGCCTCACAGATGTGACCTGCATTGTGGGGCTGTGTTGCATCACACTGCAAGGTTAAATTAAAGTTGGCCTTCCACCTCACTATTGCCAGTTAAGGTGATTCTATCATGGGGATTTTATTGTACGTCTCATGATATTTCATATTTTTCTTAATCCCTGGCTCCTGAAGTCATGCAATTCACTGGGGCTTAGTGTTTTCATTAAAAGGAAAAAAGTTTCTAGTCTTTCCAGGGTAGAAGGCAGCATGAAGACTGCAAGCCTGAGAATACCCCTACAGCTGGATGAATGAAAAGTAGCCTGGGTTTGTATTTATTTTTTACATCACACAAATTTTAAGCCTAGCTCATGAGTCTGGATCCCTGATGGATGATTTTTGAACTCCTATTATCTTTTGCTGACTGTTATAATCTATAATAATTCACAGTATGGCAAATTGTGCTGTAGTTTATGACAACTGTTGCAGTAATGATACACAAAAACCTGTGTATATATATATATATGGTATTTGAATATATGGATATATAAAATATAAGACCAGAGAACTTAAATAGCTATGGGCTTATACAGACTGGACACACACACAAAGAGAAAGAGTGTCTTAGAAAAATAAGGACTGTTTTCCAGTAACCACTGATCATGATCAGGGCTTCCTGCCTCGTGATCCCAGAGCAGCTATAGAGTATGGAAGTTGCTGTTGTTGAGTTAGGGAGTTAATAAAAATTCCCAAAGACTGAAAACTAGTGTCTTCACTGATCTACACTTATAGCAGAATCATCAGAAAAAAAAATAAAAAATCAGTTGAGAGATGACTTCTAAAAAGTGCAAAGTGGATCTCTCTAGCATGTCTCAGGGACATCTTTACTTTAATTCTCCACATAAGGACAAAATACAACGACATCATTAAAAAATCTCTGCTAATGATGCCAGTGGGAACAGTCTACTAATGAGTTTACTATAGAAATCCTCATAACAGTCCCCACAGAAAATTTGGCCCACTTCAGGAAAATGTCAGAAAGATCAAAGACTATGGCTACATCATGTTGGCCACAGCCAGCTGCCAACTATCAGCTTTGGCCACTGACAGTACTTTCAGCCAGTGGCGTATCAGTTGTTCACTCCAGTCATACATTGTGCTTATGACATCTCCTTCCCGCCAGGGTTATTTAATCCAATCTGGTCCTATCGCACTTGTCCCACTTACTGCTCTCTTTCCCTTCTAGGTCATGTTACCTATGCATTGCAGCTTTGTGTTGCATCTAACTCTTCCTTCTTTGGTCAGGAACATGTTACTCAGGCACTCCAGTTAATTTTTCCTCATATTTGCCTGCTGTAACAAAGATATTTCACTCATAAAGTACACACTAGCTGTCACTCTATTCCTCTGTGGAGGACATGTCACCCATGATAGCTAAGCCAGCTGTCATTCATGCACAGCACTTCCAACCTTATATCTAGGGCATGTCACTCATACACTTCAGCTGTCCCTTACACCAGATGTCCTTTAAATCTAGCACACCATTCTTCTATCTGCTACATGTTTGTGTTCATTACAGCTGTCCCTTTTCCCTATCACTTTCCTCTCCTGTTTAGTAAATGTCATTCAATCGTTCACTCCATCTGTCTTCTTCTTTAAGTAATCCCTTTCCTGTCTATATACGAGCTCCCTTCAAAACTCTATTTTACTTGTACATTATGGCTGCCTGTTGTACCTAGCACTTTGGGATAGATTTGGAAGAGTGATTTAGAGGCCTTAATGAGTCTCTAAGCATGTAGTTTAATACTTAGTCATCATTAGCACTTAAAATTCCTTCCATTCAGCAGGTGTCTATGACAGACTAAGTTTTCTCCGCTGAAGCCCTTTTGGTATCCAAGTTTTGCTAGGTGTGTATGAGCAAAATGTCTCTTGCCTAGGCAGTGCTGAATTTTTTGAAGTTCCAGTTCATGCCTGGGTTCACAGGAGATTCACAAATCATGTGCTTCTCCACCTTTCTTACTTGACAGTACCATCATAATAACCATTTTCAGAACATGCCTATCCAACAAATGCAGTGAGATTCTCCTTCCCGTTCAATGAGAGATTGGAAATTATAGATTTAAATCAGGCATACATTTGAATTCTTCTTCCTCCTTCACCTTCTTCAAGCTGTGATTTAACATGAGACCTTTTCTGCGGTGGAAGAGTACCTTGACCAATGGATGATAGCAACTTTTTAAATATTCTCTTTTACTTAATCCTCTACCTTGGTATTTTTAATAAAACAGCAACTGCAAGTGATGGGGTGAGATGTGATCTTCTGACTTGCAGATAACTTTGAGGTTGTATCTTTCACAAAGAATGAAATAAGGTTTTGAGAAGAGGTCTCTTGGCTGCGTGCCCTCATCTTCAAGTGATACTAGACTGGGTTGTTGTATTTTGTTTATGTACTTCTATCTTTTTGTGAAAAAGAAATTACACCATTTAAATACTTCACTGCAGGAGACAGTTCACAGCTAAGAAAGTTGTGAGCAAACAGACATCTCATAAAAAGGGAAAATCTCTTCAGATCCACTGCTTTTCTCACTGTTTCCTGACATCTAGCTTCCGGTTCAGTTTTTCTTTCGTTGGCATATAGTATAACGTAGCTTGGGGAATAAGGAGACGTAACTGGCTGGCAGTTTTCTTGAAAATTAGATATCACAGTGTTAAGCTCTTCTTGAGAATGTAACCCTTCATCTGGGGTGTGAAATGCATAGCACCAGGGAGGTGGGAAATAAAGAATAATGGTTTAATACACCATAATTTCAAGTAACTTCAGCTTCCATGCTGATGATCCATTAAATTCTTAGCTGTATGTTTCTTTGTCCACAGCTCATCATTTGAGCTGTGGCTGTGGTTCAGGTCTTCTGTTCACCGAACTCGAACTCTATTTAGGTACTTATGTGATATCATCCAGATCTTCAAGACCCTTGATCAAAACCTCATCCTTAAAGTATTGTTTTCTCTAAATTCTTCAAATGTCTCCTCTCAGCCTGTTTTTTCAAGTTTTTCCAACTTCTTTAAATGTTATTTAAAAAAAAAAATAAGTCCATCAAACTTGTTTATTGGACCACTGGGCAGAAGTTGCAGTGTTTTGACTAGGGGATGCAGAGTGACCTCTATGGGAGTAGGCCATGAACTGCCTTGTGTTCTCCACAGCTGGGTCCAGCTGCCCTGAAACAAGTGTTAGCATTCCATCATGTGCCAAAACTTCAGACGGTTACAGGAGCACATGGTGCCTCTGCTAAAACATGTTTAAGAAATAGTATCTGCTGCAGCGGGGAAGAAGAAATGGAGGAGGTGCATGGAAGGAGACATTGTTGGAAACACAGCTCAAAATGCACTCTTGGAAGGAAGAGCTCTGTGCCAGAGGATGTCAAATCTGGGAGACTGAGGACCACAGGTAACTCATGCCATGGCAGGGAAACCCCTGAGAGATTCCAGCTATGGGTGGCCTATGCTGGGGCAGGGACAGCCCTGAGGGACTGCAACTGTGAGCAAGACACTCTGGAGCAGAACAGCATCACTAAGAAGAAAGGATCAGCTGAAAACAACCATCACATGGTGCCCCCAAACCTCCTCCACCCCTCAGCAACTCACCAAAGGAACTGAGACAGACTGAAAGTAACCCACAGAGAAAATAAGGGGAGCTGAGACTAGGAAGGGAGGAGGAGAGTTTGACTGAAAATGGGCCTGCTGAAAGGGAAGGTGTTTACTTAAGTGTTTCTTTATTTGTTTATGCTGTCTTTTTCCTCAATATCCAATTCAATAATGCAAAGTTTGTGTTTCTTGTCAATAAATTAAATTAATTAAAGTTCCCTGAGTCGAGATTGTTCTTCCTGTGACATATGTTAATGACATATTTCTGTGGCAAAGATGAGTCCACAGTAAAAACAGGGAATGAAGGTCAATCTTTCCTCTTTTTAAGGGGAAACATCCTTCTACATGAAATATGTTATCAATTTGTGAGAAATTACCAAAGCATTCAGTACAAAGAAGATATGGGTTCCTCTTTGCAATTGCAAAATATTATATGCTTAAAAACAATTTTTTAAAAAAACACATGAACTATTAGATGCTAATAAACCTGTATCAGTGGGAAGGGATCTTGTGACATGCTCTGATAAATGCAGATGCTTATGTTCTTCCTGAAATGAAAGATTTCCTTGATTGCTTCATGAACCTGAACCTTTCTCACTGTAGTCTACTGATTTCTATGGAGGTGTAACACCTAAGAAAGCTACGGGCTTTCATGGTGCTGAAAACACTTTTGAGGATTTCAGTCTAGATTGCTAGTCCTCAGCTCTGATTTTACCAAGATGAAGTTTCCTGCCATACAGAAGCTAGTGCCTGTCCTAGTGAGGCTTTATTTTGACATCTGAAGCAGTGAAAAATCTTTGCACTTGCTTACTACTTGTAGCTGAATGTGTCTCTTCATGAATAAACCTTCACTTATAACACAGAACAAAAATTTATCCTACAAAAATTGCTTCAAGATTTTTCAGTGAAAGCACTTGCTGTGTAATCAGGTTCCAAAAATTCCTCAGTGAACACCTAAGAACTGGGTGGTGTCATGCCTCTTAACATCCTCATAAATGGATAACATCAGAATTATTTCACTGAATGTGTTTATAGAGAATAAGGTCATCTGCACCTGGGGCGGGCTCTCAGAGGTGCTGACAACACTACTGAAGCTGATTGCCTTAAAAGCAAATACACATGGTTTTAGTTTATGTCTGCCTGCAACTTACTAAATATATTTACAGTCTCAGTCTTGCAACCTGCTGTGCGAATACAATTGTATCCATGTGTGGACTATGGCAAACCAGAGAAGACAGATGATCTTCCTTATATGGACATTTCCCAAATACTCACTAAGCAATTAGAGATGAAAAACCATTGCCCCTGTGTTCGTCTTTTCCTCACACTGAACGTCATTGCGCCGTCTGCTGTTGATGTGCAGGGGTTATGATCTTTGGCTGGCCGTCCCTTGCAAGGAGAAATGTACATGTCTCAGTGATTTTTGCAGTATTCCTTCACGGATTCCATTTGTCACCACCAGAGATGACTACCTTCCTGAAGCACGCTCCTTGTTGACTGAAACCAGAAGTCAGCTCCACTTATGTCAGGAGCTGCTAAGATCATCCTTGTCAACAAAACAACAGACTCGGTCATTGTCCCAAAGTTCCAGCCTTGTTTCAGTAAGGGCGGGGTTTTTTTCTAAGGAGATAGCCTTTTCTTGGCTGTAAAGCTTCCCTACCTGGCATCTCTGCCAAATTAATGAATTGCCCACACGCCAACTTTTGGGATGAGCTTGAGCCTGTTGAGAAGGGCTGTTTCCTCGTCTGTATTGTACCAAGCACAAGGCCCCTGTACTGACTGGGGCTAGATAATTTGAAAGGATAAAATCAGTCATAAGCTTTGTTAAGACTAGTAAAAATATGCAGATTCTAATTGTACGGCCAGTACTCGACCCTACAAGTTGCAGTTCACTAACTTGTCCACCTTTGATAATAGTCTTTCTTAATCTGTCCTGTAATAATTTCTCTGTTTCCTAAATACTATTAGACAAAATTAAGTAAGATGCATTTAGATGTTTAGAAATAGTGTACCTGAATATTTTAAGGAACTATCTGAAGGACTTCTTGAACTTTTGCAGATAATGTTCAACAAGCTAGGGATTCAGAGACTAAAAATAACCCTACATGGCAGAAAGGAAGAAATGGGAAAATTCTGGCCAATTAATTTTACATAGATTCTAGGCATACAAGGGAATCAATATGTGAATATTTAGGGATATTCCAATGAATAATTAAAAGTAAGCTTATTAAAAATAATCAATGCTTAAAAAAAAATCTAATCACTTTCTATGTTGTAATTACTGACTCAGATCTCACCATTTATCCATGCAGATGAAGCCTTAGGTCCATATGGAATGGTGCTGGAGTTCAAGGGACTCTGCATGAACAAAAATTCACTCAACATGGAGCAAATCATAGGAAAGAAGCCTGCATAGATAGGATGGAATACCATGGATAATGGACTAGAATAAGACATTACACAAAGTGCTACCTAATACAGATTTACTAACTTGGAGATAAATACTCATTAAAAGTGATAGATTTCAAATAGGTTGACAAAAGGGAGAGGGAAGTAATTACTAGGGTAAGGTCCTCAGGGGAGAGCATTATCTAGGAGTGCCAGGCAGCATCACTATGGTCACTACTGGAATCCATCTTATTTCTAATGACAACTTTGTTATCTCAGCCATGGAAAGTACAGAAGATTCACTAACTGTGCTTGGGCATCTAAGGCAAATTTTTAAAGGCATTGAAAAGACTGGTCTCGTCCATTGTACAGATATTTTCAAAGTTAAAGGTGACATGCCAACAAACACTTCTCCCTTTCCGCCACTGTTGCAGTACCAAAGTACTTATAAACTCATTTTTGCTGAAAGGATTTCCAAAGTATTGATTCTGTTTCTGAGTTCAGACAAAGTATTTATGCTGGCTAAAAATTTTCTTGAATGTCTATTTCATTTTGAAATTCAGGAAACCCATGAGTGTGATTTTTTAAAATGTAGGGAAGAGCATCCTTTGGGCCCAATACTGCTTGCAACCTGGTATCTGTTGGATCCCCACAGCGACGGCTAGGTACTAGAATACAGATATGTTGGAGCAGTACAGCACCTATTCATAAGCAAGTTACTGACTCTTTCCAATAAAAGACAAGTGTGGCAGAAATATCAGATTTCTGAAGCACATAGATCCAAGAAACAGGTAAGCACCTGAAGTGTGATTTATGAAGAATGTTGGTATTTATGTCCAAAGTGAGAACTATTAAAAATTGTTACTTCTGAAAGTGATTAGACTGCTAGGTGATAGTCAGAAAATTCATGTTTGTACCTCAAGTATTATAATTGTCCATGTGCACAAGTGTGGCCAGCTTGCGTGGACCAAATATGTTGGTCCATAATGCTGATCTAAAATTCAAAATTAATGAATAAATAATAAATCAGAGTCTGCCAAACTCCATGTTGGCCTAATCCAACATTTGTGAAATGACAAATTGAAAACATTTGTGCGTAACAAAATACACAGTGACAATAGAGAGTTTCTGTGAAAAATATGGTCTGTGGAGGGGAATTGAGATCAGAGGACCATTAACTGATGTTATAGGCACAAGGAGGTTTACATAAAAGGCTAATAGCTGCACTACCATCTGCAGTCCTGCTCTCACAAGAAATTGCTGTATAAGTTCGATACCCAAACTTATACAAATTTCTGTCTCCAGACAGAACCATATTTCTTATTACCTGGCTTAGGTTTCATCACTTGCTGTTTCTTGGTCCTCCTGTTCCTCAGTACTCCTGCGGTTGTGGATATTATTTTTAGTGTCTAACTCTGAATTCAGGCACCAAATGTGGACTTCAGAAATCACTTCATAAAGGATAGGTGTGGGATAGCTGCATAATAACATGCACAATGGCATGCCAATGGAAGGGGCACATGGTAGAATATGATTAACTCATTGCAGTTGAAATGACAACAGTTAAAATTGATGCAGTTCTCACTAAAGTTTAAACCACTTTGAATGACTTTGTGATTTGGACTAGTTAAAATCATAGATGAATAGTTACTATGCCTTACTTAATAAATGGTAAAGTGTTATGTCTCAAGAATGCATTTGTGTTTGATTTTTTTTGTCCATTTTTCAGCCCCTTTGTGCAGCTGGGGTACGTACTACTTAACCTAAAGCCTTCAACGTGTCAGCTGTGAAGACACAAAGTGTAGATATATAGAAGGTATAGGCCATAGGGGTACTCAGGTTTTGTAAGGCTCCATAACTTGACGTCTAAGTGCTATCTAGCTGTATGAAGAGCTTAATTAACAAAGCTTCACATATCCCATCAGCACATGTGCAGGAAGACACTTCTAAATGTAGGCAAACATACAGGATGCTGAAAGAACAGATAGAGGGGTCCTGTGGGGATCATTCAGTAATGTTTTCACGTCTGGAAAGTACCCAAATGCCATTGCAGATGTCACTCTTGGGCATCTTTCTGTTTAGCCCTCAGAGTTAAATCCTCACAGGAGACTGATGTTCCCCATTGCAGCTCTTAGTCTTTTGAGTACTCTGTTACATATACTGAAATACCAGAAATTCCACAGCTTTCATACAGACTGGTGCTGAAATCACTGTAGACAGCATGCTGGATAGAAAGCTCTTCTAATTTAAAAATAAAATGGAAAATGGATTGTCAGGATGCAAGTTCTAGGCATATCCAGCAGCCAGCTCTGTGTTCATGAAGAAATTTACAGGTGATAACCTCAGCAGCTTCAGTCTTAAGTGCTAAACCTTAGCAAGAAGTATGAGAATTCAGCTTGGAGTTAGGTACTTATAGCGCCAGTTAGTGCCAGTGTCCTCTTGTGAATCTAGGTCTGAGTCCATGAAAGAGTGTTGGTGTAAGCCCAAGCACATCTCTTAAGCTATTTTCATCAGCCAGCCTAGCTCCAAACATGAAAATTTTCAGCAATCCTATTTGCCATGCAATGCAGAGGGTTTGGTGGTTTAACTCAGCTGCAATTTCCATCATGCAAAAAGCAGTTTCCGCATCAAAGCAGGAGGGACTGTATCTACTTGCAATCAGGGTTTAAATTACACCTAACACACCCAAAGGTGGAAACCAAAAGCAGAAGGTGAGCAAGTGTCAGGTTTAAAGTAGTATAAGTGTCCAGTTTCTTTACAACGCAAATACCTCTTCAATTCTAGTGAGCACTTCCTCTGCTAATTAGTGTGGAGCAACAAGTGGGGCATGAACTGGGGAGCTGGAACAGACACGATACCAATCAGGAGTAAACGGCTGAAGCCTGTTCCAAATGTCAGCACATTGCAGAAAATGTAGGGCCTATATGTCTGAAGCTAAGTTTCATTTGAGGGGAGAGTGAATATAGTCATCAATCAAAGGAGAATACAAAAAAGAGTAGATGACAGCTATCTGAAAAGTAGCAAATCTAAGAAAGAACAAGGGTGACAAATATACATAACAAGCATCACAAGAATTAATAAATAGGTTGGTTGTAAATGTATTTGTGTCTTGTGGTTGATTGATAATTCTTGACTGAATTATACTAAGATTGCACCATAAACTCATGTCTTATTACACCATAGAGAATCCACAGGGAAAAGCTGCCATTAAGAAAATTAGGAATTGGAAAAACTTCATTTTTGGGTTTTGCCTTAATGAATACTAGGGAATCTGTGTGAGAGATAAACCACCAATGCAGATGAGATTCTCTGGTGTCTAATAAAACTGTGCTCTTCTACTATAAGGGTCTCTTCTCTGTGAAGATAGTAACTCCATCTTTTCTACCCAATCATTCTCTTTCATCAGTCATATAGAAATCACATACTTCTCATGATTCTACTCCTTTCTCAAATACGGCTGAAACAGAAATTACCAGCAGATTAGAGAATTACTGTAAGAAAAGCAGACAGCCAAAGGAGTGCAGACATGTGGAACCCGATGGGATAACATTCATTCCTCAGAAAACCAGGTAAAAAAAATTAGAATAAAATTAACATAATCAATGGACAGATTTGCCTGTTTGTAACTTTCTGGAAACTGCTTAAGGATTGGTAGGAATATTATATATGTACTATCTAGGTTTTTCCACACTCTGTGGTCTTTCAGATAAATATTAGCCTGAGAGATGGAACATTAGTTGTACTAAATTCCAAACTATTTAAGTTGATTTTTTTAAAAAAAGTTGAGAGGTGTATAGGGTTTACATGACAAGATTTTTTTAGGAGGGGAGGGAGTACAGAGGTAGCTTCTGTGAGAATCTGCTAGAAGCTTCCCCTATGTCCAACAGAGCCAATGCCAGCCAGTTTCAAGGTGGACCTGTCACTGGCCAAGGCTGTGCCCATCGGCAACAGTGGTAGCGCCTCTGTGATAACGTGTTTAAGAAAGGGAAAAAACCTGCTGAAGAAGTTCTTCCTCATGTTTAGGTGGAACTTCTTATATTCAAGTTTGTACCCATTTCCTTGTGTCCTATCCCTGCCACCACTGAAAAAAGGCTGGCCCCTTCCTCTTGACACCCACCCTTTAAGTATTTATAGGTGTTGATCAGTTTTCCCCTCAGCCTTCCCTTCTCCAGACTAAAAAGACCCAAATGCCTCAGCCTTTCCTCTTAAGAGAGATGCTCCAGGCCCCTAATCATCTTTGTAGTCCTCTGCTGTGCCCTCTCCAGCAGCTCCCTGTCCTTCTTGAACTGGGGAGCCCAGAACTGGACACTGTACTCCAGATGGAGCCTCACCAGGGAAGAGTAGAAGGGATAACCTCCCTCGACCTGCTGGTCACACTCTTCCTGATGCACCCCAGGATCCCATTGGCCTTCTTGGCCACAAGGGCACATTGCTGGCAGCACAGAGAGAAGGGAGAATATGTGGGAAACTGCAAACACCAAGGTCAGTGAAGAAGGAACGGGAGGAGGTGTTCCAGGTGCCAGAGCAGAGATTCCCCTGCAGCTCATGGTGAAGACCATTGTGCCGTAGGCTGTTCACCTGCAGCCCATGGAGGTTAACGGTAGAGCAGATATCCACCTGCAGTTCATGAAGGACCCCACGCTAGAGCAGGTGGATGCCCAAAGGAGGCTGTGACCCCATAGAGAGCCTGTGCTGGAGCAGGTTCCAGCTGTGGACCCATGGAGAGAGAAACCCACACTAGAGCAGGATTGTTGGCAGGACTTGTGACTCTGTGGGGGACTCATGCTGGAACAGTCTGTTCCTGAAGTACTGTACCCTCTGGAAGTGACCCATACTGGAGCAGTTCATGAAGAACTCCAGCCTGTGGGAAGGACCCATGTTGCAGAAGTTGGTGAAGGACTGTTTCCCATGGAAGGCACCCTATACTGGAGCGGGGGAAGAGTGTGAGGAGTCCTCCCCCTGAGGAGAAAGGAGTGGAAGAGACAACGTGTGATGAACTGGTCACAAAGCCCGTTCCCTGTCCCCTTGCACTGCTCAGAAGGAGGAGGTAGGCAAAACTGGAGGTGAAGTTCAGCCCAGGAAGAAGGGCAGGGTGGGGGAAAGGTATTTTAAGATTTAGGTTTTGTTTCTCATTACTCTACTCTGATTTGATTGGCAATAGATTAAATCAGTTTTCCTGAACTGAGTCTGTTTTGCCTATGATGATAATTGCTAAGTGATCTCCCCGTCCTTATCTCGACCTACAAGCCTTTTTGTTATAGTTTCTCTCCCCTGTTCAGCTGAGGAGAGGAGAGACAGAGCAGCTTGGTAGGCACTTGGTGTCCAGCCAGGGTCAACCCACCACAAGAGGAAGTTTCACAGAAATTTTTCATGTGAAAGTACACAAATCTACATGTGAAATAAAAACAAATGCTGCAAACAGTGGCAGCAAGAGCATTACACTGAACAAAAAGATGTAAGTGAAGAGATGAGCAGTCTACATTTATAGAGTTGAGAATAGGGAAGATTAATGCAGGACATGATAACATTCTATAAATACCTTCAAAGAAAGATTACAAAGAAGGGATATAGGTATTTACAACATAAAGAAATAGGTAGGATAAAGAAAAATGACCTGAAAATAAGGCTGAAGGTGTTTAGCTGAATATTAGGGGAA
This sequence comes from Limosa lapponica baueri, assembly GCA_002844005.1. NCBI lineage: Eukaryota > Metazoa > Chordata > Aves > Charadriiformes > Scolopacidae > Limosa > Limosa lapponica. Next base: position 1,853,354 of record KZ505640.1, on the reverse strand, counting down.
GGCTGTGATCTGTAAAAGAAAAGAGGGCATCAGAAACTGAGTTAAAGTTGAGTTGTGTTTGAAGTTCTGTAAGTAGAAATAGTATCTAATGAACTAGAAAAACAAAAGAATTTCATATATTAAATGGTCATGTGAAATAAAAGGAAGAGAGAGGCAATACTGAGAAGGAGATGAGTTTGTATTTTCTAGCAGTGAAGCTAAAAATTCATGTCAAGCTCTGTAGTCAGTAAGGCTAACTATTGGACAGACAGAATTTTTTCAGCATAAATTCATTATGTTTAGAACTAAGAATGTATTCATTGCCATGACATAGCCAGGGTAAATTCCTTCCAGTTTCAAGAGGAGAGCCTGCCTAGAAGACCGTTAATCCTGTGGTTTCTGAAATCTATTCCCTCAGCTATCGCGGTTGGGGGGGGGGGAATAAAAAAACTAAAAATCCCAAACCAAAACCCAGAGGAGAAATAGGTTTGCTAATTTGTAAGATACAGTCAGTAGTAGTTTTATTTGAAAAAGTGGATTTTGTTAGCAGCCTGACCATGTCAGAAAGTGTTAGAAGAGTCAGATTAGGCTCAAAAAGGCATTCTTGGCAGATCTAAGCATTTAAGTGGGGAAGACTCAAATGCACATACTCCAAGCTGATGAGGCAAGAGTAAACTGTAGTTTACAAACCATTGATTTCATCCAACTTCAGATGTATAAATCTAGGAGTGCACCTAAAGCATGTAATCTGATTTATTTTCATTTGAGTGGAATGCAGCTGATGTGCTCCAAAGTCACCCCATGATGCCAACCAAAGTGCACTGCATGGGGCTGACTGTGAGGTTGTCTTCAAAAATGGACTCCCATTTTGGACTAAAAGACTTGTGTACCCACAGCCTTATGTACTTATCTAAGATAACTTAGACACCTAACTTTTAGGTATGTTAGCATTGAAATATGTCACATTGAATAAGGCAGACCAGCACTTAGGGAGGAGGCAGGAGCACTGCAGCTGTGCAGGACAGAGTGGCTCTAGGCATGCACACGGGAGAAACGCTGGTATCTAGGGAACTTCAAAATCCTAAAGGAGATACCTGGTGAGTTTAGATATCTGCAAATTACTGAGCAAGCTTTGGTTTTGGTTTGGTTTTTGTTTTTTTTTTTTTAACTGCAAATATGATTGTATATATTTCTTTCAGTGCCATTGTAGGCATTGAATATAACTTCTGCATTTGAAGTTTAGCTTCACAATTAATTTTATTCACATGCCTCAGACTGGTTTATACAAGCATTTGATATCTTGTATTTGGATAGGTTATTATTTTAAAATCTAAGATCCACTGATACTTAGGTACTCTCATAAAGCCTTTAAGGTTTCCTGAAATTGGCTTGAAAGCATTGTTTTAAATAATATTTCTTTTCCAGAACTTGTTTGACCCAAGAACATTTCTGTCCCATCTCTGAAAAAGCACACTACGTGACACTCATTCATGCAGATGCACATAAGCAACATTCATTTTCATGTATATTCCTATTTGTTGATAAGCCTTTGGCAAGTATGTCTCCTGTCAACTAATTAGTAAGAACACTACAGCAATGTCACTGTCTCAAGCTTGTTGTTGACAGCAGAAACAATAAAAAAGATCTGATTATGGCAGTTGGTAGCCCATGATTTGGAAAGACTACAGTTTAATTGATTCAGCTGCATATCTCAGTAAATTCATAGCTAAGTATGGAGGATTTCTGTCTTTGGCTGAGTATTTATCAACTTATATAATTTTTAGCTCTTGATGGTATAGAAAAACTAAACTACTATTAGATAAGAATCAATTCCTGAATTGGGCATGTCCTGCATGAGTGGCTATGGTCTCAAATGGTGCAAAGATGTATCTAAGAGCAGCCACTCTTACCTGTGATATCCCTACAGTACAACATACCTACCCTAGCAACTGCTAGTCCTTTCTTCAGGTCCCAATTGCTGTATTACATTATCCCCAGTCTTCTAAATCTTTTGCATCTCCACATCCACAATGAAATTTGTTTGGGTAGAATAAAACAAAGAGATTTTATTGAGAATAGTCAAGAAGTCATTTTATGGCAACCAGAGGCTTCTGAAATTATAGATTAAAAAAGATGTGTATTTTAACTTAAAAGGTATCTGAGGCCTTTTTGGCTGAGAAGCCTGGGGAAATCAGAAATACCATCCTTCTTTTTGGGAAAATTTTGTAATATGTTTGAACATTTATTTCAGCATAACAGTCCCACAGAACAAGCAGTGGTCTTGTGGTTAGAGAAAGATGCCATCTGGGTTTCATTTGCAATCGTGCTGCTGACTTGCTTTGACACCTTGAACAAGGCATTTAACAGCACTAGGGCTCAGCTGTAAATGGTAATTATTTACAGTTGTGTCCAAAAGCTCCAGTCAGAATGAGGCCCAACCATGCCTGCTACCACACAAACCAGGTCTGACAGTGTCCCTGCCCTGAAGAATCTAATTTAAAACAAGACGCAGCAAACAAATCTGACACAAAAAGAAAGAAAGGAATAGACAAGAGGAGGGTAATGAAAATAAGATAATGAGGTTACTTAGGGAGCCATTACAGAACTTGAATGTTCCAAAGCATTAATTAATTGATTAATTAATTAAAATTAGCTCTCCCTAACTGCACCACAACCTTTCCACCACGGATTTTGTGTAGATGCCATTGCAGAAGAAAATCCTGAAGAAGTACCTAACGGAGAGTAGAGGTCAAGGCCTTTGGGTTAGGTCTGACAGGTTAATCTATATATCAAAGTAATACAGAAAGAAGTGCGGAGCTGATAAATAGAAATTCAAGCCTGACATCCCTAGGGAGAAGAGGAGTATACGGGTAATCATGTAGAAAGAGATACCAATCTTCATTAATTTTTTTAATTTGTAAATAAAAAACTTTATTTGTAAATAAAAAAATGTGAAATAAAAAACTAAAGTGCATTTGCTTTTTTATTTTATTGCAAATGTCATAACTGAACAGTAATAATATAGATGTCAGACTGAACTTTTTTATTTCACTTGTTGAATTGTGTGATTTTCCCTTCCTCAAGTAGCTGATAGCAAGTGAATCTGTTGAAAACATAAGCAGCAGGTCACCAATGACTTGTGCCTTCTCTTTCACATATCATTGCCATCTTTTTCCTTGCAAATGAGATGAAAATCAAGAGCTTTGCCATCAGTAAGGATTTCCTTTCTCTCCCCTATGTCTGTGTTCCACCTGTTATTTGAACAGTTCCTTCTCTTACAGATCAGCTCATACTCCACAGAAATAAGTATGTTTTCCTCCTGTTTTGTTGCCTGTTTCAAATCCCATTTTCTTCCTCTGAATTGCTCTGGCTTTACTAATTTGCCTTCCTTCCCCCATTTTTAATATTCTTGTCTTCCTTTATGCTCCTTCTACCTCTGTTTTAGCTGGATTTTAGATCAGAAGATTATCTACTTTGCCCAGGCATATGAAACAGGCTATATAACTTCATTACGATTATGCCTGCAGAGGGGATGAGTATAGCAGGCAGGTGAGAAAAGCAGAGAAGGAATCTAGGCATACAACAGTGCTGATTTGCTACAGGTAGCTGGAGCAACAAGAAGTCCTGCACACTGGTGGAGAAGGGAAATCAATAAGAAAAGCAAAGGGCTTTCTCCCATCATCAGTTGCTAAACAGATATAACAAAGTTTTCACCTTCACAGGCATAGCTAAACAGCTGGATCTCTATGTAACATACAGCAAGGTAGATTCAGATGACGGTCTGTAGAAATTTAGGTGGTAGAGCTGGCTTGAAAGTAAGTATTCTCTTGTGCCTAAGAATTTGCTTTTATTTTCATTTATTTAAGATTTTGAGGCGGGGGGAAGAGTTTTGCTAATCTCCTTGATGCAGTCTAGAGGTTAGTCTCAAGTTCTTCTCTTTGGGAACTTCATCCTGTATGCAGTCATTCAGTGACATTTTCAAAACTGAATACATTCAGTGAAACAAAACTGATTTCTAATTAAGGAGATTTTTTTAAAGTGGGAAAAGATCATGTTTCAATCTGTTTTAATAGCTTGTATCCCCACTCACCTAGAGTTGAGTCAATGGCAAAATTCCACTGACTCAAATATGACAAGATTTCAACATGAGAATCTAGCTCATTTTGCTACCAGATGGAAAAATGCAGTTCTGAAAGATCTCAAATGATCCACTGGGTGAAATTCATTGACTGAGGATCAGGCCACAAACAGGCAGAAATATAATTTTCCTTAATTGGCTAACAGCAATATCAGATTTGTTTACTCCCTATGCAAACCTTTGAAACAGCAACTTCAGATCTGCTCTTTTCAACTTCCTGTTCTGGTTGTTGTTATTTCTTTTAGGGTGTTTACAATTACATGGGGGAGAGGAAAATGCAAAATGAATAGGCCTTGTGATTTTGGGAAATCATTTAGTTATGTAAGAAACATCTATGCTGTTTATCCTGAAAAATGCAAGACTATGAAAAAATATTTTGTGGGACTTCGGTATATGGCAGCTAATGGAAAATATTTGAAAAAATAATCAAAGTCTTACTAAATATAAGAAACGGCTCCAGTTGCAAAGAAACATTTCTTCATTATGCTTTACACACAGTTTTGCCATATTGCTTAGTTTAATTAGAGCAGAACTCTAGCTTCTGCTCATTGGTTTGGCGGTTACCATAAAATGAAGTTTATTTAATTTTCTAAAATAAGGAAAGCAGGGTAAAGTTAATTAAAAGTTAATTACAGTATAATGAATCATTCACACTCACTGTGCTAGCGTTGCCCAGATGATTACTGATGTCATCCTTCCTGAGCACTCCTACCCTTTCCCTCCAACAGTGTGGGGTGTCTCGCACAAGCCTTTTTTAGTTCCACCAACATTTTTTGTGCGTAGTTCAGAATGAAGACTGAAAGAAAAAAACATGAAGACCTTCCTCATTTCTTTCCTTCTTTCTTTCTCTTCCTTCCTTCTTTCTTTCTTTTTTTTTTTTTTTATGCTTTCCTCAGGCATAATTTTCATTTAGACTTCTGATTGCCTTTTAAATTTGACAGAATATACCTATAAAAATTGTTAGTAATTGTTTCATTTCCCAGCCTGGCATGTGTAGTTAACCTTGAAAGACTGATTGGACGTTGCCTGCACTGAACCCAACCTTTACTGGCATCACAAAGGTCGCAGAACAACTCTCACTGAACCTCTGCCTTTAAATACAATGTTCTGTACATATTGGAATTACAGTGCTTTTACTGCTCATTAATTCATCATTAAAAAGATGTTAACTAATCACTCTCTATAAGGCTCTGGTTTAAAAATCTTTCTGGCATGAAGTGTCCCATACCTGTCTCCTAGAAACCTGAAACCTTTTTGGAGTAGCAGAATATTTGTGAAAAACGTGTTCAGCGTGTCTTTTAATGAAAACAATTTATGGAGAAGGAGAGTGATTTTCTTTACATTTCAGTTTGGCAACACCATCAGTAATATTAGTATTCTGTACCTATATTATGGGAAAATCCCAAAACTCCACCTACAACAACTATCTATATTTTTCTAACTGTTGCACAAATTGAGAATTCTTTATTCAAAAGCTCTTTGATCTACAGTGATTGCATGATAAAGCACTTACGAGTATTATTAAAATAATACAGCTCCCATACTGAGACACAATGCTACACAATAAGTGTTGGACTGAAAAATCCAATCTGAAAAAAAAAAAAAAATGAGAGAGAATTAAAGCACTATGAGAGCATGCCATCTGTTGTTGTTAATGCTCATGTTATTTTTGAAAAGTGAGCTCATTACCATGTACTTTAGTACATGGAGATAAATGCATGGTATATAGCTTATATTGGAGAAGTTCTGATGTTGCACAGTTTAGATGTGCTAAGCACTATGAAACTGATAGAAACACAAACCTTAATTTGACCGACTTAACAAAAGGTTGAACAAATGCAAGAAATAGAGATATAAATGAGAGACGTTCAAGGCCACAGTGACAGAACTTCCTGGTAACTTCTACAGGCAAAAAAAAGTGTCTTGAGTTGGAGCCTCACATCCACACACACATAATTACCAAAAAACAAGATTAAAATGTCATTAAAAACAAACATTTCAAATCAGTGAGATACCAGAACTACCAGGAAAGCCTTGTTCTAGCTCTTTACATGCACAAATTTAGATATGGTCTAATTGTGAGTACATTTACTTCTTCTGCCTGCCTTGTCACTTGGGTATGAAGATAAGATCTTGCAACCCAAGGCATACATTTTGGCCACCAGACTCAGAGAAGTAGCAGACACAAGCTATTATCCATCAGGCAGATGCTCTCTGGAGGAGGAAACAATGTACATTTGTTCTGTGGTTTGCAGCTGTTCAGAAGATCGCAATGAGGTGTTGAAATTTCTGCCCCACAAGGGGAATGTTGATCTAAGTCTGAAACAGTACTTAAAGACAGCTTAGTCAAACACATATAATTGGCAGATGTTTTTGAAAAGCAGTATGAAGTGGTTTACATTTCAGTCTATCATACGAGAAATTTAGGAGTTGCTCCAAATTCCAAGACCTTGTGTGATATCTCAGTTATCTGGTTTGTCCAATCAGAGCGCTGGTCATTGCCTGCTTACGAGTGCAGAGGTATGAAACTCTCATTTACAGTAAGGTTATTGTTATAAAAATATAGTAGTAGCACTTGATGGGGTAGACAAGAAGGAATTCTTTCTTTTTCCTGCTACAGATCAATGCACAAAAAAAACCCAGACACTTTGGCAAGTATCACATTTTCAAAAATTAATGGAATGCACCAGATCCTCTTGCACTCACTAGTGATTAACAGCAAAGTGGAAATAATTATTCACATGTAGTATTCTGAGTCAGAGAAGTACTGTGATAATTATTAAATTAAATTTTTGAAAGTGCTCTGGTAATAGAAGCTCAGAGTTTAGGCTTGAGATCAGTATTATCACCACCATTTTTGCAACCTGAAAGGGGGCATGACCTAACAGAAACCAAAACTTGCAGAAATAAGACTGTTGGCTGTAGTGTAGGTATTCTCAGTAATGGGAACACCTTTCAGGAGAGTATTAGAAATGGGGTGTGGGACTCATCCATCCAGATGTTGCTGTCACCAGAACAAGTCAATTAAATCCCTCTCAATGGTGTCAATGGAAAGTACTCACAGTACTGTTTTGCCATCCTAGATTAGGCATATATAATAGAGTAATGGATTATAGCATAAAAGTACCGGTTTCTTTCCTCTGATGATGAATGGATGCTTGGGTGGCTCGCCCAGCTGTAGAGGGATTCTGGATAGGTGTTATAGTACATCTGGAACATCTGCATGGAGCTAGCAGGTGTGAAACAAGTCTGATAGGATTTCTATGGCTTTCTGGAGGGGCAGAAGATGGCTGGGAAAATTAGGGAAATTCTTAAATTGTCACCTAAACCATCTAGACAGGCCATAGATGACCATACTTTGGGAGTCTAATCACTCAGCTGAAGTTAGAGGGAGAGTCTTATCCATGCTGTCTGCCATCCATGCAAAGACTGGAGGTTATGTCTTCATTAGAGTCATTGGATCGTTTACACGAATAACTTGTCTGTCTGTAGGCCTAAGTTTTGTTTACTTACCTTTTCTATAATACAACAAGTTCAGTGAGAACAGCCTAAGGTCTCTGGTAACTGAGAAGCATTTTGGGCTTTTAGACTGATAGAAAGCCCGAACTGCCATCCTTTGCTATGTGCTGTCTCTTGAGCATGGTGAAACCCATTTGGGCTGCTGTTGTAAAGCAAATGTTTCATTCAAGTGACTTATAGCCTCAGACAACGAGCACTTGTTCCACAAAAATGAGCAGGGCGGTATGTTTCAGGAAAACAAAAATTATGCAACATCAGGCACAAATGTATTCAACATTGCCAACTAAATGAATCTCTGCAGGGAAATGTAAATACAGAAGCCATTAAAGACTAGTAAATGTACGTTTTAGGTCTCTAAACAATAACACTGAGCAGATCAGCAACAGAGCCCTTCATAATTTGCTGTCTCTGCGGAAACAAAGAACTTCTGTTGTATTTATTATCAGATAGCAACATTCCTGTCTTGAAATCCAAATACAACAGAAACTCCACTGCCCTGTGCAGTTATTTTGGTCATGAATAGGGGCTCTGTTTAAGATCAGTGGGGTGCACACACCTAGGAGGACACTATGCTTCTGAAAGTTAACTAAGAAACTGTTGACTCAGACTCTGTTGATGTACATCTCATGGCTTCAGGCTTCAAGACTCTCCATTTCCTTTTTTATTTTTTGTTCATCATACTTCATTTAATTTGTAATATATCCAGAGGGTTACTGTGTCCTCAAGTATGACAGCACACATGTAATAAATAATACAGTATTATTGCTAACTTTTGCAAAAAATATTTTGCTTGGGAACACAAATGCATGAGTCCATTTCTTTAGGTTGGGTATTTTAAACAGGTATTGGTGGTTACAAGTATTCATTGCAGAACAACCCACTGTTGCAACAAAAATACAACTTTTTGAAAGAAGTTTCTGAGTTCTGTTTGAAAATAAATGCATGAACAAACTAAATTGCAAATTAACTAATAAAATACATTAACAAGTCAGATTTCTAACTCTATATGCAAATACATACAGACACATATATTTGTACATATATGAAAAATACCTGGTAAAATGATTGAATGTAGATTAGTTGTGAAACTGCAGTGAGCTTCATGCATAGAGGAACCATCAACCTCCCAGGGTTTACAGACCCTCCAACTCTCCTGCCAGAGAGAGGCCAGAAGACTGGGAATGTATGAGGCTGAGCTCCTTGGCACTGGCTGGATGTGAGCCAGCTCAGGGCTGGATTCAGGATGAGAACAATCACACAAATCCTGACAGCCTGCATCTGACATGAAGCTGGAAACTGGCACAACATTGCACATCGTCCTATGGACCTCCCATCCAAATCCCTCTTACCTCAGGCATCCCTATAAGCAGCTCCATGTCATGATGAAGACATGCTTCCAGTGAAGCAGTACTGCACAGAATCACACTTGGAAATTTGATCAGCTCTTTTGGTTTTTCACTTTCTGGTCTTGTCTGACTAATCAGCCAGCCCAAACGAATACTATTCTGCCAATTTGTCCTGGCTAAGGATCCGATTCATTATGTCTATAACTCATACTCTTGTGGCTCACCAAAAACCTAATGCCATTAGGATGACTTATATATGTGGGTAAGAGCTTGTAAAATTAGGACCTTAATTTACTGCTGATGTTGTTCTTTGAACAAATTATCTGAATTTGTAAAATAATTCCTTCATATGGCTGTTACAGTACCTTTTTTCTCATATCCTATTAAAGATCCAGGGTAATAAAAGACTTACTGTAGTGTCAAAATATAAACACATGACCATTCCTTTAAACTGTTAAAACAATTGATAAATTTATCAAATTCGGACAGGATGTTTCCCTCATGCATCTCCTCCAATATATCTTGGCTAAAACTTTTGCAGTTTCTAAGAAGGGAAAAAAGGGGGAAAAGAAAAAAAGGAAAAAAATAAGCAATTTGTTCATGCTTGAGAAAATACCATGATGTGTTGGGTTATGGTTTTTTTCCCCAAAAGCTCTGACTTTTGAAAAGTCAAGGCCCTCAAGTCTTGCCATCAATGACATAAATTAAAACCGTAAGTACTGAGCCACTAAAATTTGGGCCAAGACTATAAAGTACCAGAAGGCTGCAATTGAGAATGTGGCCCATTCCCAGATTTTACATTAAACATTTATTGGGTATAATGCTTCTTACACTTTCATCATCTCTCAAGGTGAAGTGAAATCCATTTCATTCTTTGACAGAACCACCATAGGTGCCTATCATTGCAGAGAGTTGTTGTGGATTAATGTAAACAGAGGCCTATTGGTCCTCCCAGCAGTCTCTGGTTACTTACACAGGGGGTACCTAAATTGTATTAGAAGAAATTTATCAAAATGATCTCACATGCCAAAAATACAAATGCATTTACAATATACAAGTGTACAATGAATGCACAGTAATACCCCAATATATAAATATTATTTATTTAACACAAGTATCATGGATCACTAATTTTGAGCAACATGAAATCTATCACACAACATACATATGAAGGCCAGAACAAAAACCATGCATTTCTTTGAAGAAAAATTTATCTCCATAAAGTAACATTCACCCACACATTTTATGGGCTGTTTACCACCTGAAGTTTTAAAAGGTGAGTAAAGATTGACAGATACTGTTTGCATCTACTCATAGAGAACCATGTAAATGCATATTTCAGGTTTTATGTTCTTGATTGATACTACTTTTTTCTGCAGATTATTTACTTTCTGTATTGCCACATTGTACTTTGACACTCTCAGTAGGGGCACTCAGTAAAGGCAGTGGGACTCTGAGATCAATCCTATTTGTGAAGATGGCAGACGGTGCCCCACCTAAGTGGTAGGGTTGTAAACATTCCTTAATATGCCATTGTTCTCCTGAAAGCTACCTAGATTTCAAAGCCAAAATCTGGGACAATACACATTGATCTATTTCAGTTTTTACAGTATGCTCATTACCACAATATCTGGGGACACAGATATGTATTCTGGAGTGGGATGATGAAGGAGCAAGAAGCAAATAGTCTTCAATCAGTTTCTCCCTTGCATAATGGAGAAAGTGAATCCACCTTAAAGTAACAAAGAAGGTGGTTCAAAGCTTTTCTTTGTACTTCCTCTGTTCTTCCTTTATGATTTTATCTTTCCTTGTCACTTCCCTCTCTTCCTTCCACGAATTGCGTACACAACTGCATACACAACTCACAAGTTACTATCACTCAGTCTATATTTGGTTGCTCACAGCCGTTTTCTTTTCCACGTATATCCATTCTTTTCACCAAACAACAGTTAGCTCTTCCGAGCCACCCCTCCCAAGAGCTGCCAGTCCAGGCCATATGAATCCCAAATCCTTTCTCTGCATTACTGACTGCCTCAGCCTGTGCCATTTCTGTATATGCGTCCTTTCCTAATCACCCATTATTTGACACATTCCCCTTACAATGCAAATGCAGTCCATTTAGAAGCTCTCTGCACACATGCTGAAAATCTTTCATTTAACCAGGTTGTCCCTCACTTATCACCTTCATTCCAATAGTTTTCTCAGAACTGGTCCCACTGGCTTCAACTGAAACCTTATATATAAACCTTCTTATCCTGTCTTATCCTATCCAATCCTGAATTTTATACTGGGGTCAGCACCACAGCATTCAACCACTTTGTTGAGAACTAAAATGTGAATTACAATTGTCTTACATTTGTTTTGCCAAAGGAATTAATCACATGCTGTAGAGCTTGTTTTGGTAAACTTTAGTCTTCTTTTAGGAATAAATTTCTGCTGAATCTGGAGGAGTGGAAGAAGCAAACCCAGGATATGTATAGCTGTAACTACACAAATTCACAGAACTCTGTGATTCATTCCCCCTAATCGTAAGCTTGCTCTGTTGCAATTTCATTAATTCCCTGAGCCACTGTTTATAGTCCACCCTAGATCCCACTCATAGCAGCTGTTCATTAGGAACTGAAACCCTGCTAACAGACTTTAGCATCTCTTGTCGTGCTATATCAGCTTCTAAAGTGCAGAAGCCTAGCTGTCACCGTATTTGTTGCTCAAGGACACTTCTGAAAGCAGTTCTTTTCCTTTTCTCGTGGTAACTCGCTGGTGGGTTTTCCCGCAGATCTTCCACCTGTCTGATTCAGAAGTTCCTAATGGAGTCTGCAACCCACTATTTGGGAGGCTGAAAGTGTTGTCCCTGACTGGAGTTTATCTGGCAAAAAAACAGGAGACTATGGCTTCCTTGGTTGCTTTTCTTCTTTTCTTGTGACTCTGACGTATTTGGATTTTTTGGCACTTACCCATTCACATGTGCTTAGGAGATAGATGGGTGCTGTGTGGCTCACAGAAAAAGTGAAAGTAGAGGTACACTCAGATTATTTATTGTGTCCCATCTGCTATATGCAGGATGGGACTCTGTGACTCACATGGTTCTTGTCATGTCATACATTCTTATTCACAGAGGAAGAGAAGAAAAATACACAATTTTGTTTATTTTTTGTTATCTTTCAATCTTACTTCACCCTAGTTAGTTACGGAGATTTTTACCCCTCATAAAGACTGAAGAACAGTGATCAAATTCAGAAACAGCAGTATTACATCATCACAAGACAAAAGTCTTTGTCTCTTAGATAGCAAATATCCTAATTCTATCTCAAAAAGGTTTGGAAAAAAGTTGCTTCACTGCCTATTTTTAATATTGTATCCATATCTAAGATACGCAAGAAGCAATGTGTACTACCTTAACCTGATGAGCAAATCATCCTTTCTGGAACTGTATTACTCTATTCTGCAATCTGATTGTATCAAATGAATTAAATGGGTTTCGATTACCGTTTGAATGGAAGACGGAAGGACTTTACATATTCATTTGTCATTTTTATATATATTTTGGGCAGTATAAGACAGGCCAGCACACTGGTAGAAAGCACTAGGCTATTTGTGATGCTATTTCTGGATGTAAACAGGGATTTGACAACTTTTGTTTAACAAATCCTTTTTTTTGTTTCTCAAAGCAGTTATCTTCTATATCCTGAGCAGTTTCAGCTCTGGTAATTATTTTTGGATAACCTATATTTTAATGAATTTTCAGTTGCCTGAAATACTCCATTTATTTGCTTGTCTCCAGTGAGAGCGCAATACTTCTACAACCTCTTAAAATACTGACCAGGATACCAACAGGAAGCTTAGGGACTTCAGTGGCTGATGAGGTGTTGTATGTTTCAGTTTTTAAATGTATCATCATGATATTACTATTTTTAATTGTGGTGGTAATTGATTAAATAAACTATAACTCTTGAGAAACACAGCTGAGAACCTCAAATTTATCTCCTAGTCTTAATATTTGTCTAACTAATTTGAGGTCATCATGGAGAAAATTATTCAAATCAATGTGAACAAAATAGTAAGCCACTAAGTATAAAAATGGGCTTATTCAGTTAAAGTTTTCACATATATTTGATGCACTTCTGCATTCTACATGGTTATTTAGACCACAGCTGAACCAAAGATGTTATTCCAGAATTCATATACATGTCCCATAAGCACTTTCAACAGTACAATATTTACATTTAAAAGAGACTAAGAGAGTTCATAAGTTTGCAGCTGTCCCAAATTTTAAATTTTTTCTGCTAGCAACTTTTGCTAAAGCCATTTAAAGTTAAAATGTAAATTTAAAGCTAAATTCCCTGGTCCCTCAATTCTCACTAGACAGATAGACAGCATTCACATGTAAGAAATGACTTCTACTCTGAAGTACTCTATTGCTATTGAAATAATGCTGCAGAAAGTAGACTTGTATATATCAAAATGGGAGAAATATGTTAAGCACAACTACAGCAAGGAGGCATATTACACACATGCACTCACACAAGAATATCTGTATGAAAGATAACCCAAAGGTGAAGAATGTCGACTTAAACTGCATATTCAAACTTTTGAGGCTTAAAAAAAAAAGCTAGCTGTTAAAAAGACTCTGACAACATAAATTTGTTTTACATTTTTCTAATGCCTCAATCTTTAATTTTTAATTGAGAACACAGTAATTAGAATGGTCCGCATTAAAAGAAAAAAACACCTAAATAACAGACATTAATACGGGAGCTTTTCAGTTTCGCCTTTTGATTCTCATATATGGCTTTTGCAGATGCCTGAGAGAAATACCATAAGCCCACTTCCCTTTCTTTCTTCTTCCTTCTCTCTAGATACAAAATGCCTTTCTGTCTGTTCTTCAGTTTCAGTTCCACAGAGACTTTCTGTTGTGCCATGAACCAAACAGCAGAAGGAAATATGTAAAGAATGAAGCAAAGAAAGCCAAAAAAAAAAAGCGAGAGTAATTTTAGAATAATGCAATTCTATATTACATTGGATAGAAGGGTTCCCTTTAATACTCAAAGACACAAAATTTCTCTTATGACATGGTTTTCAGTGCAAAACTAAGACCAAGCCATATTTCTAGTAGTTAAAAGCTAGTTAGTCCTTGTCCTAGTCTTTTTCTACGTGGTCTTTGTCCTGCCGAAGGAGCAGGATGTGCTCTGCGGGGTCATTGACTGTCCAAGTGGCCACATGGTGTAAAACCATTAAAAAGAAACTCCAAAAGCTCACTTACATCTGCTTGGAAAGTTTGCATTTTGTTCATAAAGCAGTGAATTTGCTAGTCAGAGTTTTAATGAAGGTCAAGGAAAGGGCCTGGAAACAGGGTTTATGAAAGTGTTGTAAGGTTCATTATTGTCATTGTGCGGAAAAGGATAATTTCCCTAAGAGAAATGGTGACATATACATAATAAAGTCCCTGTCCCTGTCATGACAGCTCAAGAGCATGCCATCGTTACCACCTATGTCACACTGCAGGTGTGCCTGCCATATGGGTGACAGCCGCTGACTTCTCTGATCAACACATAATTATCTCTGAATAAAAATGCGCATCGGAGTGGCTGGACATAATGGATTGAGGACCCAGGGCAAAATGCTCTTTGCCGCGTCCCGCAGCACCACCTGGGGGTAGGAGGGGGCTGAGGGGAGCAGCGGGAGCCTGGGCTACCTTGAGAAACCTGCAGCGACTGAGCCACCCCGAGGTTATCATGTTTATCCTTCCTGTCTTCTCTTGGATAGGAGAGGTCACTTGGTTAATGGTAGGATGCCCCTGATGGAAAAGGTCCTCCTGATCAGGGCTGTTCTCCGCTGATCTAACCATATATCTCTCTCACAGCATCTGGATAGTTTCCATTTGCAGAGTCCCCTTCCCCCATAAGATAATAAATATCATATCACAAGGATGGCAGTGCTCCTTCATGGAACACTGACTGTTTATTAGAGGCAAAAAGTTTAAGAGAAATGCTAACAATGTTCATTAATGGCCTGCATCCAGGTTTAATGAGGCATGTCAATATGCGGACTGGGCAACATCAGTGGCATAATAGTGGTGGTAAATGGGAGTAATTGTATCCAATTGTACGGCACAGCTTCCAGGAATGAGCCCGAACTGCCAACTGACAATGACAGAGCAATTATGGGAAGGCAAGCGAGCTGTGTCAAATTAGCACTTGGTGAGAACTCATTTTTCAGAGATGTGCTTGCTCTACAACACCACAAGTGATAGCTACTTTATTGTGAGTGATAGGAAGACCAGCACTTAGACTGATGTTCTGATTTGTCAATAGCTGTATTTGAAAGCTTAGTGTCACAAATATATAGAGATATTCAGGGAGAGAGGCACACTGCTCATGATCCGAAGGATAAGAACGTCGCTGAGAAGGTCATCTGTCAGTGTGAGCTGTCAAAGAGAGATCACACTCTATGAAAAGGGAACATTCAGCCGACTTAAGTAATTACCTTTGACTGAGATTTGAAGATGTCTTCTTTTGTTGGCCTACATTGACTGCATAATTTATAATTTACTGCAATCAGTGAAGGGCCAGGAATTGTAACTAAGAAAATCCTTATTTTATTTCTCATAATTACATTTCTTTTTTGCTCCCTTAGTGCCTCGGAATGAGAAAGTAGGATATTGATGAAATCTTTTTTAATAACTCCCTCAAATCAGCTTTATCTTTTAACATATCATACCAAAATCGGCAAGTTTGTTTTATTTTTATTTTTTTGACCACAGATATGACCCATACCCTATGCCATCTTATAAAGTACACTACATTCCTAATGTGGCTTTACATGCTTTGTAGGATTACCAGTTGAAAAGGATAAAGGAATAATTCAATTTTGTCTTTCTAGTGCAGAATAAGGAAAAAAAAAGATTTGGAGTACTAAGCACTGAAATTGTAATCCACATCCTATTCAGAGATAGAGATCAGTTTGATATAGTTGTCAGAACTGCAGAGAGATAAGTATTGCAGCAAATATTTTAGAACTTTGTGGATTAATAGAATTTTCATTGCTTGGTGTCTTTTTTCCCCAGTAATCTCACTGGATCAATGTTTGAAAAGTAATTTCTTAGCCTTTAATAATCTTAAAAACAAAAGATAATATATGACCAATTATGCTCTGGGGTATAACAAGTATTACATTTTTGTTTTTTATCTTAATAGGAAAAAATATCTACTTACATTTTATTAACTAAAAATATAACATGAATTGTTATCAACGTAGCTTTTGAATTTTTATTTTCTCAGTGAAAAAGTCATTTTGGAAACCTTTCTTTGGTTTTCCTTATTCTACTTGCCATTGTGGGATGTTTGGTGTATCAAACTTTCTGCTTCGAACAGGGAAATCATTTTATTGGGAGTGGCTGAATGATTAATGAGTTGTAACAAAAAGAGACTGGGGATTAGCATGCCTTCTGGCCAAAAACTGTTGTTTAATTCCAGGTGTATTGATTAGCTGTAAAGTTATTGACGAAAGAATTAATTTAAGTACTTTAAGTCAATGTTACTTTAGTCGAAAAGTCTACCTTTAGGCACAAGGAAATGCCAGTACAAAACTAGTCAATTAATATATTGTCAAAGTATTGTCACATGAAAAAGGTTTTATGTCTTCATATCTTAAATTTTAGGCAGGATTTTTTATGTCATGTTAATCTTCTAAGATTCATCAGAGTCATATTTAAAATTCATAATTGTGGGTTTAGTGATGTTTGCAAATTATTTAATATTTCGTCTGATCTTTAAAGATTTTTCTAAAATATACTTTGTTTTCTTTAGTTTGAATTTCAGTACCTGACATTATTTTAAATTATATGCCTTGCTGATTCTGAAACACACTTTTAATCATTATTTTTTTATGTTTCAGAATTCTTTAGGCCATTCAATTTCCTCCATTGTTGAAAGCTGTTTAATTCACAATGCCTTGAGTACAGGCCCGTCATCTATTCTATAGTGACTATACCACTTAATAATGGAATAGTGCATCAAAGTGCCACTTAGGTCTCAAATTGTTATGTATGACTGTCAAAGCGGTGAAAAAAGCAAAAAGAGAAAAAAAAAAAGAAAAAAAATGAAAAAAACCTTGATTTGTCTTTACTACTGCAACGTGAATTTGTCAGCCAGGTTTTGAAATCACAACAGCATTGCTTGCATCCCCAGCGAGATGTCGAAAACTTGACAGGTACATATTTTTTCAACTACAAGCACTTCTATAATGAAAACTAAATACACAAATCTTATTTTTTTTGCTCTTGACAGATAGTTGTTGCCAATGGGATTTAATGTTCAGGTTTGAGTTGTCAAGAGAAATAACCAATAAGCAATCCAAGTAGTCAGTATACAGATATTCAAAAGCAAAACGCCTGGCTTATGTGATATACTGGGAAGATTTGAGTGTATAATTAACTAACTGAGGAACCAAGGACACTTAATCTTCCCTCTAATGGCAAGTTCAACCCATCACTGTCTCTCTCTGGGGGACAAACTGTAGCTTGTTTTCTGGTCACCAGGGCCTTTGGTTGTCATTTTGCTCTTTCTTATTCATCATATCCTTGAGTTCTGGCACTGTTCCTTTCATCACTACTCAGACACAGTAAGAATTAACAAGATAAACTATATTTCATTTCTGAAACTCTATTCATCATCTTATGTATTTTTAAATTGGGGCTGTTTATCTGTCTGCCAACTCTGTGTCAAAAAATTACTGCATTTCTTTCAGAGTACAGAAAAGGAATAGGAATTTGTACATTTGTTGCCTGCATAAACATGGATTTACAGTATGTACACTGGAAACCATTGGACTCGATGATCTTAAAGGTCTTTTCCAACCAAAACAACTCTATGATTCCATGATAATATCTTAAAAAAAAAAAGCCTTAAGAGCAGTCATCTACCTCCAGGCTACCCACTCATTTACATGGCACTGCATGTCTCTATGTACATGTGTGTGCATGTGTGCATGCATGTGCAGTATTTATGTGTATGGGAGAGAAAAAGCAGGATAGTGGTAAGGGGAGACTCAGGAATGGAGGAGACCAGATGTGTTTTCCATTGAGAAGTTCCCCCTCCCAACCCCCGGCTTGGGCTCCCAACACTTGCTAGGAGCAATCTCAGAGCGGCAGGCAGTCCCAACAGAGAAAGCTCTCCACAGAAGTGACCCCATACCTCCAGATGTGAAAGCCCTCTTCCATCACTCTCATGTCCCCTACAAGCAAGGGAACCCTACCATGACAGGAGCAAAGGAGAAAAAAATTTCCATTTTCTTAGGAGGTCTCTGCTTACAGAAAGGCAGTGAAAATGGCTGCTGTGCAGAATTTTATTTAAAAAAAGAATAAAAAGGTAACTTTTAAGATGTAGGGCCTGAAAAAGAAGAATGAGGGAATGTAGCACAAGAAAAGAGTACTCTATCTAGTGTTTTCTGGGCCACATGCCAGGCTCGAGGACCAAGAATCGGGGGCATCCAACTGCTCTCCCCAGGCTGCTGATCTCTGTGTGTGCACAGATGTGGGACATCACACACAACTGGTTCGGAAGCCTCAGGTCATGTGTATGTCCTAAATGTACCTCTTATAAATTTTCATATAGGAGGGAGTGTAGTAGTGATTTTGTAAACCTGTCAGTACAATTATTATGCTTACTAAACTACTGATTGTTTACTCAGCAAAATTATTACTTGCCAGGAAAAGAATTTGCAAAGCTAAATTATACAGAAAGAAACAAAAGAGATCTCAACAGAAAAACCCAGAATTTGCAGTACATAAGTAAACCCTGTGCTTAAAGTATACATTGGAGATAATGTATACATTAAGGTATACAAGGAGAGTCAAAGTGAAGGCTGACACAACTTCCTTACTTATTCTTCTTAAACCGCTACTGTCACTTGTGTACAGTAAATCTGTCTTAGTTCATGGATCATTGACACCATAGACCAAAATGTTTAAGGTCGCTGGTATCAAAGTAGCTGCTGTGCTTCTGCATTATGGACCCCTTCCTGGAAGGTGCTGGGTCCTTGCCAGCTCCAGCTGGAGCTCAGGATGCTCCACAGCTGACAGGATTGGAGCTCTGCCCTGCCTGGTAAAGAGCTTTGCCATTTGGCTTTCAAAAGATTGCACTTGTGTAGTAAATCTGCCTTCTGAAGAGGAAAGCTGTGTCCTTCTTCAAGTTAAAATATTAGATCTTGAATGTCCATTTTTATCTAAAGAATCATTTGTGCATGATTTTTTTGTTTTAAAACAAATAAATTATTAAGCTATCATGAACAGAGAGAGATGAAAAATACTTGAGACCACTCGTTTTGATAGTCCTTTTTGATATGCATATTTATAATACTAAAACATCCATTTTCTCCAGTTTAGTGAAATAAAAAAAAAAAAGTTCATTAGCCCTATCCAAAGGGATGAAAGAGGATTATAATGTAATTACCAACAGACCCTTAATACAGTGGTAGAAGTGACTGATGTTATTATTCTGACACTGGAAAATTTGCTGTAGATGCTTTTGAGTCAAACTATGCATACTTGTCTGTTTAATGCAGGTGCTTTCAAACATTAATTGTACCTGATGAAAAGCTCACACCCCGACTGATATACATGTTAGAGGTACTGTGTGTTGTCATCTGCAGGTCTGGATAGCTCAAGGTTATATGACTGGGTTAATAGGATGAGATTCGTGGTTTAACACTCAGGTTTGTAACAGGCAGCCATAAAGACACGGAGTGAAATACAGCTGGCTGTCTCCTCCTAGGAAGCAGTCTGCAGGCCTCTAGTGATTGTTTCAAAAGTTAGAGACTCTTAAGCATCCTGTATTTCAAAGTGTCTCATTTGTACAAAGACTTATAAGTGAAATAGCATGGAAGAGACACCCACATGAAGGAAATCTGTGTTTAAATATTTATCTGATGGTTTTTATTTTAAAAAACATAATTTTTTGTA
This sequence comes from Limosa lapponica baueri, assembly GCA_002844005.1. Taxonomy (NCBI): domain Eukaryota; kingdom Metazoa; phylum Chordata; class Aves; order Charadriiformes; family Scolopacidae; genus Limosa; species Limosa lapponica. The sequence continues at coordinate 1,833,415 of KZ505640.1, read as the reverse complement.
CAAGAGAAAAGAGATAAGAGAATTATTTTCATGAAACAACTGATCTGTATCTAATCTGTGGAGACATATTAATATCAAAAATAGACTCTCTCAAAAATCAGGCATAGCAAAGATTTCATAATATATTTGATTAATCAAAACCCAAACGGAAAGTTCTGATCTTCCGAGATGCTGATAAGGCTTACAACTTGCTTCAGGGCATTATAAACCATGCAGCACCAAATGCTTGCATATATTTCATAACACACCAAGCTCTCAAATATTTCTGTAAAAAAGATCCGTTGTTAAAATCTTACTGCTTCTTTTCCTGGGCTGTGCTGTACAGACATAGGATCATGCAGTAATTTCCGAAGAGACATTTCCTTTTTTTTTAATTCCTTATTCTGCCAAGCCAGCATGTTACATACGAAACAGATAGCAGGTGATGGTTTTTTTTAGCAACTGCAAATAAGGAACAGAAGCAAGGATCTTCAGCACTGCTGGATGAATAGTTAGTGAAGCCCAAGGAAAAGGATACAGTTTTATTGTGCTGCTTCAGTCCTGGATCCATTTTAGTCCAGCCTATTTTGCTGACTCAAATTACATTTGAGAATTATTTTAACTTGTATTACAGATGTGTCCACAGACTATAGACTATTCTCTGAGCAACACTCTGTAAGACAGCGAAGACAGAAATTATAAGAGAAGAAATAGTGACTCTATTTCTACCAGAGGTGGTATCCTTTGCATCACAAAATACCAGAAGAATAGAAGAACGTAGGAGTAACGACGTTAATAAATATTTATGTTGCTCAGTCAGAGCATAAGCAGTATTTTGTTACTAAGTGCAATAGCATGAGATACTCAGCATCCATAACCCTCTTCCTGGAAGCACGCGCGTCTTGCAGATGTTTTGTCTTCATTCTTTGCCAATCCTGCATACACTAAGCGTGGACTAATATTTCAGTGCCATACACACTTATCAGTGGCAACATTTTGGAGGAGGGAGGGGAAAAGGAAGGGGGTTATGAGCTGACCTGAAGAGGGCAAATCATCATTCCACCATTTAATGACAGGAATGAAGGAAACTGTCCAAAAGACGAGTTTACATCATGGCATTGAAGGAAAAGACGGAGGGGAGCAGGGGAAGGGGAGAGGAGGGGAGTAGAAAATTAAAGCTTTTCTCCTTATTTGGATTTTTTTTGTTTAAATATGGTGTATAAGGTGGGTACTGTGCATGGTAACAAGCTATAGCTAGTGCTCCACATTAATCATCTAAGTATTGAGTCAGCTCTTTCTTAAAACTAGTAATGAATTTATTTTAAGTTTTATACTAATACATGTTATATTTTGACACTTCTCAAGAGGGGAAAGTTGCCCCAGGTGCCAAGTTAACACCACAGGAAAATTAAAGCCAAGGCTAAGCACATTGTCACTATTGCCCTTGTATTGGGTTTACATGTTGCATACACCCCAAAATTAGCCTTTCTAAATATTTAACTGCTTGGACTGTATTAGTTTCAAAAGGGAAAAAAAACATGAGAGAAAGAAAACTGGAATAAAAAAGTAAGGAGCTCAAGGAGAAGCTCAAGCTTTCACAGACTATCTTGTTCAAACAGCATCAGAAATTGCTCACATCTGTCAACACCAACGGCATTGCAAACAGTTACAGTAAAAAAAAAGTTACGATGTACACTGGAAATAGAAAATAAGGTCAAGGGTGATACTTTAGCTAAAATGCTTTCTTCAGATGTGGACGTATTAAAACAAGGTTCATGCATTCTCTCTTGTAAGCCCTTAGAAAGCATGATAGGCAAAGTTCTGTTTCCCATATTTTCTATTTTTATTTATTATTGTTCACATGAGTCTATTGATAACCCTTTCTAATGGCTCATTTTAGACAACGGAACAAACCACCAGCATTTTTCAGGTTATGAGAAACACCAGTAAAAGGAGCAGGATATAAAGTGCTGACTTTGAGAACAGAGCTGGTGCCTGTGCCATGCCAAACTGTAAACAAGCAATATTGAAGGAGGCTTAGACTTTGATAAAGTATCCAAAAGACTAAGTGTATTTCCTAACTCTCTTGTGTGCTCACATCCTTCCCTTTCTCTCCTGACCTTTCTGTCCCTCTTCCAGCCACATCTGACTTCATCCACAGCTGAAGAATGTGACCTTAGACTCAGGTTACCCTAAATGAAGTAAACAAATATAAGTCCAGTCATTACGGTTTAGAGTAAATCTGTAATTAAGCATTCTGTGCCACCCAGAATTATTGTCATCTTTATCTCCTTCTACATACCTTTTTATCCTTTTATAGTCCCCCTTCTTCACATAGTTTTTCCTTTGTTTCCAGCAACTGATCTGGCTACCTTTGGGGATATTCCAAGTTCAGAGTGAGTTTTACATTCTCACTTCAGATCTTACACACTGGAGATACAAGATTTCTATAGCTCTCAGTACAGTTTGCCTGGGAGACTGGTAAATTCATACTATGCAGATGAAGAAGCTAGATTCACACTTCTAAAACAGTATTTCATACATAGCAAGATATTTTGCTGATATGAAAGTCAGAATGATCTAGTGGAAGTTAAAATTAATTTTGAAAGTAGCAATCTGATGTTTAACAGGAATGAGTATAAGGAAACACAACACAAACCTTGACTGTTCTTCCCAATATAGGCAAGGGACATGCAATCGCTACCAGCTGCTACATAAAATTGCCATTTAGAAGGAAAAGGTAAGTGCAAAAATGCCACAAAGATATAGGACATACCAGAAAACACTGAAATAGGTCATTGTTTTAAAACAGCAGCATTTGAGCAAGATGCAGAAAAACCCAGGATGTAGGAGAGGAAAGGAGTGAAATAATGAACAAAGAGGGATTTGGTCAGAGGAACTGGTTAAATTTTAAAATAGTTGGAATAAAGGAAAATGTTTTAGTTTTATGGGGTTAACAGAGGATATTGCTGGTTGTTTTATTTCATTTTATCACAGGTTACTTCAGGGGTGGAGGGGGGATCTATTTTGTTTTTGATAACAGCTCATCCAATCTGAAAGGACTTTTGACTTTTTAAAAACTTTTGACTTTTACTTTTTGTGATGTAAGGACAGTTCTTATTTACACCCATACCTAATCAGCCCCTACAGGAAAATTTAAGGATAAAATGCCATCAGCCCCTAGAACTCAGTCAGGTGGACAAGGGGATACAGTTCATTAACTCAGCTGCAGTATGAGGCTGGTGTATTCACCTGTCTCTTCACATCTACCTTCCAGTTACTCCAGCTCTTGTACTGAACTCACATGAAAGAATTATAAAGACAGGTGCTATACATTAAGCATCACCATACGAAATATTTTCAGACACACCAATATCTGAATAATGATGGTGGGAAGCTGTAGTGTTGTGCAAACTGAAGTCATAAGTCTGCTTCTGCAAGACGACTGAGCTGAAATGTTGTGATGATGGAGACATTAATTCATCAAAATTCATCAGTGTTCTTACAGGAAATACAAGGCTCCTGTGTGAAATAATTTTCAAAACTTGAAGTCAAAGTCCTTGCTCCAGTTAACACCAAAGTCTAATGGGTTTTCAAAGGGGCAGGATTCCTCCACAGCTGTGTATAGACCCACACCCAGGCAGCACTGAGTACCCCCAGCTCCCCAAAACAGGGAGATTCTTCCTGCTAAACCCAAACGACCATGTTACAGTCTGTCGAGTAGATCTGTGTAATCATGAGTATTATCACGAGCAAGATTAAGCCCTGAAAGATGGAAAAAAAGGTCCCTAATCACGTACACTAGTTTCTTCTGAAGCATTTCTAAAAATTCAGGAAGGAATAAAACACTGGCATGCACACACTTTCTCTCTCTCTGTCTCTCTTTCCTTCCTCCCTTTCTTCCTTCCTCCCTCCCTCCCTTCCTTCCTTCCTTTCTTCATTCCTCTCTCCCTTCCTCCCTCCTTTCCTTCCTCCCTTCCTTCCTTCTTTCCTTCCTTCCTTCCTTCCTTCCTTCCTTCCTTCCTTCCTTCCTTCCTTCCTTTCTTCATTCCTCTCTCCCTTCCTCCCTCCTTTCCTTCCTCCCTTCCTTCCTTCTTTCCTTCCTTCCTTCCTTC
>KZ505640.1:1752766-1829225 GCA_002844005.1 Limosa lapponica baueri | reverse complement strand
TGGATATTGCATGTATAGTGGTTCAGGAGACGAGAACATAGATTTAATTCCTATAATGTTTCTATAATCAATGCTTTGTATCTGAACAAAAGTGTAAAGAAGGGCATAAATGCGCTAGGCTGCATTTCAAAAATGACATCATAATTGCTGGGACTGCCTATCTTACCTTGGCCTCAAGCATTTACCAGGATTCAAATTTATTTCAAACTGTTCTCCCAAGTCTGCCTAATTTTTTTTTTGTCCAAATAGCAGCAACTCACAGTTAGTGAACAAAGCTTCAAGATTTTTTTTTACTTACAGCTAAATTTAACTTTACCCATCCAATAAAAAAGAAATAAGGGAGCCTTTATTATCTCCCTGGATTTCTGGGTATGATACCACATCATAGAGAAGTGGTTATTAGAGACAATGGCCTACCAAGGTGAAGTTTGTAATAAAGCCTATTATGTGGTTTCACCATTGACACTAATGGAATGTAACAGTGATTTAGAATGATTTAATGGTTCCCAGGTTGTGCTCTAATAGTGCTCTTTATATTATGATGTATATCACAAAACCTAATGTGGCTGTTGTGATATATTGACAGTATTCATGCTGTTTCATTTTTTTAGGGGAATTTTAAAAACTGTCAAAGAAGAAAATTAATAGGCTGCAACTGCTTTATTTTCAAGGGGTCTGTTTTTTAAATGTATGTGCATAAATTTCTATTTGGTGCCATGCTTAAGCTAATAAATTCATTTGCATTTTTATTCCAAAGTCATAAAAGTGGAATGCTGCATGCATGCATTTTTGTGTGTGTGTGTCTCTGTTTGAAGCCCAGCTTTGAAAAGATTGCACTGTCATCTCAAAATCTGTTTACAAAATGGTACTAATGGTTTCAAATGCTCCTAAAAGGGGAGTGCAAAAGACAAGTTTTCTTCTTCTCATAGCCTGCAAAATGACACTAATTTAATAAGAGGGAGACAGCAGGGGGTATGACTACAGATTCACTTAAAAAACATCCAGACCCTTAGGGGTCCAGGTGGCTTTTAGACTTGCACTTAAATTCTGGAATTTAAATAAAAACACAATCATCCTGGAACAGACACAAAGGAAGACGTATTAGAGCTGAGATACCTGCATTTTGAAATGGTTTGTGGGCACCTCAGCAATGCCTGACCTATTAGCTCTAGGGCACTTCTGCTTTCAAGTAGGTTAAGGAACAGCAGGAATTTTCTTGCATTTTCTAAAAGTTTTTCGCCGTGTTCTTGTAATTTAAATGCATACCTCATGAAATATCATCACTCTGAACATCATTATTCGGAGCACCTCCAGGTGCCTTGTGTAACAGGGAAATGGTCAATGGACTGAGGTCGTGATGGTGAGTTGCCAGTGAAAATACCCATGGAACACAGTTCTCTCCAAAAAAAGGAGTTTCATACCTGGCTACATTTACCCTGTGAATGTTAAAGCAAAGGTCCTCAGCACTTTTTCTGATAAGTGTTTCCTTCCTCATTCGCACAACTTCACCCTTTTTAAAATGAGTTTCCCGTGCTTTCATGTTAAAACCAGGCACAGCTCTTTCAGAGGGCAAAAGAAGGGAGGGGCCATGAAAACTTGATTATTGCTACCCAGATTGCCTCACTAAACACTGTAAAGGCAGAGGATCTTCTCAATCCTCACTCATGCTGAGAAGCTGTGGAAGACGTCACCCATCTCTGCTCCCTCAATAGTAATGAAGAAGGGGAAAATGTCACTTCCGGTGAGGCTGGAAGAAGGAAGAGAGTACCCAGCCCTTAAGGGTACGACAGAGGGGAAGAGGAAAAGGAGACAGCTGCCTGGTAGTGAGTGGGTAATGTCACAAGAGACTGTCCTGCACTTGTCTCTGAGGAGGCTTAGGTCTCTTCTATTTCTTCTTCCCCTGAATATTCTATGCCATGCGTTGTGGGCTGCAACTGCCACTGACACAGCAGGAGGAAGCTGAACCTGGAAAGGACGGGGCCCCCGAGTCCCAGGTTGGTAACAGCGACCGTACATTCCTTTCCCTCCTGGAGGGTAAGCATTGGTTTAAGCATCTTCCACACCAGTTGGTAGGTGCTTCTGTGTCACCTCACTGCTGAGGTGGGCACAAATCCATGTGGGTTTATGCTGCACTCTCCTTTTGGAGATGTAAAGGAGAGTAGTTCATTTAGATCACCCAGCTGAATTTACCCCAGATGAAGTATTCCTTGGGTGCTCACGCTAATATAAGTACTATCACCTGAGGGGGAGAGAGAGACACTGTAATCTGGGAGGAACAGTGATGTGAGAGAGTGCTCAAGGAGAACATGGGTAGTGGTGAGCACAGGTTTTGGTCTATTGCTACCCAGGCAAAGAGGGAACTTGTTCCTGCAGGCCCTGCAAAGAGCCTGCTTTGCCAAACTGTTGGCTATAGCCATTTACGTGGCACTGGCACTCGCTAATTGTTCTATTACAAGGCAATAACACGACACTTCTGTCATATCCTGCTTCAGGTTAGCTTGCTTGTAGATTTTCTTTTCTTTTTTTTTTCCCTGTGAAAACACCAGGTTGTGATAAAACCACCTGTGAAGAGATCCACTGGAACACAGCCAGCCATCTTCTGACGGGATCTCAGTTTGCATTGCATGTGCTTCTACCCTCATGGCCATGGAATTCAGTGAGCACAAAAGGGCAATTTTCCTCTTTCTCTGATTCACCCCCTAAAACTGTCCACAAAACCATAATTTTTCAAGTGTAAAGAGTATGTACAGGCTGGAAAATGGTTTTATAAATAGAACCTTACATTGAATAATGACTTTGGGGCACTGAACTGAGAGAGGACAGGCAGAATTTTGGAGAAAGTCATTTGTTTTTGACACTGAAGTTATTTCAAAGTTATAAGCAAGATATTTCTCAGGAGATGTTCTCTCTTTCTTTCCTTTTTGTACTGTATCATCCCTGTGGAGAGCTTTGTGGAATCATACAGAACAAAATTAGGCAAAGTGCCTGTTATATAACCCCGTGGTTCTCTAAAAATAATGGGAGCATCACTGCCACCTGAGCTTCTCCCTTCCCGAAGTTTATGTACAGCACATGAATAGCAGGGTCAGGAAATAGTGGAGATCATATAATGAAATATAAAGATCCTTTTTACAGCAATGCATTGAAATTTGCATAATTATTATCCCATTTTGACTTTTTAACTTTAGAGAATCTATGTGGGTCAGTTTTCCCTGTTTTAATTAGCAAAATCAAAATAACAAAAAATGGCAATTTCCTTCTTTCAAGCTCAAGTGGACTACTCAGCCTGTAGCAATAATTATATTTTTCAAATGTGAGGTGCCTAATTTAAAATACAAGATTCCCAGTAGTTGCAGAAGTTTTAAGGACAAGAAGGGACAGAAGCAAGCGAGCCTTTTTGTTCTTAGTGCTTCCCAGCCAAAAGTCCTCTCAGCATCTAAACTTCATAGGAATTGTGTCACTCATGTAAATAAATTTCTGTGTCAATATTATTTATTGTAAAGTGTTTTACCCACTGGGGTAAATGAAGAGCAAGGCTTTACTAATCAGATTACTAGCACGCTTATTCTAATTTATACCTTCCACAGTTAGCCTTTAAGCCACAGTTGACCTCTTATTTTTTATATTAACTGGAAACAATTCATCAAGTGAGTTACCCCTCTCCTTTCAAATCCACTTGTATTACTAAAAGGTTGAGTAAAGACCTCTGGGGAGCAAGGGCAATTTTTGACATGGATCTCAACAGATTAAACTATGCAGGGACAATATAGAATACATTGGAGCAATAACATTATCACATCATAGCCTGATTGAGAGGCATTTCCTTGCATTTTTGTCCTTTTACCATAAGCCAATAGTAGCCACAGGCATTTGACTGGAGAGCCCGGAGGATTGACAGGCCTGGCAGTCATTACACGCTGGATTGAATACTAGATTACTCCAAAGTGGCTCGGGGTCAAGGATCAGTGTGTTCCCTTTTGGCACTAAATGACTTTAATATCCTTACTGTATTAGTCAATTACTTTAAAGCTGCTGCTCTCTGAGCTCTCTCTGCCCCCCTGCAGTTTACTACGGACATTTGAATTGCTCCCATACTTAACCCACACATCTGCTTTTAGCTGTCAAAAGAATAGTGCTACCACTGGAGCTATTGACAATGCAAAATGAACAGAGATACTTGCTGTCAGTGTCAAGTGGCACTTTCTTTCCATTGTTTGTTTTAAACAACTCCTAAATAACTCCACAGTGAAACTGTCCCTAATTCAGGAAGAGTCTGACGGCATTTTGCAGCCTATGTTTAATCTAGTATCAACCTGACCAAAAAAAGCAGGAGTAAATTATTCTGTCCTCACAGTTAATTTTATTTTTTGGGAAAAAAAATGTTGTCCAAGAGCTGAAGTACTGTGATAAGACACAAAAAGACAGGTTGCTTTAAACTCTTGCTTAAATTTCACAACAGTCACTGTGACTACAGCAAATTACACTGCACTTCTGAATTTATTGGTGCAACACGGTGAAGAATTTTATATCATGGCCACTGCACATTAAAAGGTCTGGCTTGGCTTGGTGTTAAACCAACATGTCTAGATTAAATATGAGCAGAACTGATCTGAATTTTAAAACTGCTTGAAAGTCATGCCTTTAGTGTTTTAGTGAAAGTGATATCACTGCACATGAAAGCACATCTGTGCCGTGGGGCCCGACTTGTGTGTGGTGATGTCATTGGGCTAAAAAAGCAGCTCAGGACTTCACAGCTAGATACATACAGAAACAATTTTCTCTTACGAATATACCTATTTTCATCTGTGTGAGGACAAACGGGCTCTGCGTTTTACTGGAAGAGTCGTCAACTGTGTAGTTTGGTGAGCCCATATGTGTATCACTTGCATCTAGGCAGTCACACCTTTTTCCTCTTTTCTTACTAACTTGCAATGTGGGTATAAGGACTGGCTGTTTTGCTATTCTTCAAAAAAATACAGACAGTGTTTTACAAGGAATAGGACCGTGCATATTGCAGCAGGCATTTACTTGATCTACTTTGGGGACAATCCAAGAAGGTTCTGTCATGTCAATGTTACTTTTCTCATCCTTCAGAGAACTGCTAAACGTCCTAAGGAGAAAGGCCTTCAGACTCTTCATTTACTGCAAGAAAAAAAGCAAATTTTGACAAATTTTGACATACACGGTAGATGTAACACAGGTGATTATTACTGGGAATTCTAAAAGATCTGATAGCCAGGCTGCCCAATACATTTAGCAGGCAAGTGTCCACTCAAACCTGTTTGCTGATGACAGGGCCAAAGTAAAAATGAATCCACTGTGCACTGTAAGCTTCTGGAAGGTTTCGGCAGCAGCAGAGACATTCTATCTCCCAGCTTCAGCAGTCTTTGCATTTCACTCAGAATTAATATTGCTGTGTTGGGAAGCAGATGAAACAACATTTTAAATAAAATACTCAGTCTCTAAATGCCTGTCCATGTTATTCAGGATCTTTGAGGATAATAAATACATTTTAGGTAACAGAGCACTAAGAAAAATGCAGTAATATCATCAGAGTTAAAATATATGCACACTTGTATGCCTTTCAATACACAAAAACATTTTATATGATGAATTCTGAGTTTTGCCATTTCAAGTGGTTATTACATGTGTTCCTACTCCAGGAAGGCAGATAGACATGTGGACAGTAATATATATTTTGTTTGCAGTGTGCCTCAGCTCAGCAGCTAAGCATAATGAATGGTGCCTTGGGGAATGCTCTGAATAATTGTGCTAATTTAAAATTTAGTCAGCAAAGGACCTTAAAAAACTTGATACCTCTTGGTAATGATGCATCATTAGCACTTTTCATTCATTTATATTTTGTTGTGTTTAGGGATTTGGGTATTCAGGAGAAGAAAGGTAGCCTGACAAGAGAGTGATTGAATCAGCCCCCTTGATACCTGGGAGTGACAGAAGGTGAAGTACTGTAGCTGCAGTTGACAACTACTTTAATATGAGCCACTTATAAATATTTACAATTCATAAGTCAATGATGAGCTTGTGTATAGCACATAAATAATACCATAAGTATTTGGCACATTTATTTGGAGCCTGATCATTAGTTTGGAGATAGCTTAGTGTTGAAGAGTTATGGAAACATTTTCAATTAAAAGAGCTTGTTTGGAGGCTGCAGTGCAAAGCTTTGAAGAAAATAATATACACGAAACAGGTGAATTCACACTTCTAGAAAACTGCCATTCTGAAAAACCATTCTCACCTTAATCATGGGAGTAAAACATCTAACTTCAGTGTAGTAACATATGTGAGTAAGATTAATAGGAACTGGCTCTCGATTATTTATTTGGCACAGATACCATGGTACTTAACATATGGCCTTTTTGCAGTACAACAATAAGCATATCGGAATCTAGCCATAAAAGAGTGAGTCTTATTTACTGCACAAGACATAATTTTGTTGAGGATATAATTCCTCTTGTTAAGGAGCTCTACTAATAAGTTGATTTTGTAGGCTAAATGAGACACCTCAGGTGCATGATTTTGATCTGACTGCAATAAAAGATCAAGCTCTCACCAGACTGACGGGTTGAAAATGAAGCACCTATTGACTGACAGATTTCAATATTTTTGTGTTCAAGACAGACAATTATACGCAAAATATATTTTTGTTTCTAATATTAAATGTTGTACATTGTTCAAAAGGAATTGGGGGGAGGGGGGGGGCGACGACCCAACAGCAGCACACTCCATAAAACAAAATCAAATAAAATGAAAAAGCTTACGGAGAATGCATCCCTTCTTTTAAAAAGTTAAAAAGTCTATACTTTCCTGAACCACTTTAGGCAGAGTAATTATCTATAGCTTCTGTCTCTTAAATATGAGTGCAAGGTGCAGTGATGAGCGCTAAATATATTAATCAGGAATGAAAACTAAATTGGAATGTTCTGAAGCACATGAATGGATACATTAAAAGATAAACTAATCCTCTGCACAGGTAAAATATACAAAAACTGGTTATGTCTGTGTGGCTAATTTTCATGTTTTCTGGATTTTGTCACCACTACTTTTTTAATATAACAATGAGGTTTTAAATGACCACTGGGGATGGATACTCCTTTCTTTCCACCCTGGTGGGTAATGAGAGAGACAACACCTCCAGCCATTATCCCTTCAAGTGCTGAGTGGGAGTGCAGTTAACTTTGATGGCATAGAAGTAAGTACATTTTTTATTGCATAGAAAAAAAAAATGTCGAGAATAACCTATTCAGTTTAACATTTTCACAGAGTAATTACACATAAAATTAGCTAACCATCAAACTTTTTAGCTACTTTTCCCCATCATATTAACTGAATACATACACATTTCATCTTTAAGCACAGAAGAATTATTTTAACCTGGCAATATCCACAGAAACAATCTAGGGGTTTTTTTCTTCATTTTTTACTTGTTGATAATTTTAGGTTTGCCTCTCAAACTGTAATTAATTTTTCAGATACTAGTGTAGAAAATTGATCTGCAATGTCTCTCTCGTGTTTGTACAATACAATTATTCATTAGTGTGGTTTCAAATATCAAAAAAGTGTCTGTTTTCCGTTTAATTTGTATGCTTTTTTGTAATAGGGTTGTCAGACTCTTCTTGTCATGGATCATCCTCAGGTATGTAAACAACATACGAACTTACTTTGAATGATAGACAATCTCATAATTTTCTCTTGTAAAATGACATATAGAAATCAAGGAGCTAAAGCATGGAAAGTAACATATTTTGGTCTTGTGACTAATGGTAACCTGGTGCTATTGAATTACTGAACTGTGTCTGAGAACTAATGAGAAAAATTTCCCAGGGGAATCTTTATCCAATGCACTTGGAGAGCACCTTGGGGACTCATTCCGTGTCTGTCACCTTTCCCGTCTCATTGACACTCAGCTTCTTTACCACCATTACACTGTGCAACCATTTCACTTTACACCTCACGATTAGAATACTAAAAGGAGAGAATACTACACTACTTGCACCAGATAGCAGAGTTGTTTTTGACACTTAAAATAGAAATTGTCACTGAAATATCACAAGGACATGACTGTCTCCAGCTCCAGAGCTCCAGCAGAACATTTTAAGCTCAGAGCTGTATTATTTTGCAGCTAATGATATCTTTGATCATATTTCTTAAATGGCTTGTTTCTTAATTTCTTAATTACCGATGAAACACTTAAGGATATGTCACGTCATGTAGACCACATAAATGATTTCTCTTAGGTAAAATTTGCTCCTGTCATAGTAGTGAGGACTGAGTCACTGGTATTGATTATACAATGATGAGTTTTTAAACGAAGGAATAAAATGTCATTAGCAAAAATGTAGCATTTCACATGTGATAAATATTTGGTGAAGGCTTGTGAAGTCTGAAAACACAATGAAAAACTTTCAGTGTCTGTAAATGGCTGTAGCTTCATTGATTTAAGAAGAACACTGCTGATTTCCCTCAGTGAGGATTTGTCTCACATATCTTACATCTATATTTAGAAGAGGTTTGGTACATCCCGTTAGGGCCAAAACCCGCCTTCCTCTGAAAAGCTTCCTCACTGAAGTGCACAGAACTACTCTCATGAGTAAGAGCAGGGAGGATTTGGCCTCAGGGAATAAAGCTCAACTTAAAAAAAAAAGTTTTAAAAAATCCAACTACATTTTTTAAACTTAAAAACTGCTCTAATTTCACCTGGTTGGTGATTTCAGAGAGAAGCTAATTAAAGCCAATGGAGAATTTTAAAAATGAAGAAAAAAAAAACAAATTAGGGCAGCAGGGGGAAAATAAGTTTTCTAATTATATATAATGAGGATATCTTCTGCATAGTGCAGCAAATGTTCACCTTTTCTATAATATTGAGAGTACGATAATTTCTGCTGTGTGGCCCAGGGTGCTACACATACAGCTGCATGTACCCTTTGCACAAGTATTTGATCTTATTAAAGAGTGCTAGTTAGCCAAATGTCCATGGGGGTCACACAACATTTTTGTGTAGAGACTGAGAAAAACTGAATATATTTGGCTGTTGATTATATTAACAGCACCTATTGTCTCCTTTGGCTGTTTTTGTTACTTTGTTTTGTTGGCAGATACTCAAGCTTCTCTTAAAAGTTGGGAGGTGTGTGAAGGGAAGATTATTTTGGCAAGTATTAGGAAAAAGTAAGGCTATATGCTGAGTTTGGTTTTGTCTTCTGCCAAAGAAGATCTTTCCAGGGAATGGGAAAAAGTGTGCTGTCATTCTATCCTGCTTATTCTGAAGCCAGAGGGATTTCTGTTACAGACTCCCTGAAGACAGGCTGAATGTTGTATTTTTTTCAATAGTAGGCAGCCATGGGTGTGTTAGAGTAGACCTACGATTTCTCAAAAACATTTGTGTGTACCTGTCCCAGCCTTGCATTACCACCCATTCAGTCTTTCGTTGTTGAGTCAGCAAATATATTCTGCTCTAAATGAAATGAAGATGCACACTTGGGGTTGCAGATTTTCTGGAATTCTGTCCCCTCCCCAGGAATCTTGAGTTTCAAATGAGAGGTAAGGGACAATTGGAAGACTGACTTTAAAATTACAATATTACTGATGATGTTTAAGGAATCAAAAAGACCTGAAAAACAAACTCTGACAGGAATTACCAATCCTCTGATGTTTTGATGTAAGCCATTGACTGTGTGAGAAACACAGTGATGATGATGAATAGGGAAATAATGTTTTGATGGTGTCTTCTACAGTTGCTCTGAATCTACTGAAATCACAAATGTTTTGTCTCATTTGCTTTACAGGACTGAGTTTAATTAATTAGAACTAGGAACAGTCATGCATGTCTGTGCAAAGTGAGGATGAAGCACTTCTGCTCAGATGATCCCCTTCATCTCCACTGTGCATCCATTCTGCACAGAGGGAAATAAATGAATAAGAAGCAAGGTTGTGAAGATAAGCTCTATATTACCTTCTCTATCCTGTTCACCTTTACCTTTCTTGTTTGAACTTCAAGTTACTGTACTTTATTCCATGTTCAGACCAACATTCCTTTATCTATGCTGTTGCTTCAGTTGGTCTGAGATCTGCCATGCATGAACAGAATGTCAAAGAGGAAGCTAGTTTATGATTATTTTAGAAAACTTTCTACTTTTCACTTCAGCGCATGACATTAAAAAAAAAAAGTCTGTGAATTGTCTATTTAAGCCTTCTTTACTATTTGAATATGTTGATTTAAGACAAAAGCTGTGAGGTGGTTTTTTTTAAAGCATTAACATATAGTTTGCGCATTCCTATATCCTCTTTTAAGTGGCAAAATACAATTCTTTTGAAAATATACAGGGAAAATACTCCATGTCAATACTTACAATACGAGGAGCCAGGTTGTGAACTGTATTTCTTTGTCTTTCTCATAAAGATAATTATGAGTGTAGCAGAGAAAAAAATCCTTAGACTTGGTTTTGCAGGAACCACATGAAGCAGGTACTTGATTCAGTATCATGCTCGTGCTGCTATGGGCAACAAACCGTTTCAGTAGACGCTGGCATTTAATATACATTTAAACTTTTTCTCTGTGACCTCCCTCCCACCCATTAAATTTCTTACAATCGGCTCTCATCAGCTTCTCAGGGATAGTTTTTGATTGGGAGTTGATGAGGCTACATTAAATCTTCCTGACACTTTGGATACCCAAACCTATGGCTTTCTTATGTAGCAGAACATTATAACTAAAACATGAGAGCAACTAACATGTATGTAAGCACTACTGATTTAACGAATCTTTACTAGTACAAAAAAGCAGATTTACAGAGACAGTAAGTGAAATTAGATATGTTTCATCATTTATCATTTCACTTTGCCACCTTGGATTTATGCAGGCATCAACTCTGTTTAATTTCTGTGGAATTATATATATGCATAGACAGAGAAATGTGCACTTCAGGATGGATCTCTTAAGGCCAAGAAAGTTCAAATGTAATCCTCCCACTGCCACAGATCTGTCTGCAATTTTCTTTAAATTCAAGTAGAGATGCATAAATAGAAGCAGCAGAGCATCTGACCCATCACTCATATTCAGGATGGTTTCTCTGTTTCAGATGTTTTTGCTAAAGTTACTCAGTTTTAAGCAATTCACATTTTCTTTTGAGAAACTGTGAAGGCGTAAAGATACAAAGACCTGCATTATAGGATTGTCCATAGGGAACAGAAAAAAATGAACGCAGAACTACTTTCAATATACCAATATCTGCCTTGCAAAACTAATGCTATGGTGGACAGCTGAGACAAGAGTACACATTGTGTATTGATGAGACAAAATCTTTTTGTCCTGAACTTTTGTAGAATTCTGAAAGAAAAATATTTTATTTATGAAGGGCTTTTTTGGATAGGGGGAATTTTGTGCTGTGGGTATCATGTATCTACTTTTGCCTACCTAAGTGGAGTGCTCTGAAGGAAGCAGATCATATATGTCTAAGTCCGATTGGTGTCTCTCAAAATCTTTCTCTGCGGACCCCAAGGTCATGTTTGAACGTCTGCTTATTCTTTAATATAAGATTGAGAATGTGCAGTGAAAGGCTAATGTAACTGCTTTTTAGTGCCATGAGCAGGCAGGTCATGAAAAGCCAGCCAAGAGGGTAAATAACATTAATACGGCATTGTTCACGGGCCTGATTAGCACTATTTATCTGTCGCTTCCTTTCAGTTTTGAAGATTTCGTTGCACCCAGCTTGGAGCTTAACATTTACTGTTTGGATCATTTGTCCTGGTCTAGTTTGTCACAAACATCTAAGAGTTCTGCTCCAAATGACTTTGATGGTGTCAGCTCTGTCAGCGCCAAAGCAAACAAGGGGTATATGTTTACAGTCTCATTTTTATACATGTCTGGGGCAAAAGAGCTATTGAAGCAAATTATTTCTCACCCACATGGAGGGTATTCCTTCAATGTCACAGCCGAGGTCATTGACAGGGCAACATAGAGAAGACAGCTTCCGAAGAGTGTGCTTAAGTTTTCCATAGTGCCCATCCAACTTTTCTCAAACACTCTCAAGAAAACATATTTAACCCTTTTATAATTAGGAAATGCAAATGCAAAAGTAGGTCTTTAAAACTTTTAGCATCCCCAATATTATATGAGGTTTGCAGGAGCAACCATCACATGCCATAGTAGTCCCACAGTTACAGCAACAGACAGAACGATACATCATTTTTGCATTTTAACAATAAATATTTGTGACTGCTAATCTATTCAGTGAAGCTATATAATTTCTTGTTGATGTTGCTATACTGACCTCTGCAGGCTTTGGAAGTTTGGAACATTGTTTACCACAGTGGTTGCTGTGACCCAGTATGCCACTAAACGAGCCTGTAGCACCAAAACACTTGTGGGCTGACATACTTTTCTGAGAGCTGTTTTGTTTTAGTTCTGAATAACAAACTGTAAAAGAATTTAAAGTAATGATTTGAAAGTAAATGTTCATGATGTTCAGAAAATGTTACTTTAGGAAAGAGTAAATTAGTGAAAAAAATCAGTATTTAAATGAGTACTTTACAGATTTGGTGTTTTATGATATGACCTGGCTATTAAGAAATACAGCTATTTTAGATGAAACTATTATTCCTATTAACAACTGTGCAAAGCTTGTTGTTAAAAAAAGAAATTCTGTTTTATATTTAATCCAATTTGATACAGTCTGCTATTCTGTTCCTAGATCTAGTTAGATTAAAAGTTGTATATGTTCAGTATAAGTTTTATAAGTATAAGCTTTCACAACGAGGATAGACACACCAGTATGAATAGTGATACCTAAGTGATGCAAACTTCCTCAGTTTCTGAGTTTTAGTATATTGAATTAAATTAATTTCACAGATACAGTATAATGTATACATTAATTTAATCTGGGTTATTTTCTCTTAAATACTTACCGCCTTTCTGGAGTTAAGTGTGTTCCTTATATTTATTCATGTCCAAATACAATTTTTCAATTAGGGTCTGACACTTCTTTTATACATATATATCATTTTTGTAACTTATAGTCATGTTTGGCTGACATACAGAGCTATGCCCTATACCTTGTTTATGTTAGAAACAAAGACTCTCTGAACTGCAGCTCTGTTTATAACTATTTGTGGTTTAACAAATGACAAAATACAGAAGACTTAAAAATCTTGGTCTGGAAAAAATATCTCAGTCTGGTTTATGTTTTCATCTACTTTCCCCACATTTATTGATTTTGTTAACTGTTTCAGCCATTCACTGTACACTTCTCTGACCACATCGTATTTATGATGTATGCAGGTAACTGACATCTGAAGAAAAACAAAACATACAGGATGAAGTCCTGGCCCCTCTGAAAGCTCCCATTGACTTTAGGAGAGCCAAGAATTTTCCCGCTGCGTTTTTGTCTCTCTTGCTTCATCTTCAGTATTAAATACTTTCCTGGACAAATTCAAAGTTTATCTAATTAATCTTTTTCTGTAATAGGCTGAATGGTTACACTCTGAGACATACAGACATATGGACATTCCCTCCTCCACTATTTGTTGAAAAATCTGTGCATTTTGGGATGGATTATCACTCACACTGGATTAAATTTTCTGTAATCCAGTACTGGTAACTGAGAGTTGCCAAAAGTTGGCTAAGACAGGGAACATTTGATGGGAAAGGAAAATACATATGGGAAGCTGCAAGATACTTTTTTCAATATTTGGCTTAATGTTCACTCCCTCAGTTTTATTTTTTCCAGTTTCTAGTGTTGTCAAAACAAATGATCTGAGATAAACGGAGATTTTGTCTGAGTGAAGAAAGATTTTGAGATTAGTATTCCATTTATCTGGTGCCATTTGCATTACCAAAGTCTCTGATTCATAATCTTCTAACTAGTCAAAGTGCTGGTTGTCCTCTCATGCTGACCCTGCCATTCCCCACGGTACTCCGGGCTGTGGATGAAGTGGCAAGTTTTTGTGAATTTACAGACTGTCTAACCCAATGGTTCTCATCCAGATCACGATCAGTATGAGCAATTATAATAAAGCTTCTACAGAGCAAAATTCTGGCTACTAACATTCATGTGAGTTGCCTTCAAAGACTGTGTAGCTTTACATGATACCCCAAGATGCATCCAGAAGCATAGCTAATGTTCTCCAGCCACAAAAGAGCACCAAACTAGGGCTACTCTGAAGAAAAAATAAACAAGTGTGTGTAGTGAAGAATTTAGGTCCCCAGAATCAACTGTTTTACTCTAGAGATCTGCTTCTATTGCTCCACACTATTTGCTAATGTTAACATAGCCACATTGCCTTGCTCAGTCACATAGAAAATATTGACAGAGTTTGAGACTAAACCCCTGTGTCTTAACCATCAGGGGCTAGGCAGTGAGAATGAGACTCACTTCTGGTTACCAGCAAGTTTGTATAGCCTGGCAAAGTAGGAAAAGGCAACCAGAAGGGGAACAGGATTTCCCCTCTTGCCCCTCCCAAAAGGAAGTACTAGATAATTGCAGGCAGAGGTGATATAACAGCAATGGTAATTGTTGTTAAATTGTTATTGATGGTAATTGTCAGTCCATTCTCATAGTCAACCACACTGTCTACACTGCAAACTGAATTGCTGAGGAACCTGAGCTGACTTTATGGACATGTTTATGCTGTCATATGGTGTAGTGCAAAGAGGAAAGGTCCAGACTTTGATTTAGCAAGCAGGGCATATGCCTGGAGCTGAATGCTGGGGGGCCTTGTGTCCATATTGCAACAGGGCACGTTAGAGGGCTGACTGCGGGCATGGCTTCAGCTGCGGTTCCACCAAGAGGGAAACTGCTCAGTCTACCAACAGAGTTTCTAGTATACACTGCAAGTCTCCAGGTATAACTACAAAGCAAACTGGAACCAGGAAAAACCTCCACAGTACACGAAAATAATAACCTGGATGCACCCTAAGCACAGGTACCAGAACAGTTTAGCTATGGCAGCATAATTAACCAGAGAAGTTATGATGTGACTTTTTTTCAAGGACATTTCATGACTGTTAAGATGTTCAGTATACAACTGATGAATTAACCTGGAATATAGGCTGGAAGACCACTGAAACTTCAGACATGAGATTTTTACTACCACATAGTAAATTCCAAAGCTTTATAAAAAACATAGCTCCTTGTATTTGAAATATGGCACTTTATATGCTGATCCCACACTACAGTACCTGGACAACTGATTTGAGCAGCCACTGAAGCCTTCTCCTGACCATCAGTCTTGATTGCTTGGTGTTCATGTCAGGCGTATACTGTAATGTGAATAATTATTCAGTGTTACATTCCCACACTTTTCTGTTTTGATGGAAATTTGGGGCAGGATCACGCCCTGATTCTGTCAATGTAAAGAACATAGTTTTGCTTTTGCCCTAGAAGTTTCTAATTTGTGCTCATTCCTCTCTTGGATCTCTGTGAAAGCAGTTAAGCAGGATGTCAGCTCCTTTTTATTTTTCTAAGTGCAAGCCTTGTTACGTTTTGCTTAATCTTCTATCCTTATGGTGACATGCAAAACTGAAGCTTGACCATTTAAGAGTTCGGCAATACCCAGCCTCCCAGCAGGCCCCCCCAGGGCACCATGTCAGATGGTATTAGGAGAAGAACCAAAGCAAGTGCCATTGCTGCACTGCTTGGACATGTATAACTGGAGCACTCTTGAATCACAAAGTACTGTGTGTACAACAAACTGTAAGCTCCCTTTAGACCATAGTATAGCTTTCCATACATGCCCTTACAACTAAATTGTACTACGGTAGCTCTAAGAAGTAGCAGTAAAGCAGTAAAACAGTATCTTTGCCCATTTTCCCTACTAAAGTCTGCTTTCTGATGGGGGTGTAAAGCTATCAGTGTGGTGCCAGATATACCTCATTGTGTACTACTGCTCCTACACAAAGGTGCTTTAAGTTTCCTTATGCTATTTGGGTGGCACAAATCAGATGCAATAGGGACTGTGCTCTGCCCCTTTTTGAAGCATCTGTGGTAGTATTTATGCAATAGACTATATTTGGTACCTCATTACTGATATAAGTAGAAGCATCATCCATCAATTGCAAAGAGATTTTTCTTGATCAACTTGATTTTCTTTATTCAACTTGATCCAGTACTTCTGAGACGTTGGGCATAAAGTGGTTTTCCACTGATGTTCTTTGATTTGCAAAAAACCCCACTATAGGATGTGTAGTGTGCAAATAGACTTTGCACTCTACTGTAACTATCAGTAATGGTATGCAGGCTACAATTTAAGGAGAACTATTAGCTTTCTGAGATGTTAAATTACTGCAGAGCATGCAATAATAATAATATGGGAAAAGACAGCACCCTAGTGGGTTGAAACAAAGAACACTGTACAGCCCCATCGTACGCAGCCTCTGTAACAAGACTTCTTTTTCACACAAAAAAGTTCCTTCCTGGGGAGCATGGTTGTTTGACACTATATTCTTCTTGCACAATGACCTTGATTCGGTGAAGTACCTTATTCACACACAAGTCTCCAAGCAATTGAGCAAGTCTCACCTGAGCTAATACAGCTGTTCACGAACTCAAACTTAGGCCCATCTTTAAGACTTTACCTGAATGTAGCCTCTAAATTTAGTTGGCTTCCACATTTTCTGACACAAAGAGTCGGATCTCCTTCAATTTCATTTATCAGTTTTGTCTTCTTCTCTTTTTAATTTTTTTTTACTTTTTAACTGCTCTTGCTTATGTTTTAGATCTTCAAAGTAAAGTAGCTAATGGATTTCTTTTTTTAGATCAGTGCTGTCAGTGCCAGGACTTCTTTCTTTTTTTAGCACAGTTTACAACCAAGCTGACCACATTGAGCATCCCATTGTTTGACAAGTGGCTAAAAAATGAAGTAGAAAGAAAGAATTTTTCTATATTTTGTGAAAATCTCCTGGGCTTATTTAGACCAGGAAGAGAAACTGAGTTCAAAATTAAATATTTTAACCACAAAAGAAGAGAGAGATAAATGGCATAATCCGGAAATACACTTCTAGGGTGGTCTGACCCATTGGTACATAATGACTCAAAGTCTTGGCCATGCTAAACTTCTGTCTTTCATTTAAACACTGCTGGGGTGCTGCCGTATTTCCTTGAATTCCCTGTCCCATAATAACATAAAAAGTGAATGGCTAAAAAAAAAAGGAAAAAAAAAAGAAGCATTAAAAACTAGTAATCAACCCAGCAACTTAGCTTTCTCTTTGTGCTTTAAGAATCATTTTTTCATTTTTCAAAAATGATGTGTTTTGCAGATGAGAAGCGAGAAACTCAAGTATCCTCCTCTGAGGTAAAGGTCTTTGGCTACAAGGTTAGACAGCCAGATAATTTCTTCTGGTTCCTGAATGAAAATAAAATTGAAGGCCTACTGCCTTGAAGAATATGATTGCCCATGTGTTTTTTATGCCTCCATATGTAGGGCAACAGAGCTCCTGCTACAGTATCAACAGTGACAATATGGAGTAAGTTGTGTGTTTCAAATGAATGGTGTGTTTAGCAAAACAATCTGTTAACAACTGACATCTTACTTGACAGAAATAAATAAGGTCCAGTTTTTTATTGCCGTACAATAGCCAGCAACCCTCTGACTTTCAGAGGAGTGTATTATAGCAGTGGTTTTGCCCATTTCTGTTCCCTTCCCTGAATACCTGGCAAACCAGTTTGTTAACTGTATCCCTCACATCTCAACTGATGTTGGCAAGTGGTCAGTGCTCTTGACTTCATTAAAAAAAAAAACAAAAACTGCTGCTAGTCTACACAAATTGTTTGCAAGAAACTTCTGGATTTATATTTCTGATCTTTCTTCCAGTAGACTTACATTTTATCAGCCAGGAAAGAGTATTGGAACCTTCATGGGCACTTGTAACTAGCCTTACCTCCCATCCTAAAGTCTAAGTAAACATCTACATATATCAATACATTTGTATTGTCACATCTTACAGAGATCATTACATGGAATTAATATTAGCTGCTAAAAGTTCTCTTCAGTGATAAAAACCTTTTTGATATTTTTGGCTACTCATTTGCTACTGTTGATCTTAATTTTTCAGCAAACTGAATGTTCTCTTTGTCTGCCTATTTTGCTTCAGAACTGATATAGATGTTGCCAAGGGACCTTGACCTTTACTGTAGAAGATAAATGTGACATAGATGAGGATACTTGGAAAATATGGGACTTGTAGAGTTGTGTGCATATGTGGGCATCACAACTGGCAATACATTGTACAGAGAAATAGTGGACTTCCATGATTTAACAAGAATTGTGCAGATATGCAGCCCTCAACACCATTTATGAATTAATCAAGTGCACAAGCACCTCTTATGAGGACTTCATATCAAGTAAGGAACTTGCCTAGGGACATAATACTAAAAGATCCCTACAAAACTCATTAATAGAAACTACATCTTCCAATTTTTAATTTAAATATATAATAGAAAAGGAAACAAGCTGTATCATCTTACTAGTGGAACTTGAATTAGAGATAATATAATGCAGGAATTACAAAAATTTTAAAAATGCTGAATGAATATATATTTTATATTTAGATATCATCATTCCACAAAGACCTTTAAAAAGCAATTTTGATACTGATGTAAATATTATTTTGCTAGGCACTTATTTTGGGTACAAAAGGCTTCATTGTGTTGTCATTACTGACACATACTTTTCTCAGGAAGCACAATATGCTCCAATAAAAATAAGGGAATGGTTAAGTAGGACAGGTCCATTGTGACTCAGCTGCCTGCACATCCAGTTCTCATACAAGGGGGTAGCAAGGAGTTTAGCTTGACCTTTGAAACAGGAGCAAAATTAGGTAAAGTTGTGTGAAGTCACTATATTTTTACCTGGCTATTATGGAAGTACTTTTAAATGCTACCAGGCAGTTCAGATAATATAAAAATTCCAATACTGCCTTCGACTCGAGTCAAGGGTACACTTAAAGAGTTATTAGCACCCAGCAAAGTGTGTTAAGTCTGACATTCATGATGTCTCAGTTATTAAATAGATACTAGTACACGTACTGATTTTCTTATAAAACTTAATAATGATAATGACCTTTCCATTTAGAATCAGGCTTTCAATGCTGAAAACACCAGCAGATTTATAGAATTTAATGCTAGACGCAAATTACAGATCATTGTCAGTTTTTCACATATACAGAACTTGAAATGTATTTTTCACTTTTCATCATGAACATTCATGTGTCATAATGACCATCAAATGTATATATTTCTATGCATAGCTAACATAATCGATGTTACACTCAATTTATCATTTGATTTAGTGCTCCTCTGCACCAGTGCATTATTCCACTGAGATGATCTGCGCACTATAGTGCCTCTTAATGTTAAAAAAAATTGTGCCAGTGACTCTGCTGCTGTTACTAAACAACAGAGGAGATGTTTTGTATGGCAAAACATCGTCCTCAAACAGACTAGTATATAAATCATTTTGGGCAGAGTGAAAGCAGACACTGAGGCTGTTGTTTTGTCACTCACTGTTGTAACACTTCTGCAGGGATTTTTCTTTTTAGGCACGCTGAATGGTGGTAGGATAGACTCGTAAAGTAAACACCAGACATTGCTAAATACTGAAAATAATTTGGCCTGGAGTGCTCAGCTTAGTCAAAATTATTGCATTTCAAGGACCAGTTTTTCATCTATTAAAAAATCAACACATTTCTACTGACTTCAATACGGCTACGCCAGCTTACATGAGCCCAGGATCTAGCCCATTTCAATAATGAATGAGAATAATTCCAATGGGGATTACAGCAGCTGAGAATTTGACCCCTGACTCTCTGCTACACAGAGAAGAAAAAGAATCATTTTTAGAATACTTAATGTATTTTCTTATGCACGAACCATGGGTTATTTCTAAAACAAACAAGCAAGACTCTCTGCTTCAGCAGAGATGATTATAAGGAACAGCGAATATGATGAAGGGAAACCATATTTCTTTTCTTTTCTTTTCTTTTTTTTTCCAACAAGTCCTTTTCCCAAAACCTCTGTGCTATGCTTCATATACCTCAATAACCCCTGTGCTTCTGATTAGCCACCTCATTCATGTATGATTTTGTCTCAGCTATCTGAGGGGGCCAAGTTATGCGAGGAACTATTTTTGAATACTGGTGCTGTTGAAAGGTGCAATGTATGGGACTTCAAGGTTATTTACGTGCAAAATAAAAATTCTTGAAAAGTTTACATCTCTGGTAACTTCAGGAGTCCCTACTTAATGCTGGTGATTTTAGGGCAGACTATATAAATTTAGTGTGGAAATTATCCACCTAATTTCAAGTAGGATCTGAATTAATCTGAACTTGTTCCAGGGGGCAATAGAAGGGGAGAATTAATTTCACTTACTTGAGACCTCTACCCAAGGATGACATTAATTGCACCCCAGAAGTGCCACTTTCTCTCTACTGACTATAAAGGAAGCCAAAGAGGACTTGCACAGGTGCAGATGTCAATATTTGTCAAATTCCAACCTAACTTCTTCTTTCCCTGAGAAAAGGAAAATTCCCTCATCTCCCCCAGGATGACCCTATCTTAAAGGACCGAATCCTACAGGATACTCTGTGATATTCTTTTTAACAGCATTTATTCTCAATTGCTTTAGGATCAAGAGTCAAAGATGAAAGATGCTTGCTATAGATTGGGCAAGATTTCTGAGGAAGGGGTAAAGAGATAAAAGGAAAGGGTGAAATATGTTGTCTCAGGAACTGGATAATACCATGCCAGCTATTTCCTCTTGTGGAGAAGACAGAGTTTGTCATTTGGTTCCCACAGGGAGCTCACAAAGCAAATTTTACTTGTTCTGCCCGCAAATTTTCTGAACAATGAGTACCTACTCCAGGAATTAAAGCTTATACCTCATCCACATAATGAAATGCTAACATGAGAAGAAAGGAAGGTTCCAAGAAAGTGATTCTGAAAGATCTGAGCTTTTTCTTCCTAGACACAGGACCTCCAATGACTATTAAATCACCTAAGAGCAGGCAGTGAAATGAATGGCATCCTTCTCCTTTTTGAAAAACAACATACTGGTCTGCTATGTTTAGCTGTCATTATCCGATCCAGAAAATTTAAGGCTATATGTGATCTGAGTCTCAAAGCAACCAGTTCAGCTAAAAGCTTGCAAAATTATATTTCTTGAGTATGTTTATATAATTACATAAAAAATAACAGAGTTAAACATTTTTTTGGGGAAAAAAAAACCTTAATACACTAACACAGGGAATGTAAGAAGAGAAGCACAGTTAATACTTTGATTTAAAGTAACTGGAGAGAGTGAAAATACTGAATTTGTTATCTTTGAGGAGCCAATTTTTCTTTGGCTTTACAAAGAAACATATGAGTTCTCTTTTTACAGACACTGAAAACTGCTAAGCATTAACAGGCAGGAGTGGTTTACACAGTGATTGATATTAGCCAATTTTACAAAAATATGAGGGTATTACTTGTGCTGTACTCCATCTAATTATTTTTATTATTTTACCATGGTTGTGGTGAAACTCAGCCCCAAAATTCCAGGTCTGGATTAACTGTCCCATGAAATTTATAAGGGAAACAATTTATAGTGGGATTTTGGTTAGTTAAAACCAGAAATGTATTGAGATCAAAATCCCAGTTTTGAACACTGCTGGACAGGTGGGAAATTTGATTGTGGATGCCAGCTTACGGCCAAGATTTTTAATACATCAGGATAACTGTGTAAAAGAACACTCCGGTGACTTTATTGCTGCATTGTTGCAGAGCATACTCATTTTGAAAGTATTGCACTTAAATACTAACCATCTCTGAGGAACTAAAATGTTTGTTATCAATGGTTTTCTATAATTAATGCAGAGTCAGTCTTTAATATTAAAGAAAGAAGCTAGCCTAAACTTAGAAATTCAAAGTTAAAGACGACATTCTACATTCAATTCATCCTCTGGTGCCTTGTTATTGAAGAACATATAATGCTAACATCACACACAGATCTGAGGATCCACCATTACCTAAGCACAACAGGGTAAGCTAACGACGGTGTGTCAGCCTTTTGTCGGTCCGTGTCACAACCTTAACGTTACTTTGTGAGAAGAACTGCTGTCAGGGCATTTCAAGTTGCTTTTGAAATAGTGCCTAGAATGAGGAGGCCCCACTGTCCAATTGCTTTTCCAATATTAACAAACTATATAGGAGAAAAAAAAATGAAGAAATTGCTCAGTTTGCATCTCAGTGCATGAAAAATCCTAAAGTGTTGCAGGGACAATTGATTATCCGGAGGGCACCACACCATTTCTGACTGAAAAAGACCCTTTCTGGCATCCTACTGGTTATCTATATGAACATTTCTTTTGTATTTTTCTTTCAACAACTGAGAAATGAAGAAGGGGTGGAAAATGAGGTTATGGGGGAAAAAAAATCAGGAGAAAACAGTATTTTGTAAGATTGTTAAGGTTTTCAGCCCCTTGTCTAGGGATAACCATTTTGTCTCCTTGGTAATGCTCATCATATTACCTGCAGCAAATATTTAAATATTTCTTGATTTGTTCTTTAAAGACTTCGTTGCAATAGACCACACTCCTTATATTTAAAGTACATTGCCTGAATGAGAGCAAAATAGCCTTAAATGTAGCCAAGATGTTTTCAAGGAGGTGTTAATTATCCAGCAAAAGTTCCACAATCTCTATTGTGATTCATGAGTCTCTTTCACAATGAACAGGTAACACTAAAAGAGTCAATAACACTGGAATAGTTTTTTTCCCAGTGATGGGACTATTCACATGGTTAAAGAGCAGTTCATACTTAAGTGATATGTTGGTCCAATTCTTTCAATATACCACTATTTATGCAGATGCCTTAATTATTGATGATTCACAATTATCAGTGATTTTTAAACTGTAAAAAGTGGAAGTAGCTTTTTTTACTGCACAGGACAAACAATTTAAAGATGGTTATAGGCTTCTTTGCTTTGGTGAGTCATAGCATATATTTACATAAAGAAAAAAACCCAGAAATCTAACAGCCAGTTAAACATGCAGATTATTCTTTAGAACATGGTAGGTACACAGTAACTAATTCCATAATATATAACATATAATTTTCCTCAGTCTCCTTTCAGAAGTGTTCAAGCCGTGACTTGGCCAGGCCAGGCAGTGTCCTGTTTCTTAACCCAGGCTAGAGCTGTGGAGGAAGAATCTGGGCTACTGGCAAATTAAAATGGCCTCTAGAAACTTAGGGAATTCTTCCCACCATTATTTTAGCATTTGTTTAATAATAACTGTACTATAGAGTAGAATCTAAAATTTAAAGATTCAGCCCTCAGTGTATGAAGAACTTGGTGTCTGTGTAGAATCTTGTTAATTTAATGGTGGGAACTGTAATCCATATTTCTAAAGCAATAACAATTTAAAATACAAGCAGCACTTACCTTATATTTTTGCCATTGACAGTGTGCAGACATGACCACTGAAATGAACGGTTGGAAGTGCCTCATTCTGGATATTAGCACTTGGCTCTAGCTTATTCTGTATCACAACACCAAGCCAATATGAAATGTGTTGTATATTTCCTATTTCCTAAATGAGTAAACAGGCAAGAAAATATTCCTTTCTACAGATACGTATATGTAAACGTAAATTTTACATAGATATACATGCACATAAGGAAGGCAAAAGTAGATGCCTCTGGAGGAGACAACATTACATTTTATTTTTAGTGGTTTCCCAGGACAAGATGATGTGTAATTCAAAACAAGTGTCACAAATCATAGAATTCAATTGCTAAATAACCCCTTTGCCCTCAAAAATGCATAAAACAGATTGTCCCTATTGGGTAGAATAAAAGATTGATTGTCACGTGTGATTAATCTGGACATTTGAAAAAAGTTTCATATGATAAACCTGCAGTTTAGTTTGACAAGAGTAAAGATTAGACCACTCTAAAATCATCACAAAACATATTCAGTTTTCAGGGCCCAAGTATGGCAGTGAGTTGGAAGTCAGTTTAATTCTGTGCTGCAGAACAAAGGGCAATTTCTGCTGAACACTTCTCAATGGATATGTAGATGAGAGATGAGATGCAATGTTGCTGAAATATTCAGAAGCTGATACCCATACCAAGAGAAATTCTGTAATGTAAAACATATCACTGCCTTATTTTACTTTTCTTTTTTTTTTTTAATTTCTTGCTCTGGGGTTTCTCTCTCAATAAATTGCCTCCTTGACTGCCAGCTTGTGGAAAATCCTTGGGTCTGCTTGGCTTCCCAGCTGCACAGGCTATTCCCAGTGTCTTAGCCATAAATAAAAAGAGGTGCCTGTAGCTCAACCTAGCCTGATCGGCACATATGGCAATTGATTAACTACAAGTGACATCGGGGGACTGCCATCGAATACAGCTTCTTTTCTGCGTTCCTAATGAAACTACGGACTCTTCCCTTCAGGGCAGAATCATCCATTAGGCTCTTGTGGTCTGAGCTGAAGGCTCCATAGGATCCCACGTAGCAATGTAATAACCTGAAGGTTCTTACACAACAATGGCAGAAGCTTCTCTGTGAGAGGAATGATTTAAAGAAATGCCCTGTTTTGTCTTACTTAGAATAGCAATTTTGAAGTGGTTGTGTTGGCAACTGTCTGCCTTCCTTCTCACACTTCTGCTCCTCCCCTCAAATTTCTTAGCACACAGTCGTTCTGCCCACCATAAGTGACATTGCAATGAGAACACTTTCTGCTTCTGTAGTATCTTCTCTGAGAATAACTTCACAAGATGCTTTACAAAATGTAGTGAATTTAGCATTGCAGTAGGCTTGCATGCTCCACTAGAAAAGCAGCAGAGGCAAAGAGAAGTTCAGTGACTGGCTGTGCAGGCAGAAAAGCTGAATATGGTTTGATAATTACAAGCTACTGAGTCAAAAAAGTTTAAAAGCGATTGCTGGAAATATCCACATATTTGCTGAGATGTAATTGTCATTTCCATGAGCCCTCCCAGTCTCATGCAATATGGATAAAATCAGTTATCTTACATTTGGGGGTCGATGCTAAACACAGTCAACTGATATGTATGACAGAAACTCAAACGTATGGAGGAAAGTATGTTTCAGGAGGCTTCACACACCAGCACATCAACAGAGAACTTCCATTGATCTGCATCCTGTGAGGATGACAACTATCTTCTTTGTAAACAACTGAATGAGCCTTTCAAAAACATCCAGGAAGCCACATATTGACACAGATGGAAAAGCAATCTAGTAATAATGTCAACTGATGTTGGTTTTATTTTGGCGGACTTTTTTCTGAAGGCCCAGAAAAAGCTTTGTGTACTTAAAACCTCTCAGTTTTTTCCAGCAATAAGTGTGATAAAATCTCTGTTTGCCAAGTTTGGCTCTTTAAAAATAAAAGCGTGGCTGTGGGCTGTTGAAATGAAGTCTGTTCTTTTTTTTTTTCCCCATGTGTGCTACCTGGGTGACCTGTGTATTGAGACCATGCTTCGTGTATGTATGGAGACTTCTCAAGTCTGAGAAACTTGATGGACCAAATAGTCAGAGGTTGCTGAAATGCCAGGTTTTTCATTCAGCAGCACTACAAGTACTGATGGCAGGGTGGAATTGCCTCCTACATTTATGCATATGTTTATGTAAAGAGAAAAAGGAATAAGATGAAGGATTGTCACCAACTCCATTGTCTGAGGCCTGTATAATTGTGATTGTATTTTTATTGTGGTACAGTAGAGACAGACTTTTTGAAACTGGCCTGAGAATAGGTGAAAACATTTGTTGGACCATAATACTTTGCTCTTGAAAATTTAGATCAATATTCTCTGAGTTGTTGGGGACCTCTAATGTTTTGCCTAGGATATGTAACAAAGAACAGGGGAATTAAGTCCTCCCGGACCTCCCTGACCCTGCTTTCTATAAACTACATTTTCTTCATAAACACAAAGCGGTTTGAGTACTAGAAGGACATTTGCATTAGATAAGCCTAAATGTAGTCAAGGCAGCTATCCTTCCACATTTTATTTTGGGGTACTACTGTTCCTGTCAACATACCGTCTTCTTCAATCCAGTCATCCACCTTTTTTCTCTTCTTTGAAAACAAACCTAAATGAAATTCATCTTAACTAACCCTGGCTGTGTAAAAGTTAGACATGTAATCTAAGCTATTCAACAGTGACATAAATGTCTTGTGTGCTTAGATTCTTAGTCAGACATTTAACTTCCAGCCTGATTTTAGTCACTTATGCATAATCAAGGGCTTCTGTCATCATTAAGTCCTTAAAAACGTATCTTTTCCTTGACACTCCTATTCTTGAATGCCAGAGGTCAAGGCCCATGAAACCAGTCCTGTCCCTCTGCACATAGCCATGTGCACAAATTGGATCAAGTCTTTACCCTCTAATAGTCCAAGTTCACCTTCAAATTCAAGCTGAGCATGAAAAAAAAAAGCCAAGGCTTTGCTTCAAAATCCTGATGCTGGATATTGTCCTGCTCATGGACGGGATGGAGGAAGATGCAGGAAGGAGTCTGACTTCAGCAGGGGTGGTCCTACCCTCTGCAATTTTCATCCCGCATTTCCCACAGGCAAGAATGGGGAATATGCTCCCAGAACATTCAGATGACATTTTTTTTCCTCATTAGGCCTCCCTAGGTGAACGCTGGGTGTATAACTCAGTGCCTGTTTGAATAGCAGCTTGTAGACACATTCTGTACTTTCCTGTTTGGTGTGCCATTAAGACAAAATCTCCTCAGTGACTGGGTGGGATAAGTGGCAAATACAGAAAGTCTTGGAGGTCATTTCACAGGAGACACCCACTTTGCTGAAAATCAGAAAGTTGGGACAGAAGTCCATATCATCTTTTATTTTTTTTATTCTTGCTTACTTACTTGCTTACTCTTGCTTACTATGTTGCATATATGTACTCCAGTATAAATGTTGAACACAACAAAAATATCAGGGAGAGAATTTCCATAGACTTCAGTGGAGTCAAGATTTTCAAGTAAACACATATTGCAAAAGCCATACTTAAGAGACATTATCACTAGTCTGGATATGTTTATTTACCTCCTAACAAGGACACCAATCTCTTTCAAGAATCCTAATTGTTCCTTCCATTAAAAATTATATACTGTATTATATTGAGAGTTCATCTAATTTAAATGTGAAAATTTTGTAAACATCAGTTTTATATTATGTTCCGTTCATTCATTTGATTCTCTAGTACATTAGAAGGGGGAAATATACATGCATTGCATTTTGGAGATTTTATTTTAAGGGCTGTTTTAATGAATTCTTAATTACATTATTCAAAAGATCCATTATTCAGCATTCATCTCACTTCTAAATGAAAGTCTTTACCTGACATGTGAATGAAATGAGTCTAAATGCTTTCCATGCCACCTAGGGATTCGTAATAGACTTCTTGCTGAATGGCAGCAGCGGGTTTTCTTTCTGTTTTAAATTTGTGTGGATTATTTGTAGAGATGGACAGGTATGAAATACTCAGCTGTCCCAAGCGTCAGTGAACCTTCTAGGTGAACTCAGTCCCGCCTGATGTACTGCAACCACAGTGCTTGAGACAGGTGAAAGAGGTAAAAGCTAGAGAGAAAAACATTCATAACATTTCAAAGATTTTCCAATATATTGTACAGGAGTCAACAATTTTATTTTGGGTGGAAAAAGCTTATAGCCCCTTGTTAAAAATTTTCTTTTTTTTATGGTTCCCTGTGCAAAAAAGGTGGTGGACATTGTAAAAGGAATTGAGATCTGTTTTTCAAAAACGGTAACTCAATGCTAGTTTTCATTCCCCATTCATTTCAGTAGGACTAATATCTGGTATTAAATTTGGGAAAGAGCTTAAGAGCTTAAAATACTACATTGCATTTCAGCAGTGTAGCCAGCAACCTGAAATGAGTAGACGCATGGGTGATCAGGATTGTATTGTCATTACATACATTGAGCCAAATTCCTCCATGACCACTCCTGATCCCGATCAGCAGCGGGATCTGCTAGGCAAGGGCTACTTTCTCCAGACTGAGTCTATATAACAGAGCACTACCCATCTCCTAGAAGGACTGAGGTGGTTTAAGAGGGTAAAGTTATAGTGTTATATTTGAAAACCTAGTAACATCTTTCTTTAAAAACACATTTATTGATTTCAGTGAGAGTTCTGCCTACATAATAACTGAAGAATTTTCATCACAGAAATTACCTGAAAAAAAAATCTGCTACTGTTTTGTCAGAAAATTTTAAATATAACATTAATAACAGGGAAGTGTGCATAGTGTATGCCTGCAATTTATTATTTGCCAACCTGTTTATTCCAAATATAAAAAATATTTCTTCTGGAAAGAGCATTATTTAGAGCATTGAAGTTATCACTGACTAGATACCACAGTATAATCTCAATTCCTTGTGAAAGGATTGAAATATTCATCTCCCATAGATTAAGATTGTCCATT
This sequence comes from Limosa lapponica baueri, assembly GCA_002844005.1. Classification (NCBI taxonomy): domain Eukaryota; kingdom Metazoa; phylum Chordata; class Aves; order Charadriiformes; family Scolopacidae; genus Limosa; species Limosa lapponica. Next base: position 1,800,773 of record KZ505640.1, on the reverse strand, counting down.
TTATTTGCATTAAAAAGATGACACACTTTCTTGTTTCAGATTAACATTCCATAGATAAATTATTATATACATTCTGTTCTTAGCTGTCTATGTTTTATAGAACTACTTTTGCAAAATAATGCATATTAAAAGACTTTTGAGTGCTTTTACAGTCCTTAGATCAATTTTTTAAAATACATTTCTTAAACTACATTTTGTTGCTTTTCATACATATAGATGGAGCTTTGCTAGTGTCGAGGCATTGGTGGATAAATCATGACCTTTCCCCCTACCTGATTATGAAGAAGACTGTGAAATTTAATATGCTGCTTTAATTCCAGACCATTATTTAGGGCTCAGTACTGGAAGGTGCTGAGCACGTCTCGTGAAGTGCCCAGCATTCCCAATTCCCACTGGCTGTCTTGCTTAGCACCGTGCAGGACCGCGTTAATAATACAAAACCCACAGCACTTGTGTGATGCAGTCAGGCATTGGTTAACGAAGCAGCCGCAATATCAAGCAGGCTCAACCACCTACTGATAAAAAAGCAACATTTTAGAATGCCTAAGAAATCTCAGATGAAAAACCACATTATCCACTCTTCTGATGGGCAAAATGTATGAGTGGTGCTCACAGGGACTCCCATTCACCCAGCCTAAAACTCCCCTCTCTAGGAGTGATTGAAGTGCACCCTTGAGGAGTCACATCACATTGTGCATCCTGTGCAGAAGAGATCCTTCAGCACGGACCAACAACGGACCCAGCCTTTGCAGCTGATTTCTCAATACATAAAGTGCTGGTTTTGTCCTGGTTAAATTGAAAAACACATATATAACCATGTGGAAAATAATAACGAAATGAAACAAATACATCAACACTTACGACGCACTAAAGTATGTGTTTTAAGTCACCACTTCCAGATTTATTCACCCAGCCAATTTTATTTGTCTTTTTTGGTTTTTTCCCTCCTGTACCCCATCTACCTGGCTAGCAACTCAGTTTATTTTTGTGCATATCATTAAGGAAAATTAAATCCAAAGTTCTCTTTAAAGGTTCTGGAAGGAGAAACATCTAATTATCAAAGCATTTAAAATATAAGCAACCTCTCTAGGGTGAAGCATATCCCCCAAAAGGCAGGCCCCAAGGAACACACACTAAGCTTCAACGCACAATGGGTACACTGGAAAATGAAAAAGTGTCAGTCCTGCAAAGTGTCAGACCAGGAAAAAATCTCCCTAATCTCACTGAATTGTATCCTCTATTAGTTCAACGGAAATCATCCAGGGCTACTGCCTACCCATAATACTTAGGCTGCAGCCCATTTTGTTTCACAATTGTTAATGTATTTATTTCAGCAATGCTTCAGGAAACTGTGGGAAACTTGGGAATGATAAAAGATAAAGGGCAAAACCCAGAAAGGCACCTTAGATAGGGAGACATAGAAGCCAAAAATGCGGAGTTCATGGAGCCAGCGGGGCAAAAAACAAAACAGAGCATGACTTCACTAAGTCTAATTACAAGAAGATATTTAATATAAATACTTGGAAACATCTTTTATGCAATTACTGTAAAAGCTGTTTCAAATATGTAGCTCTGATCACGTTTTTGGAGCCATGGCACAGTGCAAAACTACTTTTTCTAAGCAGAAACATGAAAACCTTTTTTCACCTTCCCAGTATATAATTTGTACAGAAGCTAAAGGGTAGCTTTGAGTGCTTAAAGAAATGTAAAGATGACTTTCTAATGACATTATGTTCTTTTTAAGTTTTATTTGAATTACTGTGTGATCATAGTTCTCAGTCAAATATCTATTAGCTTTTCACTAACACACATCAATAAGATAGTCAGTGCCCTGAAAGCTTATGTGTACAAAGCAAACAAAAAAAAAATCAACATCTTTCCATTCTTTTTGATGGCTAAGAAAGGAAATCTGGTGACATATTCCATCAGATATTTTTAATATTCTGATTTATAAAAGCATAGTCCCCATTTTTCAGCAGTTTTTTTACATATTTACTGTATGTGAGATTATTAAGCAAGCTGATGATGTCAATGAAGCAGGATGCAGTTGTACCTAAAATATTTAAAGAGAAAAATTCCTGTTTTCACTCATTTCTAAAAGTCATCATAGCAGATTTGACTCGTTTCCCACCCCTTTAACTTTCCATTTGAGAAATTAAGTCCATTTGTGGTATGTCTTGCCGGATAGATAGAAGATACGGGTGGTCCTTCTATCAATCAAAATTGTAATTACCTTTCCCAATTGTCTCTGATATTTTATTCAAAAAGTATTATGACTCCTAGGCATTACATTAATACAATGATGGTTACTTTTATTGTTAATAATAATATTAATGGGATTTTTTGATACAGTGTATGCAATCCTATATGGCCTTTTCTTCACTTGTTCATTCCCTCTCTGTCTTTTTAGAGTTTTTTAAAAATTATTTTAGGGGTAGTTCTGTGGGCTAATGCTAATGTTAATATAGGCTATGTAAAACTCACAATAAATTGTCAGCCATTCTTTAAGAATTCACAGCACATGTGTTACCCTGCCTTCTTTGCAGAAGATTTGAGGTACAATCATATAATGCAGAAGTAATTCTTTATTAACTGGGCTCCCTGACTGCACTAATAATGGTAAACGTGAGCAAAAAGAACTTAAGAAGAACCACTTGATATGATAAAGGATAGTTCTTTTACTATTATGATGTATAATTTCCTGTCTTCCCCTGTAAAAAGAAGAAATTTATAGCCATTTCCTGCATGTACCTTTTTCATTTTAGTTTGACAATCCTCAGCTTTTTTACTTCAGCAGTACCTTTGTCACTGGAACTGAGCATTTGAAACTTCTTTCTAATTTGATAAAATATACATACGGCATTAGCATGCTAGAGGTAAAAGGTACTAACATCAAAGTCTGCACAGCTCACATTAGAATGATCTTAAATGGGCATTATATATTTATTTAGCAGGGAAAGAAGGAACTCTTTTCGAAGCAGTTTAAAGGATCTTAGTTTTACTAAATGTTTCAGTGAAGAATTTGAATTAATCTTCTTACTGATAACTTCACTTCAGTAAAGCAATTTAAAAACAGCTGTCATTTATTTAGCAGTTTGGATGCGGCTACAAAACAGGTGCATTGTTGCGCAGCAACCCTTAAGGAGTTAAAGGATGTACATGCATACGATATCTTTAAACTTTCAACTTAGAATTATTGATGGATGTAAAGCCACTCGCTCAAAATCATCTAACCTTCTTAACTGGTTAAAAGAGTATAATCCTCTCAGTTATTAGGAGACCTTTGAAGTGAAACAGTGAAACTCACTCCTTCTGCCTGTTTTGAAAATTCTCATTGACTGTAGACTAAATCACAAGGAAGTTTCAGCTGCAGCACTTTGTCTGCAGAGTGAGCTGTGGATTACTTAGTTGAACTTTGCTCCAGTCAAGACTTTGTAGTGCTTATAAATCTTGAATCCATCGAAGTTCACCTTAAATTAGCCTTGCAAAAACAATCTCTAAACTTCAGCTGTCTGCTTGGTGGCTTCTGGCTAGGTGCCATGCAGAAGCTGAGACACTGATTAATTGTCTTCATTTCTTAAAAATACCTCACATTTTATTAAAAGTAAAATATCATGGAATACACACTTTTGCTTTTCACTTCATAAAACAACAGTGTCGGCTGGTTCTATGCAGACCATTGGCAGATACATTGCATTTTAGAAACTAAATGGAAGAGAAACTTGAAAGCTTTACAAGTCCTGAAAGCCTTATTGCACAATAATGCCACTGCTGCATGAACAGCCTGGGACAGGGCCAAACAGGCATGCCAAGATACAACAGATTTTTCAATTTTCCAGCAAATAGAAACAAATTCTGGTTTCAGAAGGTGTACTCGACAAACACTTCTCAATGTGTTTCTGATTTGTGGCAAGAATGTTTTTACTGCTGGTGCCCTGTACTTTTGAGACATTTATTTCCTAAAAGAAAGATTCCTTTCTATAAACCTCAACTGTCTGTTTTTCAAAGCAATTTAAAATCAAACACACAAATAAAATTTTTAACATATGGAAACCTTCATATAGAGAGTTACGTATTCCAAGTTAAAATTGTTTTATAAACTGTAATGCTTTGCAGATGAAAACACCGAGAAGATGACTGTTTTTAGCAGTAATGCTTTTTGACAGCGTTAAACCTTGTTTTAGTAATTGACATCAAAATGTTTGGTGGTTTTAAAATGGACCATTAATAAAAATGGCATGTTTTAAGTTTTAAAATTTTACTTAATACTGTGAAGTTGTATAGAATTACAAATATGATATAGTGTTTTTTTAAAGAAAATAATCTTTTACATCTCTATGTTAAAAACAGTGCAGATACATCTTTAAAGTATTATGTTGGCTCTTTGTTGTAATAAGTATCCTAGGGTTTGGAGTTTGAGTTTGGGCTTTTTATATCTGCATCACATATATATTTTTTTTCTTTTCTTTTTCAGGTCATTACTTATCTTCTCCACCGGCTGACTTTTCTCAGCAGTTTTTATCATCTTTGTTTAATACAGAGTCAAACCTGAAGATTGCTGTACATAGAGAAATTTATTATTAAAACATTAAAAGAGCAGACTATTAGCTTGCACACTGAATACTTTTAAGATGTGTACACTAACAGCTCTAAAATATTTTTGGAATAGTAAACAAAAATTTAGAGGCATGTTGCAATCTTAAAAAACTGTTCTTAAAGAGCAGATCTTTAAAACTTTTTCTAGTTAAAGAGGTTGTAAAGCATTTAATTCCTTCGCTTTAAAAATAGACAAAATTTCTGAGGGAAATTTTTCTTCCTTAATCTACTGTAGTTAAGTTTTGAAGTAAGCTTTGATATCACATTTTGTATAGACAAGATCTGAAAGAATTAAAATTTTGAGGCACTAGTGCTGGATAAACAGTGGGCATTAGTGTTTTTCACTAATGTCCTGTTTACAAAGGAATTAAGTGGATGCTTATTTTTAAGCACGTTTAAATCTCATTGACTCCTGCTCTGAGAGTCCTGTATATGCTTTCAAGAGCTCCACTGCAATGAGTCATAAATTAATTTGCATCTTCCTACAGGATGACTGTGTCTGTATGGACAATTAGTCCCCTTTAGAAGCCATAGGAAATAATGAAAATGAACTGATGACATGATGAGCCCATTCAGATGGAAGTCACAAGTTGATTTCATCCCCGTGCTGAAACCTTATGATATGGGGAGCATACATTCCCCGTGCAACAGCCACCTTAAGCACCAACTGTGTGAAAGAAAGAAAAGATGGTAAAGAGCATCAGCAGCAAACCCCTGACGCAAGCCAAATAAAGAGCACCAACTGGCCCTTTTCTGGAGGAATTCCAATGACAATTTTTTACTGCTGCCAGAGTAATGGTGCTGCTCAGTCACTGACCATGAGAAAAAGCAGAAGCAGAAATGCAGGAAGCAAACACAGGTGCCAAGTGACTGATCTGCCTCAGTAGGTAAACAGGCAAAAGGAAAGTTTCAAAAGGAAATCTTTCAGAGCAGAGGCATGATCTGAGAGCCACCAAGGCTGTGGTTACACATGCGGCGGCAGGGCTGCTGAAGCCTACTTAGGCTTGCGTTCCTGCTGTCCACCACTCGTCCTCTCCCTCCTCCCCTTCCCTGTGCTGGCACCGCTGTTTGTACAGCTGCGTGGTGAACACAGTCAGGGACCTGGACCCAGTGAAAAATGACCCACCAGAAATGGATCAGTTCCCTTCCTCATTTACTTCAGAGCCCCACAACTGGCTATGCTGGCATAGGAGAGGTTATGACGTGGGAATGAGACTGTGCAGCTGAGGAGAGGAGAAACTGTTGAAGGAGGCCCTGTCAGCGACACAGAGGGCTCACGTCCTGGGACTCAGAAAGGTGTGCGTGGCCATACCTCCAGCACACTGCCCTCTCTCCCTGATAGTATGTCTTTGCTACTGGGAGTCTTATTCCTTTTGCGGTTAGGACACCTAGATCAACATTCAGTGCCTGCAGCATGGAAGTTAGATTTCTACATTGCCATCATAATCAACAGAGATGTGGGACTTCTTTCAGTTGCATAAATATAGGCCTCTACTGCCATCTGAAAATACCTAAGGTAACATGCCTGGCCTCCACCAGCTAACTCCAGAAGGGCATAAACCCACCATGTCACATATACCAGCCCTCTCTGGATGTCTCAGACACCCAAATGATCTTCAAATGGCACTAGACATCTCTGTTTATGCAACTGAATTAAGATCCCAAGGCGGCACCAAGATACCTAAACAATATCTACAGATAAATATCTACCAGTGGAAACTCCCATGATCCAATAGCACCATTCCATTGCCTAAATATAGGAATTAGCTGCTTTTTGAGGTGACTTGAGATGTTCTTATGGGGCTGGCAAATTCTCCACAGGACCTAGGGAATACTTTTGCCTTTTTGAACAGTGGAGGTCAGACAGGAATTCCTAGGACATCTCAAATGGCATGAGGCCCAGGTCAGCTGGACTCCACTCTCTTTGTCTGTTTAATTTTTTGTTGGTAGTAGGTTGGGATAGGTTTGCATTTACACCTCCCCCAGATACTGTCAGCTCTTATCAGCATCTCTCTATTTATTTATGGTTACTGCAGATGATCAACTGTACAACAGGCATCGCATGGGCTGGCTCATGGGATTTGGCTAGATGGCTTCCTTCTGTTCCAAAAGTGCATGAGTTTTAATAGCCTTCCTCAGTGTTTTATGTGTTTCATTGAAAGAGTGCTGAAAAACTCCCCTCAGGCTTGCTGAACTTTAAGGCATGAAAGAAAATGGGTATAATCTGCTTCACCAGGTTTCTTACCATTAAATTAAGATGATCGTCATTTTTTTATAATCTGAAAGAGCCCTTAGAGAAGAAAGCAGCATATCTCAAGGAGCTGATTAGTCTGCTAGTAAAAACAAAATAAAACAAAAAAGCACAGTAATTTTGTCACTTGTATGACTATATTTAGTCACACTCCCATTATCTTTAAGAAAGAGTTTCATAAAACCATGGATTATGATCTCATTGTAATGAGACCTCCTCTACCAAAAATAACTGCAAAAAAGGGTAACCACCGGCATGCCTTTCTGAGGACCCACAGTATGGACTGTAAGAAAACCAGCTGCACTGATCCTTTTGAAAAGACATGGAAACATTTCTTATAGGTATCTAATTTAGGTGGTTCAAACATGTTTAACTAGTGACTGTAAAGGAAGCCAGCATTTTTGATCACTGGAAAATGTTTAGTCTGACTCATTTTTTTGCTTTCCTGAATTTATAAACCACAGTCATCTCAAAGCCTAAATTAAATATCTGTAGTATGCAAGCTAAGCATCGGTCCCAGCATACTAAGCTTTCAACCCACCTAGTTTTCACTCCTCACCCCTTCTAATTAACCTGAATACAAGATTTATTGAAGGATCCAAATTTTACCTTTATATCTGAAGAAATAATTCTCCACCACCACCAGTGCACACAGAGGAAACAATATGCAGCAGAAAAACAGGAAAATGGATATAATGTAAGATGAAGAATATCGGCTATGGGGAATCGGGGCAAAAGAAGAAGTTTTCTGCTACAATTCAGGCTGCTTTTAATGAGGGTCTTCTGAAATAGCTCATTCAAAGATCAGCATGGACAAGGCTACTGCAGCTTTCAGCCACTTACAGGGTGTTCAGAGGCACATTGTCTCTTTTCAACCTTTAGTAACAAAATTTAAGTGATCTAAAACTGATTAGTTTAATTCTGCATTTAAATGTAATTGTAATTTTATTTTATTTGTTTTTATCTTTTCTAAAGCACTCTAAGAGGTCCTAAAGAAAGGTGTTACACAATTGTAAGTGCTAGAGTGATTGACAGAGTATTTTACAACTGGCACTTATTATTCCTTTTATTAAGAATAAAGTGGCTTTTAGACTAAAAACAATAGGGTGAAAAGGGGTCTTTTATGCACTCATTATAAGTAGAAAATTGGAAGGAAAAAGTTGTAATAAAAACTAAATGATTTTGGCACGATGTATGTTTCTTGCATTATATGTTAAGTGGTATATACGTTGGAACCACTGGACATACAATAGCCCTCTAGATATGGAAGAAAAAATGGAAAGTGTAGATTAAAATTGCCAAAGTAGTACATGTAATAAGCGTCTTTTCTTATTTTTGCTATGAGTAGAAAGGAGTCTTTATGCAGCAAAAAGGAATAACATTGTTATATTTTCCCTTTGAATTTAAATTCGGGGGGAGTGACAGAGGGCTTGAAGCAGATTGTCTATTATGTGCCCTGTTCTAAGATGACAGGTGATTGTTTCCCAAGTTGCTGTAAGGTTTTCTCTTCTGTTTTATTCAGAGCATTCCTCTTTTTCCTAAAAATCAGTGTGTGCTAAATGCCTATGTGCCTTCAGTCAATTTGTAAATGGGATGCAGATTCAGCCAGACAATTTCAAAATTTCAGAGCATTACCCAAGACAGCAGGCTCCAGAATCTTGTGGATGAAACCTGCACCGGGTGGTGGTGTTTTAATTCTGGATCACACTATATATTAATAAAAGCAACTGATTTTTTGTTAAGCTCCCGAGAACAATAACAAAGTCACAATCCCTAGTTTGCAGCTGGCTTATTTCTTTCTCCACAAGAGAGTTTCACTGGGGGTTTGCGGCTCTGAGTCAGGTGCAGGACATTTGTTTAGCTCTTTCTAAAGCCACTCTCTCTGCAACACTGGAGGGTACTTCACACTCCAAGTCAGAGTCCTATGGTCCCTGATTCTGGAGCAATTTGACCAATTCAAGCATGGTACGGCTCTTTAAAGAGCCAAGCATGGATAAACATCAGGGTGAGAACTTAAGCCATTCTCCTAAACTGTATGCTGAGGTATGCAGCTCTCACTGAAATCAATGGGCACCTCAGTGTATTAAGCATCTGAAGTGAGTATACTTATCAAGAAAAGATGAAAAAGGAGCTTTGGTGTCTAATCAAGAGGCTCTGAGCATAAACCAGCTAAAAATAATTTCCCATTTTATCTTGGAAAACTTATTTGTTATGCCAAAGAGGCGTATTAATCTGCCAGAGTTTAAACAGGTTCAACACCAAAGTTCTTCAGACCCAGAGGGCTAATTTTGCTAACAATTCCTTGGTGTTGTGCTGTGTTTATGGCACAACATTATGTAGGCCTTACAGGACAGAGTTCCCGTGGTGGGTCTGGACTACGCTTTCTCAGCAGCTGGTTTCACCCTCCTACAAAGTCCAGGGAGTAATAAGGGAAAGGCTACTAACATATTAAACATAACCAACAGTAGAGACCTGAGATCAGTGCCTGGCATGATTTACCCTACCTGACCTTGGTAGACTGCTGAATGTGCCTAAGGACCCTATTTTTAGTGAAATTGGGATGATAATTCTTCCACCTCTTACACTCTGTCTGGTTTTGTCTTTTTTAGAGCATAGCCTTATAAGAACATAGATCTTGTGAACTTATGCACAATGACCAAGTAAAAAATACCCAGCATTATTGTAATATAAATAACATATCATGTAAATAAGAAAATATTTCTCGAATCAAAATTCAGTTCTTGTCACTCATTAAGTAAGTTTAATATAATAATACATTTTTTCTGAAAATTCAAATGTGCAAATGTTGTACTTAAAGAGGGCAGACTTCTCTTGCATAGTCACATTGGAATCAGAACTTACAAGCTGCCTTATTAAAAACGTGCATATTCTCATATATTTAAAAATCCAGACTATGCTATGGAGAAATATGGGATCATATGTAATTGCATAGTAGATAGTTATTGTGCAATACTAACCTGACCTAGAAGAAGAGTTAGGAGAAAGGAATAATCCAAATGGATGTTCAAAAGCCTATGAGGGTTCTAATACTTTAATTAAAAGCATTGGGCAATATTTTCGAAGGCATCTAAATAATAATAGAACCATAGAATCATTTTGTTTGGAAAAGACCTTTAAGATCAAGTCCAACCATTAACCCAGCACTGCCAAGTCCACCACTAAATCATGTCCCTAAGTCCATCTACATGGGACATGTCCCATCAATACCTCCAGGGCTGGTGACTCAACCACTTCCCTGGGCAGCCTGTTCCAATGCTTGACAACCCTTTCAGTGAAGAAATCTTTCCTAATACTGAAGCTAAACATCCCCTAGTGCAACTTGAGGCTTTTTCCTCTCATCCTATCACTAGTATCGTGGCAGGTATCCCTGCCCATGGCAGGCAACTAGGTAATCTTCAAGGTCCCTTCCAACTCTAACCATTCTATGATTCTATGACTATTACTTGGAAGAAGAGACCAACACCCACCTCACTACAATCTCTGGCCAGGTAGTTGTAGAGAGCAATGAGATCTCCCCTGAGCTTCCTTTTCTCCAAACTAAACAACGCCAGTTCCCTCAGCTGCCCCTCATAAGACTTGTTCTCCTGACCCCTCACCAGCTTTGTTGCCCTTCTCTGGACTTGCTCCAGTACCTCAGTGTCTTTCCTGTAGTGAGGGGCCCAAAACTGAACACAGTATTTGAGGTTATGTTATGTCTTAACATAAACGACCTCTTACCACACAGTTAACTCTAGCTTTCATGCCAGCAGGAAAGCTCAGAAATGAAAAAGTGAGTGTTAAATAAAGAAGCAAAGCATTTCTAGTATTTAACATGGATCTTGTGAAATATCTCCTCCAAGAACAGTGGAATGGTCTAAATGGGGAAAAAATGGGTGACACAGGAGGAGGGGAGATTTCACTGTAAATTCTAGGTTTTAAAGCACAGTGAAAAAGGCCTTTGCCAAAACTTTCTTTGAAATAGTTTGGGGTATTTTTTTAATATTTTGAATTTTGAATATAAGAAGAAGTACATTAAACCTGAAGCATACTCTCTATGAAGGAGGAAAGAAGGGAAAGGAGAAATAGAGTGAAAGAGAGAAAGAGAACAAAAGAGAGAAAGAGCCAGAGAGAAGGAGAGAAAGTGAGAAAGGAAGGAAAGCAAGGAAGAAAGAGAGAAAGAATGAAGGAACAAAGGAGTGAGAAGAAAGTTAAGCCAATCCATCTGTCTATCTATCAGGAGTGGCAGAAATCCTAATTCCTAGGAAAAAAGAATGGATGACTACCGTGTATATAAGTCCTCTCAGCTTGAAAAGGTAACATTTATATTTCTCTCTTCCAGGAACCTTAATTATTTGAACCTAAACACCCTAAAATTTTTCTTGATTGTATGAATTTGAGATGCTTTTCATCCTCTGACAACAAATCAACAGGCACAGCATACTCGTTTGAAAGAATAATGACCAATTTTTTTTTTTAAATACTCCATGGGAGTTTTGTTGGACAAGTTACATAAGGAAGAAATCACTCTAAAAATAAATAGTTCAGAAAGCAAACTTTTTTCCACAAGAATTTGTCCTTCTTATGCTTCACGTCAACAACTTCATTGTTCTTCATTACTTTAGTAATATAAATTTCCCTCTTTGAATAAGATGCCGTGTCTTAGCAGCATCCACAGGATAATCCGTATTTCAAAGGCTCAGTAATATCTGCCATATTAGTCTCTTCTATCAGTGTATTACATCTGTCTCCTAGGTGTTGGCAGACCAAGAGGCTGACGTTGTCATTGGCTGTTTTCATATCACTTCTTACCACCATTTCAGTTACTTTTGACAATGTTTCATGATTTAGTCCTAGACAAATATCAGAGAATGAGAAATGTGCTGAAGGGATAAAGGGCAGTCCCTAAATGTAATATGCCACAATAAATATACATAATTAATAGCAATTATATAACTTTAATTTTAAAGAAATCTCTGTATAAGGCAGTTCAGTTTGCCTGAAAAATAATGAAATCATCTAAATCGTAATAAAAACATTACAGATTCTAAACACTCGCTCAAAATTTGAACAAGTAAAACAAATTGACATTTGATCCTCAAAAGCCTTTGGATAAAGTACCTCATAAGAGTCAGTCAAGAAACTTGATAACCACAGGGTTAGAAATACAGTACTGCCATGGATCAAAAACCGCTTTAAAAACAGGAAGGCAAGAGTAGGAATAAATGTTGAGTTCTTAGTGGAATGAAGCTATTCATTAGCAGTATTTCAGAGATCAGAACTAGAAGCAGCATTGTCCAACACACATCATTCGATATCCATTAGAATTTGTCCAATCACATCAGAACTAGAAGCAGCACTTGTTTAAAATACAGCTGTGAATAATTTGGAAGATAAGGTGAATGCTGAGAAAACTTCTTGCCCATCCCTGTTACCATCTTTTTTACATGGCAAAACTTTGCTTTATTATTCTGGAAGCCCTGTTTCTTTTCTTTTCTACTCTACTAAACCCTTCTTTGGTGGGCAGGCCTTACCAGTTACCATCAGTTGTACATCACAACTGGATTCATTCTTCCTGAGGCCTCTTGGCACAATTCCAATATGCAGCTTTAATGAACAATATTAACTCTGGTTCATTAACAAATGCAACTCAGTACCAATCTGAAAGAACAACTTGCAGAACTTGGTAGGAATAAGTCTTCAGATAAAGATATGATAGAACCAACTAATGAAAAGCATAGAGTAGGAAAATCTTAAAATAACATGCACAAATTAGTAGTAAAATATATATGACTTATAAAATTAAGTACTGTCAAGTCTAATTTTTTGTGTCAAAAGAGAAAAAAATTTATAGTAGAAAAAGATTAGATTAAAGACGATGAAAAAAAGTCTTAGGTTTGGTGAGGAAAATTTCACAGAACAGATATTTCCTCCTAGGCTGACCCTGTGAGATACTGTGAAAGGGCAGTTAAGTTGTAGTAACTAGTCAGATCGAGATTTTCCTAGGTAAAAGAAGACCCAACTACATTAAAATTTCTGTGTTCTGGCCAACAGGGAATATTAGAACACCACCTTTGGAAACAGTAATAGAAAAGTCAATTCTGTATTCCAGTTGAGTGTGAAGAGAACCCAGTAATTCCTCTTATTAGCACATCTTCACACACTGCTATGATACCATGAGGTCTTCCAGGAAAGTCAGGAGAAAGGCTTCTAATGGATAAAGCTCGTCAAGTCCCATGAGCTGGAAGACAGGGATAGAAAGCAGAATGAAGGGGAAATGGATATAGTGGCCTGCTATACCACTTAGGCACACACAAGTCTATGGAGCCAGATGAAATCCACCCAAGGGTACTGAAGCAGCTGGCAGATGTGCTCACCAAGCCACTTTCCATCATTTATCAGCAGTTCTGGATGACCAGGGAGGTCCTGGTTGACTGAAAGTTAACAAATGTGATGCCCATCAGGGCTATAAGGCAGATCTACAGGCCTGTTGGTCTGACCTCAGTGCCAGGGAAGGTTATGGAGCAGATCATTTTGGGTGTCATTACATTGCATGTACAGGAAGATGAGGTAATCAGGCTCAGTGAGCATGGGTTTATGAAAGGCAGGTACTGCTTGACTAACCTGATTTCCTTCTGTGACAAAAGGACTCACTTAATTGTCTACCTAGACTTTAGTAAAGCCTTTGATACCATTTCCCACAGCATTCCCTGGGAGAAACTGGCTGCTCATGGCTTGGATGGGCGTGCACTTTGCCGGGTAAAAAGCTGGCTGGGTGGCCAGGCTCAGGGTGGTGGTGAATGGAGTTAAATCCAGTTTGTGGCCAGTTAAAAGTGGTGTTTCCCAGGGCTTGGTATTGGGCCTGGTTCTCTTTAATATCTTTATCAATGATCTGGATGAGGAGATCAGGTGCACTCTTAGAACATTTTCAGACAACACCAAGTTGGGCAAGAGTGTTGATCTGCTTGAGGGTAGAAAAGCTCTACAGAGAGATCTGGACAGGCTGGATCCATGGGCCAAGGCCAATGGTATGAGCTTCAACAAGGCTGGTGACAAGTAATTATATGACTATTTAAAATGCCAGAAATGGCTTTCTACATATTTTTGAGGGTAGAAAGGCTTTGCAGAGGACAGGCTGGATTGATGGGCCGAAGCTAATGGGATGAGCTTCAACAAGGTCAAGTGCCGCGTCCTGCACTTGGGTCACAACAACCCCATGCAGCGCTACAGGCCTGGGGAAGAGTGGCTGGAAAGCTGCCTGGCAGAAAAGGACCTGGGGGTGTTGGTTGACAGCTCGCTGAATGTGAGCCAGCAGTGTGCCCAGCTGGCCAAGAAGGCCAATAGCATCCTGGCCTGTACCAGAAATAGTGTGGCCGTCAGGACTAGGGAAGTGATAGTCCCCCTGTACTCGGCACTGGTGAGGCCACACCTCGAATACTGTGTCCAGCTTTGGGCTCCTCACTACAAGAAAGACATTGAGGTGCTGGATCATGTCTAGAGAAAGGCAACGAAGCTGGTGAAGGGTCTTGAGTACAAGTCTTATGAGGAGCAGCTGAGGGAACTGGAGTTATTAAGTTTGGAGAAATGGATGCTCAGGGAAGACCTTGTCGCTGTCTACAACTACCTGACCAGAGGTAGCAGTGAGGTGTGTGTTGGTCTCTTCTCCCAGGTAACAGGCGATACGACAAGAAGAAACAGCCTCAAGTTATACCAGGAATGTTTAGATTGAATATTAGTAAAAAATTCTTCACTGAAAGAGTTGTCAAGCATTGGAACAGGCTGTCCAGGGAAATGGTTGAGTCACCATTCCTGGAGGTATTTAAAGATGTGTAGATGTGATGCTTAGGGTTATGGTTTAGTGGTGGACTTGGCAGTGCTAGGTTAACAATTGGACTTGATCCTAAAGGTCTTTTCCAACCAAAATGATTCTATGCTTTAATGATAATGTATCTCAGTATTGTCATATATAAGAAAAGCTATTCCTAGAAGTGATGATTTATGTCAGCACAGGACTCTAGGAAAAAAAAAAGCGCTTGTCCAACTTTGGACATTCCAAAATTCAGATACATCAAATAATAGAAAAAATTCACAAATCTTATAATTGAATTTTCTCCTATTAACCAGGTCATGATTTCCAACAGTTTCTTCTCAATGGGATTTCATAGGGAGTCTAGTTGGTTTTGAGCTGCTTATATAGGGGCATGGAATTGAAAGACTTCATTGTTTCATTCATTACAGAGCTTTATGGAAAGGCTCTTTCTGTATCTGAGTGCTTACCTGGGCATTCTTAAATGGGGCTGTGTACCCAACAAACAACTTCACTTGCAAATGGACAGTGTATCTTCCTTTCTGTGTACTATGCCACTTACTCCAGATTCATTATCACCACCAGACTCATATGGCTTTCTTTTCCTTGCATGGTTTTCTATGAAATTGTTGTATCATGCTAGCAGGAAGTGTCCATCAGTTTATCTTTGTGTCTGCTTTTGTATGAAAAACAGAGTGTTCTGAAGTGAGTATAGTACTGCCATCAGTTGCTGGAGATGTGGTTTGCATTCAGCTGTGAACAATGAGGGACTTAGAGAGGACTGTATATGTGATGGATGTTTAACAATTAAGAATCTTAAGTTGAATGTGGAGGAGCTGGGAACAAAAGCAGGGGTCCTCAAGAGGATAAATGAGTGTAAGAGATTTATCAATGAAACATGGTTAGTTTTAAATGAAGAAAATGAGAAGCAGCAAGGAGGTCAATGGAAGCGAGCTGAGAACAGCCTATAGAGAGGAAGAAGAGGAAGAAGAAAACGAGATAAGTGAGATATGTAAAGAGACAGAGTTAGTGAATGACAAGCAAAATGAAATGTGCAGCATGAACAGGACTCTGCAGAGATTGTGGTAAACCTTGGCTGACAGAGCACATCAAATCTCAGAACAGTGAGTAGACAACAGTGATAGCACTGAGGAAGAACAGCCCAGCAAATGGGGACACATCGGAAAACACATATTTTTTACCTGCATTTTTTCTTATCCTGACTTTTCTGCCAGGAATACAGTTACAGTTAACTGTGACAGAACAGATGCGTATATGTAGAATATGCTGTAAGAGAGTATCATCTCTGTTGGTTGGCATCAGTGACATAAAAAAAGAAAGATTCTTGGTTTGCATGATAGCTCTGAGATGTTTAAAATGACAAGTATAGGTTGACAAACCAGTCAAGATTTTTGGAGGAATGAGAATTTTTTTCGATATAGCCAGGTTGGTCCTACCTGGGGGTAACGGATAGTTTGCAGCTAATAAAGAAATTAGATGGCTTATTATAGGAAAATAGAAGATGGGACTGCATATAGGAAAGCAATAACTATTTAAGAGTGTGGTTAATACAGAAATAGTAACAACATCATGCTACAGTAAAGATCTCAGTTTCCTGAAAACAGCTTTGTTTTAGTGAATCTCTCCTGTTTTTAAATGAAACAATTCATTTGGGAAATGTCGAAGGCTGCACAGGGGATTGTTTTGCAAAGCTTTTCACTGCTCTCTGGGGAATTCTTCCATCACATAGCCTCTTATCTCTCTGGGAGGATCACCACAACACTTTCTTTGCAGGACTGTATGAAGGAGCCTACAGATCCTGGCCCAGATTCTACTACAGGGCAGAATACCTGTCCCTCTGACTTTAGTAGTTTCAGTACAGGTATATGTAGACAAGCTATGCTTTATTTAGTGGCAAAGATCCTCCATAGTTTTATATGACAGATACCTTTCCACGTTTCTAGAGATAAGCTGATTTACTGTAGCATAAAATCTGGTCTCTTAGATGGTAGGGATAAAAGAACACAACCCTGAAGCTAATAATTTGGGAGTAGCACAAGACATCAATGCCAATACTATTGCTTGTTCAAGCCATTACCTAAAACAATATCTCAATGAGCCAGTTGAATTGTTAGGACAACAGCAATATACACAGTACTACACATTTAGCTGGTCCATGGTTTACTGAAACATACTGAAACATTTTCCAGGCATCTGAGGAGGACATTTAAAGATCAATTTTCTTTATCTCCCATAAATAAGAAAACAATAAAGAGCTTTTGAATGCAAAAAATGTTTGAGTGCAGTCCTCTAAGGCCACCCAGCCTATTAAGTGTTCTAAAGACATGTGGGTCAATGAAGGGCTTTGAAAAATAAATATTTTATTCTATATTTTAGAAAATGGTGATTAGCAGAGGTGTTTTTAAAAGCTTTAGACAATTTTAACTAAGGAAAAAAGGTGAATGAGCATTTTAAAATGCACCTCCTACTCTGGGACAGTATTGTAGCATGTGTGGTCAGTTAAAGCAAGATTCTTATATTTATATTCAACAAATAAAAAACATGTAAGTGTGCCACTGTGCTGTCTAAAAGATTCAGCCTCTGTCACAGGTGACATGTGCTCAGCACAGTAAAATAAGAATGGCTGCAAGCAAGTGTAAGCCTCACAGATAAAGAGGAAAAAAAAACAAAACGTGCTTACTGGAAAAGGTATTGCTCTTGCTTACAAAGAGAAAGGGCTTTGAGTCAGTGCCAGGTTTGAGCACAACTACTTGTCTCTATACCTAAGGTGAAATACACTGGACAACCAGGATGGGGTACAGACAGTGCTAAGCTCTGGAATTGCACTCTTACTGTTCTTTCATAATTTTGGTGCTTTTTTTCTTTTTTTCCCCTAGAACTACATTTGGGAGTCTGTGACGCATAAAAGTGTTGGGAAGGGCATATGAACCCTTAGTGTCATGTGCAGCTGGGCCATAACTTTTTTGATCTCTAATTTGGACCTTCCTTTTCCTTGCTATATCATCTTTACAGCGGCAAACTGTTTCTCCCCCTTCATTTTACCTATTATACATAGGAAATAATTTTTAATAATTTTCCATTACATTACATAGTTGAAATTAAAAATATAGCAAATTGAATTGGAATTTGAATAGTGATGCTAGAGGATTTTCCATCTAAATCAAGAGAATCAGAATTATTCTTATTTAAGAATAATTTTTACTTTTCAAGCCCTTATCTTGAGTAATTTATACAGTGCTGGCCACTATATCTTTGTAAAGGTTTAATTGCTCTTCAGGGGAGCAGTGTAGACCAATTATACAAATGATACCAGATATCAACGATTTAAGGTATGCGGAAATATGAGCATATTCTCAGTGGAAAAGAAGAGACTTCATGTAACCCAATTGAAGTTCTAAAAATTGTGAAGAGGACTGATAAAATTGATCCAAGCAAGCTCTTTACACTTGCAAGACCACAGAAGCTAGAAGAGGTGATCTAAAAATTAGAAAGTTTGGAAGAAGAAAAGAAATGCTAAGGCAAAACTATTTTACACAGAAGGATTAGAAGTATATGGAATAAATTACTATAAAGGGACCCTGAAGCAAGAAGAATCATTGAATTCAAGAGGGAATGAGATGAATTTCTAAACAAAAGGAGCAGATCGAGGGGTGGCAGAGAAAACAGTCAAATGGAAATAAGGGAGACAATAAGGAAGGAGCAAGAAGAGCATGAGAGCCTTCTCCTCTTATTTCTTCAGTTCTTCTTGCTGGTACTGCTGTTCAGATATTGATTTACTGTTACCTAAAATAATGCAGCAGTCCCTTAGCATAGGTCAGTCAGTCTTTTTCAGACATGATTCACAACATTTTTAATAACAAGTTTATGTAATTAAGGAGTTCCTGGATTTTGGCCCACAGTCATCTTTGATCAGATCTTGAAAATGAACCAGTTACTGATCCTAGCCTAGTTAGTCATATTGGACAACTGTATATCAAGGAGGAGAGAAAGGCTTTTCCCTCCCACAACTCCAGCTGCTGCTGGCAAGTGCAAGCTGTTGGAATACCCAGCGCCCTGCTCCTTGGATATCAGTCTGCTTAGGAGCTGGAGTTTTCAGCGCTGGCTTTTACTAAGAGATACAGAGGATGTAGTAACATGAAGATTTTCTTTAGTGAGAAAGCCGATTTATGACGTTCCAGCTTCCAACCACAACTACTCATTCCAGTCCCCACACCATAATTTACTGTATTGCCAAGAAGCAGCACCAGAAATTTGGAGGTGATTTTACAGATTCTGACTATATATGTTGTTTTAAATTTCCTGTGACTGTGCAAACCAATAAGGACCAGCAAAGGCTCTGAAGCTGTGCATACACAGGAAGACAAGATTCCATTGATTTACTTTCAGACAGGTGTATTCAGAATGACAGCTTTAATTACACATTAATTAATAGCTGAAAGGCCCACACACACCTGAAAAAGCTTCTTGGGTTTCATTGTTGACGGCTACCTATGTCCATTTTTGAAAACCTAATTATTTCTCAACAGTATTAAATATTTAAAACCTAATTATTGCTCAGTTGCTCCATTCTCTTCTATTCCCCGCACGTGTTGTAGTTTTTATATATCAAGCACATGTTAACATGTCAAAAACAGCATATAGAAAATAATACTAGTCCTAGTCCTTGCCTAATTAATTGCCTTATAGCTTTCAGAAATGCACCAAAAATAACAAAAAGTTTGATATATATGGTAAATAGCGACAATATTCTCTGTTAAGTTTTCTTGGGAAGTGGGGGACATTTAAAAGGATTATGCAGCTTCTTTTAACTTAAAGCTTGATATTTTTTTCTTGAAGAAAATTTACTATTTTTTTTTCCTCCGCATTTTAAACATTAATTTCCAAGGTATCAATGGCTAATTATTCAGCAGTTACTTTAATGTTTCAGATAGGGAATAAGTAGCCTTGGGGAGAACAGATCATGCTTTTAAAGTAAGTCTAGCTACAGTAAAGGATTATTACTAGAAGACACCCACTGCATATAGTCACTGCTATTTCTTTCTCCGTTCAAAGACAGAAGCAGAATAGTAAAATTTAATCTAATTTAAAAAAAAAAAAAAAAAAAAACAACAAATCTAGATGTTGCCTAATAGCCCTATGTCTGTAGTTGGGCTCTGAAAGACAAGCCCCAGAGTACAGAAGGATTTACTGCCATTGGCTGTCAACCCCACGTCATGCTAGGCACAGTGGAAAGGGAAATTCAATTGCCCTTTCCTACCTATTTCACACTTCAGAGTCTTTCTGTGACCCCACCTTCTCTGGCCTTTGGAGAAACCCTGGTCTGTGAGCTGGACAACTGGAAGCAACACAGTTTAGCCTCCTCAGGGAAGGCCCTCAAAGCTCATCTATCAGTCACACCCCCAGTGCCAGGGCTCCTCAGCCTTGTCTGCTCCAGGTCTCCAGAGCCAGGAGTACCACAGTGGATTGCAAATAAAGAAGAAAATTGAAACGATATCTCAAAGGAAAATTAACACTTTCATGTGGTTATATCTTTGGTGACATCTTTTGGGAACTCCTTCCCACAATGGGAAGCCAGCCAGGTGGTCCTGAGCACAACACGTGCCAGTTGCAAACTCTTAAATGAGAAGTAATACCCACTTAAATCCTGTCCACCAATGATCCTATCTGATTGTTTCCAAATGAGAGAAGGTATGTCAAGCGACAGAGACAGCAATCCTCACTAGGAACTGTAATAATTTTTCACAAGGCTTCTAATGGACGGTTCATATCCTGTCGCCATCCATGGCTCAGTCAGAAAAAGAAATCAGCATGAACTGGGGCCCAGCCCCAGGTCCTTGGATCAAGTGGTGCCCCGTAACTCCACTTCCACCACACAGCTTCTGGATCTCCCCCGAGGTCACCGACTGTCATAGCCTTAAGACATGATGATTATTTGGGGACCGTTTTCCTCAGTTCAAAGTTCATGAAATACTGTGATACTGTGAGTGTTCATCTGCAGCCTGGCTGACTGGTGGGTTTTTAGCCCAAAACCAGTGATTTGTTTGCACATCTTAATGTGTAGGATTAGAATGTGTGGGAGTTTGGAGAGTACAAAGACTGTTGGGATTGTGTTGTAGGACTGTGCCATGGAGAAGCTGCTAGACATGTTGTAAACATCTTTGTATGCTCTTTTGTGAGTGGTCTCTGACGTGCTCTTCCCCAGGTAGTGTCTGGAGATATCTAGAAAGTGCTAGGTGTCAAAGGCCAAAAGTGTACATGAGACTGTGCTAACAGTCAATGCCATGAGCAATGGCCGGCCATGAATTAAGCCTGTGACCTGGACCTAATATAGTAGCT
The DNA here is from genome assembly GCA_002844005.1 of Limosa lapponica baueri. NCBI lineage: Eukaryota > Metazoa > Chordata > Aves > Charadriiformes > Scolopacidae > Limosa > Limosa lapponica. The sequence goes on along the minus strand of KZ505640.1, from coordinate 1,779,765 downwards.
ATAAACATAAACTCAGGCTTACTTAACTCTTCTCCTGGAATATTTCTATGCATTCCACTCTGTTTCCAACTTACCTCGGCATGCAGTATTGGGTGACCACTAACTTGATTGAGGTATTTCAGTTAAATATCTGTAAAAGGAAGCAAGCATTTTAAGTTTTACTAATCAAATATGGTGGTGGTTCAGACTGTTAAAAACTTACCTATATCTGTTTTACAGTAAATTTGTTCCTTACATTTAGCTTACTAGTATAGACATAGCTTCTGAGTTTGGGATGGGAGGTCCAACTGACGCAAAATCTCTGTTGTGTTCTGGATATTCTGACCAGAAATCTGTCCAAATTTGGCCAGGAATTTTTAGGTCAGGGCTGAAGCCTGCTTTTCCCTCCTGCTAGACTTTATGACATCCTGATATCTAAAGGGTTACAGCTTGTAGGGCTGGTGAAGACATTCTTTGTTGGAATAGATTTTTCCGAGGAATATGGGAGTGCAGCAGGACCTCTGTAACCCTCTTGTGATCTCCAGGGTGCAGGAGCAGCCTCGAAAGGGTCACCAAAGTGAACAGAGGTAAGAGCAGCAGCAAGGGTCTCGCAGCTGACATCAGGAAACCAGCTAAGACTGCTGCCCTGGTTGCCCTCAGCCCAACCTGCCACAGTTAGGTAGGTTCATCGATCTTGCCTAAAATTTGAAGACAAATATTTTTTTTTAGGATTTCCTTTCCTATGTTTTCATGCTCATTCCCTCTTCCCTTATAACCACTTAGTACACTGTAGATCTGTCCAGATCACCATAATTTAACCAATGGAGTACCATTCTAGTCTAAGAGTTTACATATTGATACATGTTAGTCCGTTTCTCTTTAATTACCTGAGAAAGAGGAAAATAATGATACTATAAATATAGAAGATGTTGAATTTCTAGGAGCACTGCTTCTCCAACCTATTGTTAAGCAGCACATACAAGTGTTTTGTGTATGCTGAGATTAATTTTCAATACACAGTTTCCCTTGGGATATTTATATTCTTCCAATCAGCATAGAACTGTCCATCAAAAGTAACTTTATAAATATATATATACCCATGCATCATGCACACACACAACCATACACAATCACTGCCACAAACTTTTTGGGGTTGCTTCTTAAAAGAGCTGTAAATCTGAGTAACGTTTTCTCTGCACAATGACCTATTCAAGTAGGTGGGTGTTCATTTCATCAGACAGTTGGAAGAGAAGTACTTGTTGGTTTTGGTTTTTTGGTTTGGTTTTTTTTGGTTGGTTTTTTTTTTTTTTGCAAACGGTTAAGTTAAAAATTCTCTTGTCTGAGAGGTAGAAATTATTAATGCAAAGGGGGAAAAATCATTTCATAAGAGATGCTTTGGAGGCCAGCCTATTTTGGTTTTTTTGCTCAAACCATTTACTTCTAATTAGATAAGAGAACAAAAAAAAAAATTCCAAAGGGGAAAATACATTTTTTTTTCCATAAATTGCTTCCATCATTTCTGAACTCTGCTAAGCATTTTTAATAGATATGTGCCCTTAGCTCATCTTTTGCATGCTAACAATTTAATCTGAATACCAATATAGACACAAAATAAACGATTGTTTCCTGCCAGAGGTATCTGCAGAAGAAATCTTGGAGTAAAACATTGTCTTTGCAGCTCATTGTGTCTCTAATTAGACTGGAAGGAGGCAGAAGCTTGCTGGTGTCAGTCTGTGTTTAGCATGCCCTGGAGCTTCAAGCTCCTGTGGGTATCAAAGTGCACTAATTAAATGAGGGGTCCACAATACCGCACTAAACATCAGAGTGAGAGAAAGAGTCCAGTGTCCTCAGTGCCTTTGAGAATCCATGGCCCACGCTAATTACCCATTGTTGAATTGACTTCCCATTCTACAAGGAATGAATGGTGCCTCTCTCCCCCCCTTCCCCCGGCCTCCTCTCCCCCTTAGATTTTACCATTTTTGCTTTGGCCGCCTAATTAATCTTATGGAAATCTCCTGAAGCCAGATTCCAGCAAGGTTGCCCCGATGTTTATAATTTGATTTGTGATGATAAAAGTGAAGACACCCGGTGATGGAACAGTGTCATTTTCAACACTCTTGAGAATCGAAGAGGCTATCAATCTTTCCCACGTGCATGGAAAACTGATATCCTAGAAAATTAACTTCAATTAATAACAGAAATCCCCAGACGCTCAGGGAAGTAGAGATGCTTTGAAAGAGAACCTTCAAAGATGTCTCTGGATTGTCTTTTATATGCAGACTCTTTTTTTATATAGAAGAGATTCTCAATAAGGGAATGTGTGGCGGTGGGGGGAGTTCCTCCTCTCCCCTTTTAATCTGAGCAAGATGAGGTAACACTTTATATTTAGTCTAGGAAGAAGTTAACCAAAGGTCCGTAGGTTAAATCTGTTTTTATTTCTTCTCCATAGATAGTACTACTTAAAGGATTATGCTACACATTTCACTGAGGTAAAATAAAAATGTTTTTTACCATAATGCTCCCCTCCCAAAATGCTGGAAAGTTGAGGGTTGGGCTGCTTGTCATTACCAGTCGTCTTTGCCTTGACAAGATTTGTGATCTAAAGCTGAATGTTCTATCAGGAAAAAAAGACTTGTTAAGATTTTACATGTTCTAATAACTGCAATGACACAGATACTAAAGGCTCCTATAAAAGAAAGTCTCGTTCCTGTGAAACCTTACAACACATGAATTTTACTCAACAAAAAATCTGCCATGTCTACATTTGTGAGTGGCATTTCTCTGTTGCTGTTGTATACGGTAGTTGGTTAGACAACACAACTTCAGTTTATTACCAGCAAAATAGAAACAAATATAACATTTCATCACCTGCAATATCAAGAAATTACTTACTGAACATACAAAAACAATTTGAAAGATCACCCAGTAATAATTTCTGGGTTGTGGTGGGTTTTGGTTTTGTTTTCTTTTTTACTTAATATACCATAGAGAAGAAATACAAAATTTTGATTAACAATTGATTTGATGTGATGTATAAACAAAATTTACTCCTTTCTTAATATTGCGCTTCCAATTAATTTTCAAAGTAGGTTGAAATGAACCTAAGTTACAGTCTTAGCTTAGCAGCAAGAATGGGTTAAGTTTATTGCATTTCAGGTTCTTGTTATAATCGCTGTCACGTGAATGAATTCATGTTGTGCCATTTCTTGCTCTCATTACAACCTTTGTTACGAGAATGAGGTATTAGGATTTTAATGCCTCATATATTCTGTGAATTATGTTAGTGTGCTGTACTACTTTGACCTTTTAAGTATTCTGTAATTTGATTGGCTGGTAATTCTAGTCCTTTTCTTGTTGACAGCCTCCATAACCTTTCAGACAAAGGTGGAATGGCAATCCAATCAAAATACAGAATATTTAAGAGTTCAAAATACGTAGTATAAAGGATGGCTATAGTTCATTGGAGGAAAACAACATTTTAATTTTTCTAGTGTTTAAAAATTGGGACATAAATACAAAACAGAAGAAATCATGCATTCCAAAGATAAAGCTTAGGATAGCAAATGAAAGAGACAGGATTTTTAAAAAAAACTTACTTTGTGATAACTTGTAGTATTTTCTTGGCTAGCTCTACTTGATAGATGCATGATTATAATTTTTTACCACCTTTTTTAATATTGCCATATCATATGAAATTTTATTACATGAAAGTCTGATTCTGTGTTTTGAGTACCTAGATATATTTTAAAATTATTTTATCAAATTGTGAATGCAACAAATAAGTATACACTAAGAGGCAGCACCTGAACACCTCTGTGAGGATTATTAGTAATAATAGTAATCTATATATCATATGTTGGGTGTACAAAGTATCATGAAAACATAAAAAGACATATGTCTGTTATTATTTGGTACTATCATCTGCACATTCACGTTTAATGATTGGAGAGGGATGGCTATTTCTCAGAAACTAACATTTGGGCTTGGTTTTTTTTGAATAGTAAATATTGTCTAAAAATAACCCTCAGTGACAAACAATACTAACTAGAATGAATGCACACTTACTGTATTTTCCGCTGTATCTGGACAGAGATAATATAACAGAATCTAGTAAACTTTAACTCAGTTATTCTCTCCAAATGAATTCTTCCTCTGAAATCTCTGCTTATTAAAAATAATTGGATTTTTTAAATATTCTGTAATCATATTTTTCCTTTTATTTATTTATTTACTTACTTACTTCATTTGTCTTTCATAGAATTCTATATGGAGAACCCATGCAAACAGTAAAAAACCTTCAGGAAGGTTTCTGATTTAATATCCTTTAAAATCTCTGGAAAAAAAACCCTTAAGGATACTGTGCCAAATCTAACTTGAGATAATTTGGGGCTGAATTTCTGTAACTTAATCTATAGGTAGGTATAGTTTACCCTTTTTTTGTTTTGTTATTTCAAGTACAGTCTTTCTTTGATTAGAGGTTGCAGCTGGCCTCTAGTTTTGTCTACAGACTCTGTATGAAGGTTGAAGTGGCATACAATCTTAAGGCCACTTCGGAAAATTCTTTCTTTTTCAATGAAGGAAATGAAAGAATGGAATCTTCCTTTTTCATGAGACCACTTACCAGGTATATTCAGAGGAGGACGGATTCTTTCAGGATTCCTACTTGAATGGAGTATGAATTACCAGCCAGCTGAATTTTTAGACTCTTCTACTTGGCAAAAAAGAGCCTAGGTCAGATCCACAGAACATAGGTTAATGATTTTAGGAATCTTGAAGGAAATACAGCTGATTCCTACAGCATAGTCGTATGAACAGAAAGACTGCAGACATACACTAATTTTAGCATGTCCCCTTAATACAATGTGGCAGATTTCACACAGCGTAATATGAAGCTAATCAGGACACAAAACAAGACACATAGACAAGCTGTTTGATAAAATTTCAGGCCTAATTTTGTGGAGTTATTGGGAAGCCTATGTATCATGAACAGTAACAGCAAGTAGATTACAGTAATGTACCACATTCTCAGTCTGTAAATGCCAATGCCTTCTAGCAGCCTTTAGGATTTAAAAAGCCTGGTCAATATTTTTATGGCATGCTGGTGTGCCTCAGAGATGGAAAAGAAAGCATATTCTCTCTCTTACCACACGATGTAAACACCAAGCCAAAGGTATACCTGGGTCTAGAGTGGGCCTGGAAACTATCTGTAAATGACCAAGTAAAAAGTGTTTTGTGTTTTTCAATTGAGGCTGCAATTACTTAAGTGTAATTGTTTGCTGTATTAGTCTGTATGTCCCTCCCACCGATGTAGATATGTCCTTGGTAAGACTACTCATGGTTGCAACCATGCAGATGTCTACTACTGTTTGAAATGCCCTGGAATATCTGAAACGTCCAAGGCTGGCAAAAGTCACGCTAGAGCTGTTCTCCAGATCACTAGATCAGCAGTTATCTCCAAATAACTTATAATGATGCGAGACACCTGCTAATCAGTCAACTGAACGGCAGATTCCAAGATGGGATTCATTCTTCTGGATGAAGATATTGGAATTGTGGTCTTCACAGAAAGATGATCTTGTGTGACCTTGGTAGATGTCTGCTATTGAAGCCAATGGATTTGACTGGTTCAGCTCCCCAAATGTAGGTTACAGAGCAGGAAGAGCATCTAATAGGTTTCACTGACTGTTTTGACTAGGAATTCAATTCAGGTGCCAAAACATAGGTATCACCAGCTGCTTCAGACACTTAATTTGGGACTGACATTGATAATAGTTTTACATTTGCATCTAGGATCAGGTTTTCAAGAAGGGAAGGAGTAACAGAGAGGAGTTTCCATCAGTTTTTCTTACCACCACTGCTTTCCCACAGTGACTACGCTTTGACTTTCTTTCATTGAAGAATTAGGTTGTTGCATCTCAGTATACAAATCTTCACACATAGGCAGTTTATTTTAATCTGAATATCTTCACATCATTACATAATTTAATACAGAAATTTTAAAGAGAATTCTAAGATGGATGTCAACTGTCTTCCATCACAAAAGTATCAGACATGATTTTATGAAGATGCCAACATCTTCAATGACTATGTTTTTTCAGTATTGCTGGAAATGGTTCTTTCTTCCAATCTAAAACCTGAATTTTCATGTCCAAAATGCAGAGGTTTCACCATTTTGCCAGCAGTAGGTCACCTCCACTGAAATTAAGGCTGTTTAATGCACTGAAAATTAAATAAAAAGGAAGAATATGTTGTAGTAAAAGGCTTTATATTCAGCGAGATAATCACTGTTCTTCATATGCTCCTTCTTAAAGTGCTTGTTCCTGTCTTTTGGAGGTGACCTGCAAGTAACTTAGCAGTAATATTTTAGACTTCATGCTTTGCTCTCTTAGCAACACATTCAATTTACCTATTTTTCTGTTCTGGTATGTGAGAATGCAAATCCATTCCATGAAAGTTGAGGGAGCCTGGTGAGCCAGTCTGGATCAATCTTTCTTCTCAAAGCCATGACTGTTGAAAGAAGGACTTAGAGTGAAGCCAAGCAGTTTAGAAGTCAATGAAGACAACGGCCTCAGAATAGAGAAAGTGGCTAACAAGGCCAGGTGATATTTCCTCTAACAGAGCTGTTGGCTTCATTCCTTTCTCATTTAAATTCGAAAACACTCCACTAGAGTCATTAAAGTTAAACTAATAAAACAAAAAAGAAATCAAAATCAGATTTATCAGATTTGACGATTTAATTGGCTTCAGATTGGGCCCTAAATTATCTAATTTATTCATCCAGGGAATTGATCACCTGTCTTTGCATTGACCTATCTGAAGGATAAGTAATACCTCATTACAATCCCCATGAAGAAAGAAAACAAAAACAAATACATTTTACATTTAATAGGCATTGGGACCCCAGTTCTGCTCTCAGTTTTAGATAATTACATGGAGCTTTTAAATTCAAACAGTTCAAATGAAAGATGAAGTTCCTAGACATATGAACAAGTTACCAAAGGGTAACAAATTCCTGTTTATTCACTAACCTATGGTAACTACAAAAGTTTGTGCCACTGGCTCATTCATACATCATTACTCCCTTCAACTCACTTTCTGGGTCTGATTTGCTAACATGCACCATTCGCAACTGTGCCGAGGAACATAAGCAGGATCCAAAATCGGAACAGTCAGGAAGACCTGGTTCAGTGAGCTTGTGTGCTTTCTCGAGGCATTTTCTATCATGTACAGAAAGCACTTTTGTATTTTAAAAGGTGACATACTCAGAGAAGACATACAGTGGTTCCGTACATAACACATGCTTCCCTGCCTTTCAGCAGTGAGTGGAAAACCTGGGGCTATGGTATTGGGAACACTTGCCCTGGTCTCTTCCACTGCTCTCCTCTGTAGAAGACTATCCCTGCACACAGGAACTTCTCCAACGGGAACAGTTATCTTTCACCATGTTGTGGGACTACGGACAACTCAAAAACACTTGGTGAGATTTCTCAGTGGTCCCTGTACACATGATGCAGGAGCAAAGTGGCTCATCAAAAGTTAACAGCTAAACTGGTTAAATTTCTCTTCCATCTACCCACTCATAGCAGCACAGAGGTGCCACAATGTCAGAAGTCACACACCATTTAAAAAATAATAGAGTACATGACTCATGACAGCTGTGATAGACATTTTCACTTTCACTGATGAAGAATTAAAAGACTGAAAATGTGGGGTTTTGAGTGTTTAATTCACATGCAATTTTTTTTTTTCACAGTGCTTTTCAGACTATTTAATACTCTAGAAAAAACATTGCTCAGGGAGTGTTCAAACTGGAGTACACAGCACCCACAGATGCCTCACAAATAACTGCATTCTTGACAGGACGCATAAAGAAATTCTCAGAAGTAATGCCTGTGGGAGGAGAAATAAACAGAATTTTGTCAAAGAAGCAATCAATCATTTCAGTTAGAAGTTCTGATGCCAATCCTTGAAGTATCACTCTCAAGGAGAATATTCTGAAATCAAAGATCACAGCAACTACAAGTTCAAGTGCTTCTCATGGTCTCCAGGCATATTCACTCCTGCTCTCATCTCAGTATCTATGACCCTCAAGCTCCAGCGCATGCACACAAATAATTTTTTTTTCAGAATCAGATAATTCAGTGACCTCATTTTGATCATTACTTTCATAGACTTCCGTGTTTGAAACAGCTTGACATTTTTTATTGCTGACCTGATTTCTACTTCTCCATTGCAGGCCCAAATGAATCATATTGAAGGGAAGTCTCCACTTTTTCTTCTGTCAGGAAAATATCTCATCTGATTGCAGCTGTAAATCAGATCAGATCTGGCAAAACTAAATCAGTTGGCAAGACCGTTGTCCTTCTTAGGATTAAAGAAAAAATAAAATCAAATTAACAAAGGTGTACTATGAGGTCATCTCTAAGATTTGTTGGATACTACACAGAGACTATAGAGGGATGATGTTGGGCTGGGTGTATATCGTACCTTACATTCAGAATGGCAAGATAATAAGGTTAAAACAACTTTATGCTGATTCAGGCTGGACTTTAAAAAGTGATAAACTAGCTCTTTTATCTTCAAGCAATCCTTGATAAGACCTTTATTGCATAAGCAAACAAAGCAGTTAAAAAGTCTCAGAAGAGCAGTAGCCATACACGCTGGCAGGAATAACAATGGTACTAAAAACTTCCTCTTTTGTGGAAAATCTGAGGTTTTAATTGGGATAGAATAAAATACTTAACAAGACACAGTGACTTTGCCTCAAGATATTCTGCAGATGCAAAAGGGCAAATAAAGATTTTCTTCTATCAAAAACAGTTTCACTGCAACAGTTATGCTTTGGATATTTTTTTTCCATTATGGAAACGTTCTAAGTTCAGCCAGTTTGCTGTACTGTCTCACAGTATGTCCCTGTGACCCAGCAACTTTTCAAGTATTATCCTCCTGGTGAATATCTCTGTTTCATATCACCACCATCTCATAATATGTTATTTTGCATTTTCCTGCTTTGATTCTCACCTATGTGAACTTATTTTCACTGAATATTACCAAACTCCCCGGCCCCCATATTATTTTTCTGTCCTCACAGTTACTTGCAACACCTCTTAATTTTGTATAATTTCCAAATGTGAAGTCTTGTTAATGTCTTTTAGAAGAATAAAAGAATTAAACAAAATAAAATAACCTGTATCTATAAAATAAAGCTCCAGGTTGGTCAAATGACACCATACTTCTGCTAATGAGATTGAATAGCAGTATGAAACCTCTTGAGTCCCAAATCCAACATATAGGATGTGACAGGTCTGGAACAGGCAAAGCAAATTCAGAACCAGAAGCATTTTGACTTAAGAATGAGTTTGGAATATCCACCGTTACTACTTCTTCTTCCAAGCATCTTGGTGACACACAATCATTTCACTGCCCAGGCACCAACCAGCAAAGATTTTTACCTCCAGCCCAGCCAAGCTGAAAGAACTGTGGGGCTTCCAAAGACAAGTGGGCAACTCCAGCGAGCTGGTTGTGCACAGATGCAGCAGTCAGCTTCCACCCATGTCCTAAACAAAGCAACCCACAACTAAAGAAAGAGTTAAACACGTTTTTGAGCTTAGCTATATTAATAGTACATTATCACACTAGCAATTGTTGGCATATGCTTCTCAGAAAACAAGATTGTTACAAGTGGCTTTACAAAGAATTGAAAAGAGAAAAAAGGATGTTTCATTCTGAGACTGTAAACTGATTGCAAAATATTCAGCCAATAATCAGTCTTTATATACTCTGGCTGTTTTACTTAACATACTGTGATAATAAATATCTTTAACACAACTTCATACAAATATGTCTTTCCCTTTGGAAAAAAAATAACAAAGCAAATGAAAACTATCCCACAGAAGCACAGTAGTGTTAGAGCATCAATTTAACAGGTAGTATAATTTCCCTATTAAGGGGCTCTGAATATCATACAGGAGTATACTGCTGCAACACTGTAAAAATTCTTCGCAGAAGTCATCTGAAAAAGAAAAGTTTTAGTACAAGTTGGAGAAGATATTGGAAGATGGACTCAGGCTGATGAATTTCACTGATGCTCCAAAACCATGACCTTGACGTATTTCCATTTAACACACATCTATTATCACTAAACCAGTAACAAGCAGAACTGAAATCAGTATGAGACAGGAGAGTTATCTCTGTAACAGATTTACTCTAAGCAGTGCTATGTCATCCACGTACATTTGTATGCAAGTGACAAGAATCGAAGCATGTTCAGTTCTAATCTATGCCTTCCTTACTATTTTATGTCTAGGGAAAAGACGACAGAGGTGTGCACTACAGTCTTTCCAGGTCCCTCTGTAATAGAAGCCATGAATGCAAAAGATGACACACATTTTATTAATCTTCTTTCAACACCTTCTTTTATAATGTATTCAGAGCTTTGCTTTTCCATATTTAAATAGGAAAAAATGGTTTGGACAGTGAACAGGGGGGGAGGGAGAGGGAGAAGAGAAAGCTTTTCATTCTTTACACAGAGATTTTTTTCTCCTTGTTTTGCCTGATAGTGTTACCAAGAGAAAAACTTACAGAAAGACACAAGCATTTGCTTCTTCTGTAGCATATCTCACTACTGAAGTAATATGCCTTTGACTTAGTTATCTTCATCCTCAGAATACTCACCACTGATGGCTATTGAGATTTTTACAGTATTATCTACATATATACATGCATGCCACTTATTATTACCAGAAATTTGGACCTTATGTTAAACCTCATATTTGAACCTGCCATAGAACGGGACACACCGTAACTCCATAAGCTTTGCTATTCTAATCCATAAGAGCCAGGCAGAAAATGTCAGGGTCTCTCCATGAAGGGTCTCTTGCTGCAGAAGGCAGCAGCCCACCTTTTAGGAAAGGAAATTCCCTGTAAACACAAGTGGCCATCAGCTTTGCATGCTGTCACTCTCCATCCTAAGACAAAATTCAAAGATAAGTCCCTATCCTGATAGTAGCAAACTCCTCCAGGAATTTGGCAACAGTTATCTGAGAGATTCTGCTTTCCCCTTCAGAAATCAAGCTCTCATCCTACCAACGGAGGCTTGCAAGCCCTGGAAACGGAGCTCTTAAGGCATCACATAGAAACCTGTGAATTCATTCTCAACAATCACAGAAATAAAGATATTTTTTTTTTTAGAATAAAATGCACATACTTTTTAAATTCAGCTATCCTTAATGAACCCATTATTTTACACAAGTATGCATCTAGACCTGAATAATGCACACACACACACAAACCTATCAACTGCTTCAAGACAGAGGAAAAAGAAATAACAGTAATGGGAGTCTTTGCCTGTTTTAAAATAGCTAAAAGGGATGCTCAGAGACATACGAGCCATAAGTGCCTAGGCAGACCAACAGAAGTTTTATAGAATCTAGGGGGGAGACTCATTGTCTCATTAGAAATACCCCTAGGGCTTTCTTTTCTTGCAAGGCTGGGACAAAACCACCATTTAAAACAACACCAAACTTTGCTGAAATGCATAATATGATAGGGGTTGCAGCTGATCATGCTTCAACTTGCTTTTGAAAATACAGGTCTTGGAAAGAAAAAGGAAATGTTGGCTCAGATGGGAAGTAACAGTTTGGGGTTTTCACCTGTAAATTATCTTTCTGAAACTGGATAGAAGTTGCTGAGGATTGAACGTTTTCAAAAAATCAAATTTTTGCAGGACTTGTGGGAATGAGTTACCATTCACAATCAGATTTCTTTATAAAGTAGGCACATGGTAAAATTAATATGGTGCTGAAGAAATCTGGCAATATTTAGGTCACATTTTAAGGGAAACAAAAAGCATGGAGATCAGCTTCTAGTGTCTCTATCTCTGGTAAATTAAGACTAAAACAGGCTTTTGAAAGATTATTTGGGAAGTGTGCTCTTCTGCATGAATTTCACTGAAGATTAAGAGTCACTGTCGAGCACCCTTAAGTCACTAACCATAGACATGAAGGGGAATAATGCTTTAAACCACTGAAATACTGTTCAAAGGGAAAAGTATACAACATCTCTGTAGCAGCAATTGTTTTGTTGCTTGTGTCATTCATAATAATATGGATTTTTAGACAGACAATCCCAGAAGAGAATCTGCTGAATCTATTCAGTCTTTTTCCAGTAGTTGAGCCCAAGAGCACAAGTATTGTGAAATGTTTTCTTTTTTTTCCCCTCCCTCTTTCTTTCTCTTCCGCTGTCTCTCCTTCATTTCATCCCTCTTTTCCATTCCTCTTTTCTTTCTTTCCTTTTCTCTTTCCTTCTTCACTTTGAATGTACAGAAGGATGTTGTGGCCTTAAGATGAAAGACAGTAGGATCTAAGGGAGAATCCTGGCTCCACTTCAAAAGGCACGTTTACATCAGTCTAGAGCACTTTGCTCTAGCACCACTTGGATTCCTGAATAAGAGAAGAGCTGATGACTCAGAAATTCTGTTTGAAAATATTCCTCTGCATTTCAAGCATCAGGAAGTAGCAGAATGCAAAACTGATCATATTTCCTCTAGATATATGCAATATATATTTATACTCTTCTCTTTCCTACTGTATTTTTATGTTAGGACACAAAAGTCAGACAACTTGCTGGGGCATTCAGGTTTCGGGACATATTCTGAGCACACTGACACTCAATCACAGCATCTTTCTCAGAAGAAACTCCATGCCAACCTTCTTGCAGGCGTTTTCCAGATTCTTTGACAGGTAAGAGAGAAAAACTAGGATGTAAAGTCCTATCAGATCAGCATTAGGTTTGTAAGACTTCCTAAAGTAATAATTTCCCTGGAATAAGGATAAGCCACTATAGAGACATGTCCAAATAGATTAATGGAGATTTTTGAGCCACAAATCATGTCTTATATCATATCACGTGCATCTAATAACTCACTGTTTAGAAGCAGAACAGAGCAAGACTAATTACCTTATAATACTTAACAGTTGATATAAATACTATTCCACTACATCAAAGGTGAATTCATACAGCAGTTAAGTATACAAATGACTTCTAATAAAGTGGTAATTTTTCTGTACTGTATAAATGCAATCATATTAAACTCAAATCAGTGAAATGTTAATTCACTTTTTAATGAGCTCCTTTCCAATTTCTGATTTTTAAGCAACTTTCAACTGGGTGGTTAAATATAGTTAATAAGATGAAAATAGTGTTTTTTTAATTAACTCAGACGAAATAGTCCATTGTATATGTGTGAGTTTTTAAGGCAATATGAGGTAAGGTTAGAATTCAGGTTTTACTCTGTTTCCTCTCCTTGTGAACTCTGAACTTTGAATGCAGCAACCTGAAGTGTGGAGGAGAGGCATTGTATCCTCCTCTCTGAACCTTGTGTTTCTGAGGAAATCTCTTGCTTTTCCTTTTGGACATGACTGCAGTATTATTGACCAGGAGATGTTCCTCTTTCTGATCCATGAGAAAACAAAATGATTGCAACCCTTAAGCCTGGTTATCCCATAAAATCTAAACGGGTCATTATGAGCTTCTGCGTTGACTCTGACATTGTACAAAAGGACAGGAAATTATTTTTGAGGCCCCTTTAAGGCCTGTGTCCTAATTCAGAAATACTCTGAATAAAATTGATTTCCCCAAAGCTTAGGAAAAATAACTTATACCCTACTCACCTCCTCCTGTTTGCCGTCTGCAAGCCTGACTGAAAGCTGGCCGGAATCAGTGGAAATCTTGAAGCTGATTTCAGTGGAATATGTGATCCTTGAATGTGTGATTATATGAGCATTATCAATCTAGTAATAAAAAAACCATGGTCATTAATTCCCATTCCATAGACAAAAAAATGCCTTTTTTCATATGCCATTCAGATCAGGCCTCAGAAGGATATTTACTCTTGATTTGCTCCAGCATAATTGAGCTCTGGACCTGGTCCGCTGTAGAAATCGCATTGCGCAAGGGAGCAGTAGCTTGCTCTTTGTTGTTGGCAGGTTACTGCTGTTGCCAACCATCAGAGGGTTCATTAGAGAGAATAAAATCAGGGTATCAGAGAGACTTGACAGTGTGCGGTATCTTACTACCTTTTACCCAGCACAACTCAGCTGAAGAATTATTCAAAATAAAATGTAATACGTTAGAGCGAAAACTTATTTTTCCACACGCCTGATTTTCTCATGCCATTTGTGTATCAAGATTTAGAATCACTGATTCAATTAAGCTATAGCTTTTATTCATATTTTGCAGCTGTTGGACCTGAATTTGAAGTCCTCCCTGGTCACCAGTTAGAGAGTTTTAATGATTGGAAGTTTGAAAGAAGGTCATTATATCATATCCCACGTTACATGCAGGTAATAAAATTCCTTTCCTGCTTTGATTTTAATTGAATACAATCCTTCAAGTGAAACGCTATATCAGAAAGACTTGCTTTGTCCAGATAGTAAAGTAAACGTGGCTTACTATTTGTCAATTTTATTGTCATTAAATGCTTCTTTTTTACAGAAACTCCACATTGTTTCATTTTCATGCTCTCCAGAAACAGGTCAAAATATTTTGGAAAATCTTCAAAACTTGGAACAGTTTGCCTGCAAGATGAGAGTCAGGATTCAAGGTTTCTTTACACAGCAACTTAACTTTGCAAGCCAGGAAACCTCAGTATTTTCACTGAGTCTCAGCTTCCCTCCCTCCATCAATCCTCATAAAACACTTTGGTTTAAAAACTACCTTTCAGTCCAAAATGTTAGTATTCATTTGTTTCAGATTCTCCCCTAATTCTGAACAGACGGATATCTCAGGACACCAGTGGCATAATGACACCACTATTTGTAGAAACGCAAACAGTGGTGATAAGAAGCTCTTTAGAAATGGCTCTTTCTGCTGCCACAGCCAGTTCACTCCTCACATCTGTCCCCCAGAAGCACCCTGGCTGAGTGTTTGGGTGGCACTTTTGAGCAGGCAAACAGGTGGGATAACGTGTTCCCAGAGCATCTGCAAAGTATTTGTCAATCAGATCTTTTGTTACCTAATACTTTTAGCTGAACCTCAAGGATTGACAGCTCTGAACCTAAGCCTACAACTTAGGTAATTTGACATCCACTTGATGAATAATGATGCAGAGCTCCTTGTTTATTTGCTTATTCTGAAATCAGATATTGTTTATTCTGTGCCCCTTTCTAGTCCCGATATATAACTAATTGTTGGCAGATGTGGCAAGTATCTAGGGCCAAGATATATTTGTTTGCACAGTCTGATTTTTGAGTCTTAACCAGTATCAGGCAATTGCAGCTGTTTTTTATCAAGACTCTGTACACTGTAGACAGTCCACCTGGCAAAACAAGATTTGCCCATGTGACCTTCATATAAAAGCTTTAAATACAGGAGTTCTACTCAAACAATATTTAAATTTTCTGAAAATGCCTAATTAAATTAACAAATTGAAGTGAAATGCTAATCAGTGTTTATACATGTAAAAATTGCCCTATGGTTCATATACAATAGCGTGACAGTCTTATTTTTAATTTTGATTTAAAATCTGAACCATATAATAAGGGCGCTAATTCTCTGAGACAGTCTTTCCTTTCTGCAAGCTAGCCAGCATCTACATTTAATCATCTTGCTTGAAACAAAGCAGAAAGCTAGCATTTGTCTAGTGTTTGGAGGCAAAGGAAAAACAACCACAGCAAGAAGCAGAAAACAGCATGGATCCAGTTTAGCTGAATAATATCAACACTTCTTTCTTTTCTGATGAGGATCTCACTCCACTACACCCACATGCCAAATTCTTCTTTGTGAGTTGTTTTTATGACCTTCTTCAATCTTTAAAAACAAATAAAGGATTAGCATTGGAGCTAACTTGTTTGTTTTAAGCTATAAATTCCCTGAGCCACAGTAGTCCTTGTGTTTTCAACTTCTCATGCTTTTCTATCAGTGGATGAATGTAGTTGGCTTGTTTCATCCATCCAAAAATATTTTAGGGGAGTAACACTGTGAGATATTGTTTATTTGAAGTGGTAGTGAATGATCTGTAAACTCTGGGGCTACATGGCACTTTTCCCTAATAAAGTAGAAAACTTGTATTCAGTTGTTTTCTGTATTTACTCTGTCACTGTCAAAAGCAAATCTGAGAAGAGGTACAGGCTGTTTAGGATTATGTCAGCTCATAGGGTGGAAATCCTTCAAGCCAATATGACTGAAAACTATGTAATTTCTCCTGCTTTTAATAACACCTATAATTTCAGTGATTATTTCCAAATTCCCAAATGAATTAAAACACCACAAGCTGGGTCCCAAAATCACAAAATCAAATATAATTGTGGAATTAATAAAATATTTTTCCTTTCTATCTTGTACCTTTAGTTCAAGAACAGTCAATATTTCTAATTTCATACTGGAAAGTTTTTCCTTTCCCTTCCCTTCCCTTCCCTTCCCTTCCCTTCCCTTCCCTTCCCTTTCCCTCCCTTCTATTTTCTCTTTGGAGGAAAAAACAAATTGAATACTCACGCTAAAATCAGAAAACAGATCTTTTGCCAGTATATTCCATACATTTCACATCACTGCAATGTTAAACACTATGGAAATTTCATAAGGTGGACATCAGGTAGAAAAGTAAAAAAGAACAGGGTAACAATTTAGACTCTTTTTCAGTTCATCACTCTTCTTCCCTGATTACAATACCTGTATTGCTTTTCCTCAACACTAAAATACTGCATAAAAATTGTGTTACTTTAGTCTTGAGTAACTTCTACAGACCCTACTAGATGGGTCTGGAGTGCATCAGGGAATTGAGGATCCTAGACTCTTTTCAGTGGTGCCTGGCAACAAGACACGGGGCAATGGGCACAAGGTGGAACACAGGAAATTTCATGTCACCGTGAGGAAAATCTTCTTTACTTTGAGGGTAATAGAGCACTGAAACAGGCTGCCCAGAGAGCTTATGGAGTCTCCTTCTCTGGAGATATTCAAAACCCCCCTGGATGTGTTCCTGTCAAGCATGCTCTAGGTGAACCTGCTTTGATAAGGGGGTGTTGGACTAGATGGTCTCCAAAGGTCCCTTCCAACCTCTTCCATTCTGTGATTCTGTGAATTGTGATTTTTGAGGATGGGCTAAGTCCCTGTAGACCAGTACTCACACTGGTAGTACTTGAGGCCATGTGGCCTTCAGCACTGCATCAAGCACTTTCCCACAGTACTGCAGAAGCAGATCTTCACTCAGTTACTATACAGCTCCATAGAGTTAATATGAATAAACCAACTGAGTGGAAAAGAGGGAAAAGTTACCTTCTGCTGAATCTAGTAGTGTAGCCTAAGACATAGGGGTTTGCTATCTGCATACCAAAAAGGACAACCAACACAGTCAAAAGGCCACAGTCCCAAAACATAACAGAATTAGCCTTTGTGGTATTTCCATCAGATCATTCCCCAGGTAAAGGAGCACTCTCCTCTCTCCTTCGATATAGAGCAAGTAAAAGGCTTTCCCAGTGACTGCCTGGAGCCAGCAGGCAGCATGGACCTGTCTTCGGAGACAGGGAATCCTCCATCCGGGACTTTTGCGGCTCCTCTGCTTGGCAAACCTATTTCTTCTGCCTCTGGGTTGCTCTGCGCTTCAGCAGAACAGCTCTGTACAAATACTTTGTCCTTCACGTCACTTTCTGTTATAGAACACCCTTTCCTCCCTGAAACTGCAGTAAATGCTGTTAAGCTGTGGACTGAGTCTTCTATTGTACAGTTACAGCTAAAAACCTGATCTGCCATCATCTGCCAATCCACTTTGGTGTCAAGGCCAGAGTAAGGGAAGAAATAATCTGAAATATGTGCTTGCAATGAAGCATGTTTGTGAATACGATTCCAATATGATATACTTTTTGAATTTGGTGTACTTTTTGAATAGGATAGACTTTACTCCTAATATCTGAGGAAAAGGGGAGAAGTGAGCTTCTCCTGGAGGCCTGAACACATTTGGGATGTTTATGTGCATAATCTCCTAACCCCTGGGTGGCTTAGCATGTCTGCCCAGGATTACTTATTATAACATGATACATTAGTCTCTGTTTCTAAACCATTAAGTATGATTGTAATACCACAGTATGTATCTTCACTTTTAATGGATATGCTCCATATATTTCAGCATGGTTTAGAGAATTTCCTCCTTCTCTGTGACTGAAAAATGAACTTGCTTCACTCTTTTGCTAGAAGAAAATAATACAGGCCCTCAGTAATTAAGTGTCTGACCTAGTGAATTCCTTTTTCTTTCGTGTTTTGTCCACTGTCCATGAAAAATTGATGCTCTCTCAGGTAACATGCTTCTTTTTATCTACATGCAACACATTGATCCCCTTCCAATTTGGTGTTAGCTTGTTCATTCCACTATCATTCCCGAGGTAACAAATGATATTTTCATAGGCATGGTTAGTAATCAATATACACAAGCTACTGCTATTGATCTGAGTAAGACCCTTGATCTAGAAAATCACCAATTATAACTATTTAAAACAGATTCAGCTGGGTTAGGCTGAAGCCAGAGAAAAACATTGTTTGGGCACTTTGCATAATGGTGTTAAAACTAAGGTGAAATCATTTAATTAGATGATAGTTAACTTTAGGTTTTTACCATCTTTAAAAAAGGGGTCTCTGAACAGTATATGTCCTGAATTTTACTTATATATATGTACAATTATTGTAGCCAGATACAGAAACCTACACAGAATGCAGTCTAAATTTGTTTCTAACATTTTAAATTTCTACTTAGTACAAATAATTTAATTTAAATGTTGATATAATTTGGTATATACAACCTCATATACTGAGAAGTGTGAGCTTTTGTTTCCAGCTTTAGCCTCTCACACCACGCTGCATTCTATGCATTCTGGCTGCAGCTATCCTGAAAACACGTGAGTTCCTTAGACCTGCACAGCTCAGGAAAATAAGAATAGACAACATATATTTCCATAACCCTATAGAGCAACACAAGTTATGATAAATCAGCTGCAAGTATTTAACCATATAATTCACACTCACTTTAAAGATTGTTTGCCCTGCCAAAGACGTTTAAAGGGGCTTTAATATAGCAGTGAATCAAGCCCGGTGAGCAGCTGTAGCTTGGTATTTCCAAGCTTTTATCAGTTTTCACCACAGCTTTCATGTTATTTTTAGAAACTGGCTGGAATCAGAACTCTAGCCTGAAGTTGTCTGGGTTTGCAGGGACTGATTTGGCTCCATTCTCATAGTGGTTGCAACTATATATATGCCTCTGATTCTGCTCAGGCATCCATCCTATCTTTCTCATCTCTGCTGGGCTGCACGCATTCTGTACCCATGGACTTGGCTCCAGGTATAATAGTCCCCATTTCATTCACCATTTACAGAAGTCACTTTCTCCTGTTTAGCCAATAAATGGCTGCAAGTTTGGACGCTGCCTCTGTGACCTGTATAGATTTATACAGCTGGAACATCCACACGCAGTATCCCTTACACGTGTTTCAGTACAAAAGAAAGGTGCTTTTAGATTTCAGGGGTATAAAGGGACCACACAGAACACACAGCACCATGCAAGACAGCAAAGGATCTCTCTGCAAAGAGGGAAAGGGAAGTTGCAGGGGAACGGGCAAGTAGTTTTGCAGACTTAACCACAGGAAAGGAAATGTTTTCCTTTCTCAGAATTGCAACAAAATTTCCTACACAAAGCCCAGAAACAGGGGCTTTTTGCAAGTCGGGGAACTCACATGTTCTCTCCCTCGAGCATTGTGGTAATTCATTAATAGGGGGTGGCCACTGTTGGCCATGGGAGTAGTGGTCTGACTGTGAAGCAAGACCGAGAGAGCAAGGAGGGTGTAAAAGTCTAAGAGCTACCGTTCCCATGAGACACTCAAAATATGAAGCAGATTGACGTTGCCCAAAACAAACATTTGTTTCTGGCTGACAAACTAGAATCAGTATTTCAGATAAAAAATGTCAAAATACTTCAGTCAAAAATCTGATAATTTAGGCAAATATTTTCTGCTGAGGTTTTTTCTTATATTTCCATGGGATTTTTTGAAAGAAAGTAAGAAAAAAATAGCAGAAATTATCCTTGAGCTCCTGTATCTTTCAGCTATCTTAGATTGTCCAATAACAGATGCTACTTCTTCCATTTCCTTTATCTCTCTTATAGTCTTAAACTATTACAGATACAACAGCACAACAGACAAAGTTAATCTCAACTTCTTGACTTAGACATAGGTACAAAACCTAAATGGGGATGAACAAGGTCCATCTCAAGTTTCCATCAAATTTCCATCCCAAAGCACAATGTGGGGGTTGAGAAAGCAAGAGCTATACTTGGACCACACGTGGAAATGACATGCACATCGTGGAGATGATGTTGAATCTTTACAAAGGGCAAAAAGTCTTCTGAGGAAAATGTGCTTAAACATTGTACCAAGTATTTTTACTAATTTAGTCTCACTATATCTGAATGAATTAAATGTAACCACCAATTAACTCAAAACTCATGAGTTAACCTATCTCTAGAGATTTTCTGCAGCTTGTCAAACTTAATTGTTTAGGGATGTTGCTGCCCAAACAGCCCAGCCTCCAAGATGTTGACTTTAACTTTCTTCATTTCAAAGCTGTTGATAGGTGCATTTGCTCTACTAAAAATCAGCATCATGTGTTTGAGCTGCCTCAGCTACTATTGTTTTCTGTCATTTCATTGCCACCAGTGCACTTCCATTAGTGGCGGGCGAGAGGTGTGAGTGGGCAGCTGGCGGATTGGCACCCTTCTCTAGTGGGACTGGATCATGCTGAGGTTATAGCACTAAGCTGAAACATGCTAATGCTCCCAAATGCTAGTTAGATTAGTTGGGGTTTCACTGGTGTGAGTGGGTAATTAAACGAAATTTTAGAAGGCAATTTTAACAAAAATGCTGGTGCACAAAAGGCCTTGGCCTCTGGCTCTGAAGCAGGATATTACCATTACCAATCAAGATCTCTGAAGTTTTACTACACTGCAGTCTGCTTAGGCAGAAGATCTAATCTCTGAGTTTCCTTGACCTTGTGGTCTTTTACCTCAAGTGAAAGTCTGTGTTCCATTTTAGAAATGTAAACATTATTAGTGCATATATGAAAGACCACCTCTGCTCTACAATGGAAGATAAATAAATCCATAACAAAAGACCAAGGCCTAGGCTGAACCAGCTGCATGTGTTGTGAGAAACCAAGTTATCAGAAAAAAATTATCCTTATTTGGTTATATGAAAACAAAGGATAGAGAGAGTTAAACTAAGAACAATGAATAGTTCAAAAACCTCCACTGCTGACTTCACATATAAATATATGTACAAATTCTACAGTTTTTCTTCATATATATCTATAATTTTGTGTTCTGCCTGTCTTATATTAATAAATTCATTGGTATTTCTCACTGCTTCATGGCCCACCAACACATTACCACCTAATATGGGTGGGAAGTACATATATGTGCATGTGCATCTATTTAGCTCTCTAGCTGTAATGTAAATCTAATGATTGACCTATTTTTTTTAATAGCTTTTACTTCTTTACTCCTAAATGTATAACAGTGTCTAAATTCTGCTCAACTCACCCCAAAATAAATTAAAAAAAAACCCAAAAAATTATTAAATGAGAATATCTAGGCCCCCAAACAATGGGAAAGAACAGTCTCTCAGAGGAACTGCGTCATCTGGGTAAGAGGTCCTCACAGAGGCCACTCACAGAGAACAGCTCTCCCCAACATCCTACACTTGGAAGGACATGTTTGACGAGAAAACCAAAAGTGTCTCATTGCTCTTCACTTCTGTGAAGGCAGCTCGCTTCCATCTGTACAACGCAGACATGTCAGCATTGCATTGCTGCTTTCCTCTTGTCCACATGTATCTCCCATCCCCAGAGGTCTGAAGGAGTTAACGTGAGGTGGTGAAACAGGTCCTTGTCCGGAGAACCTGCTGTGCTGGCTGTGCCCCTTCCCATCGTGGTGAGAAGTCCTCACTGTGTGGAGCACTGCAGCTCTTAGGCTGGTGGTGGGTAAGTCATTGCTGAGTTCAGCTCTGCCAGCCAGCCAGGGTAATCTGGATTTAACCTAGAAAGAAAACAGTGATGGAGTATCCATGATGTTTCACATGTAACACCTCTTCCTAAGGCCTTTTACTCATCTCCAGTTGCATTGCACTTGCAGTACTCATTGCTTTTTAAGTAAAGCTGTAATGACTCCCAGCCATTAAGTTAAAAAATAACCGCATTTTCATACCATACCCATCATCATAACTGCATGGTGACAGTATCCCAAATCACAGTCCTTTCTACCAGTTTGGTCAAACATCTCAGCTTGGATTTATGGCACCAGTTTGTAACGGATTTACAGGATGCTTTTTTCCTCTTATGCTGGGAAATACTGGGAAACATGCAGAATAGTATAAATACTGAGGAGACACTGAGGCATCTAAGGTGACTGATCCACTGCAGATAGTATGTACAGCGTAGAGACCTTGCTCATTGCTGTTTAATACATTTCTGAATGTATCATTCTGATGTTGCCTCAATTTCTGTAAGAATTGTTTAGGTTCAAGTAGCATTTGTATATTTAATTATGTCACATATCATTGGCACTTTTAGATTCAAAACTAATTAGACAACATATTTCACCAGGGTATCTTTCCTCCACCATACAAAACTCTGCTAATAAAAGGCATCAGCTTGGGAACCTGAGAATGGAAAAATTGTTTTGGATTGAGTTTCTAACTTTTTTCACCTGAGAAATGTTAGCAAATTGCCAGCTGAAGTATGGATTTGAAGAACAGGAAAACTGACACGGTGGCCATTCTAGCTTATTTATTAGTTTCAGCTCTGTTGTGGAGGAGGAAAAAATAGCAATGCTGCCGTGTGAACGCAAAAGATTGCCAGCCAGTAAAGGCAGAGTATTTATGTTTCCAAAAAGGTTAATTTCATAAAATATTTTACTCTTCCAAGTATTCCCTGGTCACTGGCAAGCGCCAGAAATGTTGCGTCTCTTGCATGTCGTATTAATGAAGTCGATGGCTTTGTGTGCAGAGTGGTGTGTGCTCTGAAATAGTTTGAAAGCTTAGCCCTGATACCCTGTGGTGCCAATTGAAACTGGGGGAAGGAAAGGCAGGCCACTCTCCAGTTTTAAAACCTGGAAATGTTTTCCTGAAGGAACGTATGGAATAAACTACTTACAATAAATGACTGTTATACTGCGGGAGTTTTCACTGATAGAGGAATGTGTGTAAGACACCCTGACATAAAAAATACATCAGCTTTGGCTTCAATTATTAAGTGCCAAAAGTAACATTCTAAGATAGAAAAGGGTGGGCTTCCTGCTTTTTAGTGATAAATATGGATGAAAAAAAGAAGTGTCACCATGGAAACCAAAGTCTTGCCATAGTTTTTCATACAGGCAAATGTTATAATGGAAACTTGTGTTCATTGCAAAAACAAACAGCTCGAGACTGAGTCAAAGGTAGTGTTACAGCATTGTCAGCTTTTTCAGCTTGAGCCCCTTTGCAGCTCATTTTCTTTTATCCAAGTCTTCCTGTGTTTCCCATCTGGATTACACTGTCATACTTCAACCTGCTGTCTAGGTGAAAAGTTTAATATTTTTCCAGTTCAATAAAAGAAAAACTTTAATAAAGATGAAAGGAAGATAAGTATCCAAAAATGCTTCTCTTCACCTGTATTTAATCATAATGACAAAAACTACTTAGATCAATTTTAAATATTAAACAAACAACAAAAGAAGGAAATGAAATTAAGGCACTAATCCTACACGCACAGTTCTTCATGAGTTTAAACTCATGAATAACTTTATTGGTGTGACTAGTACCTTTGTAATCAAGTAGATGTTTATTAAAGTGAGTGTTCATTAACAAGCTCAGGACTTGAATGTATGAGTACAGAAAATACATAGAAGCTCACAGATGTCATTAAATAACATAATATACCTAGAAGAAGAAAATATGAGCAAATGGGACTGTTACCATACAAAAACCACATCCCAAAATGCTGGCAAGGATCATGACCTCCTGTTTGGTTCATTTGTCCAACTGAAGAAAGAGAGTCTCCTTGGTAAACAGAGACGATAAAGCATGTGTTAATTTGGAAGTGGTGTACCAGAGCAGATGCCTTTCAGCACGTGGCATTTGCCAAAACCGCATGCCAATTTGCCAAAACACTTTACCACAGCTGGGCAGCGCAATGTTGCTACACCTCACTTTCTTGGATTCAAATCAAGAACCCATTGCCCCCAGGCAAGAAACACTGTTCTCCCAAGGAGTCCCTTTGGTTTTAATAGAACTCGTTGTGTGAATGAATAACCACAGAGGAATGCAAGTGAGAAGCTCAAAATCTGGCTGCTGAATCTCCTTTCTGCAAGCCAAGTGGACAGCCTGGGTAAGTAAGGGCCACTGCCGTCCGTGGCACCATTCACTACCCTACAAACCCACATGCTGAGGGGCTCCCTAAATATCTTTATGATAACTTGGCTGACCTTCTATTATCAACTATTCTATTTCTTCTATACAGCATAAGAGTTCTTTGAATTATTATGGGCTATTATTTAAATGTATATTTAAATTCCTGTAGACAGGAGATTTTTAACCTCAATAGACTACAACTGCTCCATTAAATCTGTTTCAGCATTTCATGTCTATTTGGCTGCTGCACATACAGAACAATCTGTGAGCAGTTATGAAATTTATTATTTTTAAAATTAGGTTGTGGGTGTATTGTGTATGAATGACCAGTTAGAAAAAATATTAGTTATCTGGCATTTTCAAAATAGCCCTCAACACTTCTCTGCCTTTTAAAGACTAATGACCTGCAAAATTTAATTTAAAAATATTTTTTTAAGTTTCATAAGCTAAAAAAGGCATCTAATATCACACCATTCCTATATCTTTCATTTATGTGACATAAGAACAGCTGAAACAATTTGCTTCCATTTTGTTCTTAAGATCAGCTGCATTTGAGCTAAGATCCTATACTTTCATCCCAGAGAAAACTTCAGCCTTGGACCTACACAATATGCCCAATTTTAATTTTATGCACTGGTTTGTCCCATCACAGCTAGCAGGGCTTCTGAAACAGAGAAAGCTACAATACTGCATTTACAGCCATGTTCAACTTCGCTATCAGGACTACTCTCAGCAGTCAAGTTAAGCATACTTATATGTGTGTTTCCAGGACCTGGGTCTAAGTCTTTTTTACAGGACTGGACTCCTAATGGTTTCATCACAAAAATCTGAATCAAGGAGTTATAAATGAAAAATATGACATAAATGTACCCGGAGTGGCACAAATGGCATCATCACAGTAATCACACTAGAGACTTTCAGGGAGCAAAATAATATAAAATAATTCAAATCTTTCTACTGAGGAAAGAAAAAAAAGAGTTAATTGAATAAAGTACTTCAGAGTATTGTAGCCCACTTATGTTTTCATTTAAATACACATTAAGATTTTTCTAAAAAGGCCAAAGACAGTTTTTGTAACGCCACATATGGATGTCGGCAGCGTATGTAAAATGGAGAGAGAACAGTTAATTCTCGTTAGGTTTAGTGCCATATTTTTCTAGGTAAGATCAGCTGTAATAGTGGTATTTCATTGTGATTTTGAACCATTAATTTGCTCAATAAAAAGTGCTGGATTTTTAATAAATGGAAACCTCAGAATACACGCATGTTCATGGTCAAGTGCCAAACATGATTTAAAGAAGGCTATTGTAAGTCTACTTTTATTGTTCTTCATAGACCACCAGGATCAAATAGTGTGTGGCCTACAAAGCAATTAGGCATTTACAAAGGATTGTCTGCTGGAATAGCATGCTCAGAAACAAAAGAAAATCCGATTTGTAAACAGCAAATACTTAAGGCAGGAATCTGTACTACAATTCTGTGCTCATAGTCCGTAAAAATAGATGGAGATTTATCATATGAAAATGAGAGTGGTTATTGAAATTTTCTTCAGGTCACATCACAGTGGAAATTGTGTACTTGATCATATTATTTTGTATAGTGATGAATGCCTGGTCCTTGTACCAGCTGACGATAGCAGGAAAGTTTCATCTCCCTCGCACTTCTCCCCAAGCTCCAACACCAGACAAACCAATCTGAAGCCCAAACGCCGCTTTCCTCCAGTTGACCTGGGTGGCTGTACAGAAGAATACGTGCTGCTTCTCCAAACACTGAACTATTGCATGTTGTTCACCTTGTCACTCCTGGATTTAATGGTCTTGGCTCTCCCTGTTCAGCAATCGATGCACGGCCAGAGCAGACACTGCAGACGTCTCTTGTCCATTTTCCCTGCACAGCTTTACCAGTGGCAGGGCTGCTCTACAGCCCAGCTGCAGCCTCGCTGCACCTCTCAGGAGAACAGCCCCTGCCTGAATCCAGATAAATTTATGTACTCCTAACGCCTTGTCAGGGATAGTGTTTAAGTTGACAGCTGAGGGCTGTACAAAGAACAAAACTTCATGAGAACTTGAGCAGCCCATGCTTCCTATTACTCTCAGTTAAATAAAGGAACTTTACTGTTTCTTGTAAACAGAGACTTGGAAATATGAAGTAAAGTAACAGCAACTCAAATCAAACATCCAGTCTACCCAGTTGAGAATCTGCTCCAGCTTACATACTATTTAAAGGCCATATCCACCTATGGGCTGAAAGGACTGTTAGGGTCAGAATACATATTATTAAGAGACCCTAGTCTGATGAATGGAACAAAGCTGAAAAATACATGTGTCTTTAAATTATTTGTTTATATTCCTCTGAATTTAACAGAAAGTAAAAATTTAACAGGCAGAATTATAGCTGGTATAAATATGTACAGCTTCACTGACTGTGTCAATTTATAACAACTGGGGATCTGGCCCACATTATTGCATTGTCAAGGAAAACGTTCTGTGTTTGCTTGATTACTGTGCACAATATATTTTTTATTATTTAAAAACAAATTCTATCCTTTCCTTTCCTTTCCTTTCCTTTCCTTTCCTTTCCTTTCCTTTCCTTTCCTTTCCTTTCCTT
>KZ505640.1:1578764-1752731 GCA_002844005.1 Limosa lapponica baueri | reverse complement strand
CCTTTCCTTTCCTTTCCTTGCCCCTTTCCTTCCCTCTCCTCTCCTCTCCTCTCCTCTCCTCTCCTCTCCTCTCTCCTCTTTGTTGAAAATTTCCAGAAACACAAAATGCAACTTGTAAATAATTTTTGGCTTGGCAAGCTCTCATGTGCACTAACGGTTTACATATTGTTCTGATTAGGCAAGCTAAACATGGTACTAAATATGCAGACGTGTTTCAACTCATGATGACAGCTTGTGTATGATTTGCAGCACTGGCTGCTAAAGGCAATTGTTCTGGTTCAATATTTCTATTTATTTATGCCAGCATTTTGCTGTAAACAAAGCCATTTATGTATCAGATGGCTACTGACAAAGAGTTTTTTGAAAGCTCAGTCCCAACAAATGCACAGACATATATCCACACTTTAAATAAGTACGCTGGTATTCTTTATACTTTTTTGGGTTGAAATCAAGCTTAAGAGAAATGTTTCTATGGTAATTCAGAGGTTGTTTTTGTCTGATTCTCTTTCCTCATAAACGGAAATTTAACGCCAGCCCAACAGACTGGTAATATCCCAAACACAAAACCAATGCAAACATGATGGCTAATGAGTCTTCATAGCACAATTCATACAGGGAAAGAAGCCATCTCCAAATATTTCCTTTAAGTCAGAATTAATATTATCGTGAGAATTTTGTTTTCTTAGACTCACAGTCAACCTCAGTTATAACACTATTCTCTTACTAACTATTCAGACCTAGAGATAAACTGACCGATAGTTGGTATGTCCTGGTGAAGTTACAAAGTTCAAAAGCCTTATAATCTGCTGCAAAATATGTAAATGTGACCAGAAGGCAATATTCTGGTTTGCATAGGCAGAATGGAGAACTTCCATTAACAATGAACAACAACAAAAAAATATACCTTAGAAAATTTGTGATACTTTCAGCAAATGGGAAGAAAATAGACTTTCTCTCTTTTTCCCTCTCTCTCTCCCCCCATGGGTATTGGTTCCTGGACCTTTGGTGGCTACACATGAACTACTACACCTAGTGTTCCCCAGGCAAAGGAGTTACTACACGCATAGGCTTTTCCCTTTTCTAGGCTGGCAATTGTAAAGCTTAACCCATATTTCAATAAGAAAGTCCCTGATGGATATCTGACTTGATCCTGCCAAACCAGTGGCAAGACCAGCAACTCTACCAGTCCATACAGCTCTAAGTAGGCTACCAGATCAGAAAGCACAAACCTCTACCAAAGAGCAGCGTACTCAAACTCAAGCCTCTGGAATTAATTTCTCTGCATCAAAATATAAGATTGTTTTTCCCTAGCCAATATTATTGTATTTTGAGCTTTTTAATTTTCAAACGCCTCTCTCCTCTTTTATTTTGCAAGATGAAAACCTGTTTCCAGAGCACACATTTTCTCCACAGCACCTTCCTCCTAATCTGGATAAAATGACCATCTTGTGGTACATAGTGGCCTTCTCCTCAGAAGCCATACTTGGCTGCTGAATTTTCTGACAATTGAGACCTTCCCCAGAAATCTCCACCAAAGCCATTGTGGGGTCTAACATGCAGAGAAACATCTTGCCAAAAAAGTAACATAGGATAACAATTTGGCTAGCACTGCTGCTAAAGAACATCACCTATAAACCTCCCACGCTGACCATGTATTTTTTTGTCCTGTGTGATTGTAAAAAAAACCCAACAAAAAACCCCAAAACTGCAAATCACAGGAGTAGGCTAATTGAAAGCTGTAGCTACTACTGACACCAGGTGAGGGGTCTGCGGAACAAGGACACTTCTAGAGATAATACAATCCTTTCTCATTTTCCTAATTTATAGTAATAGCCAAGCCAGAGTCCAGGAAAAGATGAACTAAAAATATTGGGGTCATGGGTCTATTTAATGCAGCAGTTAGCAGCAATGGATTTACGGGAGAAACTAAGGGGCACATACTCTGGGTCATGAGCTGAAGAAAATGCTGCTCTCTCTGTATCACCATTACAGCCGTGTCCAGCTCCAGCTAAGGACGCGGCAGCCCTTCCCCATCACTTACTAGGCTGCGATGTTCCCCCAAACAGGCGAGGCAAGGGCTCTCAGCCTTAGCTGTGACTTTGCAGTCCCTACTCCAAAGCAGCACTGGGGCTGCTCTGCCCCAGGAGATGGGTAGGAGCTACACAGCTTATTGGACAGACACTTGTACTTAATGCATTTCTTACCCCTGACGCATGCCAAAGGCAGCATAGCCCAGTGGATGCAATGCAAATCGGGAAAACTGGGTTCTGTGTATGACCACTCTGTCTCTCTGGATTCATCCCTCTCCCTTCAGTACAAATGAATAATGAATCCGGTCTTTCTTTCCCCTTCTGTAAGCCCTAGCAGTAATGACAGCCCTCAGGCTACGACGATCCGTGTGGAGCTACTGCAAAGGATGGAGAAATTAACTGCATTGAACGTCTACCAGGATTTCAAAACAAAAATGGCCTCCTCACTCAAAAGGAGAGGATGAAGAAGGTTTCTTACCTCCACCTTCCTCCTACATAATGGAAAGACATTTGCAGCCGCTGGGCTCAGAGGACTGTGCAGCCTTCTCAGCCTCCCAGGATTTACACTAGTCAGGGAAGGAGGGACTTTCCTCACCCCACTGAGTCAGGGAGATGGTCGCTGCTTGCACAAAGCTCTGGGTTTAGTGATCTCTCTCTCCTACAAGGCCACTGGTTTTACCCTCCGTGTTGTTCTCTCTGACTTCAAAAACTTTCTTTGTTCTTCACTTGGACAACAGAATTTAAACACACAAGTTGGTGGCTGCACAATTGCCATTCCCCTCTGCAGACGTAAAACAACAGTGTCTCATCGGGCGCCACCAGCTTCGTTAAATTAGGCCAATCGTAAACTTGTGTACAATATACAACATGTATTGTGTACAATACACAACATGTATTAGCCTACCTTAGTGTACCCAGGGTGTCTGGCTCTGCGTAAGCCATGTAGTAGGAGTATTATGGTCCAAAGTTTGGTCTATTAAACATTTAAACAACATAATTATGCTAAGAATTATGACTGCCTGGTTTTCTACTACCTAGCACCTGCATAGCTTTATGTGCTTGGGCAAACAGAGCGCCAAGAGGCCAAATTGGGAAGGTAACATTCTATACCCCATCCGGAAAGGTGGGAACAGTGAGAGAGATGGAAATGGAAAATCAGGCCCTTTAATATCTTTAGGAGAAAGATTTTTTGTGACTGAGCAAGTAATTTGGAATCATAAAAGGAATACCGAGGACGTCTTTGCTTTTTAAAACACTGAGTGTGGTCTCGCAGGACTGTAAATAAGCAGTAACTCCACTGAGAGCTCCAGCTGCACTACAGTGAAAGTAGTGTAAGTGAAATCAGAATCCGGACCTACACAATCGTTTTAACAATCCCAATAAGGTATTGTGGGGAGTATGTATTCGTGCTGTAACTCCACACTTTGTTAGTAGGAAACAGGCTTCAGCTCGAATTCTTTCAGCTCAGCCTGAATGGTGTGATTATGGCCCCATAACATTCCCTTACAGTGCTTTCTTGCTCAATCCACAGTAATTTTTGCCACAGTATCTTTTTCCATAACTTTCTGGCTTTTTTTCATCTCCTAATTTTGGCCAGATTATATCACCCTACTGTTACTAATTCAAACCCCTTTGTATCCCCCCACTGTTCCATGGTGCCTACCTTGCTGTTTAACAGGGGAATCTCCTCCCTTCTTCTGACTTCCTTCAGCATGATACTGGCATTGATTTGCTGGAGTATATTCTTCTTTATCTCCTACATGCAACTCCCTGTGTTAAGAATAATTTCTCCACCCGTCTTCCTTCAGAATCCTTGGAAATTGGAAAATTCTGTCTATCCCATGGATATTTATATTGCCTTCTAACTGATATCAATGTGCTTTGCCATACTTCCCTCAAATGTGGTTCGCCTTGTTTATGGCGACGGAATTCTGTTTATATTTCATTCAGTTTTCTTCATGTCCTCTGCTTTTATTAATCAGACGAACGTAACTTTACGTAAGTTGGATGATGTTCTGTTTCATCTGTGTAGCAAGTATAAGGGAAGCAACATCCTACAAGAATTTAAAACAGTAGGACATGGTAAACAAAGAAGTTTGATGGCTTTTTTTTCATAATAATGCTACAACAAGAAAAGATGACTACCACAGTTAATATCCCATTTTTTATTAAAAGAAAAATGCATGACAAAGTGAAAGTAGTTATACAGTAGAACTTTACTGTCAACTCATATGGGAAAATATGCCTTTTTTTTTTCAACCAAAAAGAAATAGAAATGAATGTAAAAGAGTTCACATTTGCAATTATGGGATCTAAGTATATACCAGTTCCTAGGTGTCCTCAGGAGAGTTTGAAGTATAATGCTGTCTGTCTTTCGGTAGTAAGGCATTTTTTATGGTAGCATATTGTTTTATCTGGTCAAATTTTCAACCTTTTGGAATCCAAGGTGAAAGCTCAAACTTCTTTGCTAAAGTATATCCATTGTGTATTAAAATATCCAGGATGATTCAGTCAGTCAACCCAACATCTACTCATCAGCAGGAGAACAAGCTAAGGAGGCATTATATCTTTCTCTAGCACACCACTTAGAGGCATTCCAATCTAAAAGGCAGAATTGTTCCTTTGAGTAAAATAATTAACGAGAGCGGGAGCGGGAAAGCTGTAACGACAGAGACCTCTAGTGGCGGGAGCACCCGAGACCTGCCCGGGAAGGGACTTATTGTCCTCCCCCTGCTCCGCACCCGCCGCTCGCCACCCGCGCCCCGCCGCCCACGTTGCGCGCCCCTGGGCTGCGGGAGAGGGGCCGCGGGGGAAGGGGCTGCGCTTCCCTGCGGGGATGCCCCCCAGTATCTTGCTGCTGCCAGGGGGACGGTTCGGCTAAAGGGGCAAAACCACTTTTCGTTCAGTTGCAGGCTTGAATTTACCCTGTTCTGTACTGGGGGACACAGTGTTAAAAATTAAAATGTTGCTATAACTCCCAGGTGATTTTTTTTTTAATATAAAATATTTCAAGGTACAGAAAATTGGTTTTGCTTAAATACAAATGTTTGTTAAGCCCTCTGTTACTTACTTAGGTGAGTAATTTGGAAAAACACAGGATTCAGTGATGCAGCTTAGGTTCTTACCAACAAGAACCTACCCTCTGCTTAATAATTCAGTATATTAATGTCCTCTTACTTTACTTGTTTATGGGAAGTATCTTGTTTATTTTTTGTTTTAGTTCTATTGGCAACTATTTGTCTCAAGTCGTTTGCAGCTACAGTCACTATTCAAAGCCTCATCTCACAAAGTCTTCTTTCTTCCTGAATGTGATGTTACTGCAAGTGGTCCCGTTGGTACCACGGCTGTTTGCGCAGAGTCGTGTCCCTGGGACATCTCAACCGTCGTGCCCAATGCAAAGAGTTTGCACAATTAGCCCCAAAGTTTGTGAAATCTAGCAAAAAGAAAAAAAAGTTATAATCAGGACTATTTTTTATTTTTATAAGCAGATTCAAAATATGCAGGGGCAGAGAGAGGGGGAGACATGCAGGGTGTATTAAGTGCAGGTTATCAAAAAGAAACTGTCTCTGGATTATGTACAGTTTCACTTGACTGAAGCTTCATGGAAGATTAAGCTTCTTTTGTTCTCTGTGCTGTTTCACATAGATCAGTTGATGATGTGCAGAATAATTTTAACCACATATTAAACAGTGGTTAATCTAAGATAAGGAGATGAGCAAATATGAATAGTGAATAGTGTTTTTAGTGTTAATGCTAATTAGAGATGGAGCAAGCAGTTCATCAGAAATTTAAACTCTTTGTGCAGGATTCTCAAAAATGTATGTATAAAGAGAAGGCCTGTTTACTATCGCAATGTTTACCAGCCAGTCTCCTGTGTGGTACACATAATTTATAAAGGAATCAATCACTCCTCTCTTATTTATGGAGAATAATAGCACTGAGGTGACTGACTTCTGAAACTGCTGCAGACATGGAAAATAAAATAGGCAGAAAGTGTTAAAATCCAGGACACTGTGTCAGAGTTGCAAGTACTAAGCTAGTTGGGTAGCATTTTTAACAGGAGGGGGAGGTGGAGTTGTGGGGTTCTGCAGCATATAAAAATAACACATTGTATTCTCCTTAAATTATGGCATTTCCAAAATATTACACTTCAGACTTTTGCTGGCCCCACAGGAGACCTTTTCAGTGCCTTTTCTCTTGTAAAGATTTAATTGATCTCTTTTGAGGCTAGGAGAGATCTAGTATTTTGCAGATCTATTTTTATTTTCAGCTTTTGCCTTAATCCCCTTCATACACCTTTAATTTCTTCATTTGAATTAATTAAGCTCTCCTCAGATATATGAAGATGATGAGATTTCTCGACCCCATTCATCACACAGGTTATTCACAGTTCTTTCAGGAATTTTAGCAACAGTCCTCAGCAATTTGCTGAGGAAACCTGTTTGTTACTTGTGTGTAAGTGTTTCAGCAATCCCATGAATCGGACAAGCGGCACTTTGGCGTTTGCAGTAAGAGCATTTATCTTTTTCAATAGACTCTAATAGCATAAAATTTGTTCATATAGCTTTGTTTTCTAGGTGACAATAGGACGTCACTGGGGAAAGGAATAAGTACATAGTGGTTTAAGTAAGCAATGACATTACTAAAAAAGGGAGAAAAAGCTTGATTCCTTCTTTCTGCATTTACCTTTTTTCTTTTTACTTTTTTTTTTTTACTTCTAATTTTCTTTTTCTGTTTGGAAGACAGAAGCTGAGGTAATGGTAGAGTTTATATGCTGTATTATCTCTTCTCAGCACTGCTTTTGTGCTCTGATCACATTTACTTTTACATGGTGCATCTTCATTTTGCCTTCCTCATCCTTCAGACATTTATTGCATGAAAACAAGCCTTATCAATCAGTTCCTTGAATATATTGCTGGTGGCAGAAGAACTACAGGGTCTACTTTAGTGAAGAACTTCATCATCTTTGCCCCTTCACCACTGATCAGATAGGTGTCTGGGCTACTTTTCCCCTGTAGGTGGACTCCTCTCTAAACATTATTTAGACTATTGCTGGAGGTGGTCTGCTGCAGAAATGAATTTTGCACTGAGATCTTTGTGCATAAAATATGTGCTGATCTTTTAAATATAAAAAGATTCATTGCTAGTCCTGTAAAAAGTTAAAAAAATGTGAAGTGTACCGTATTAGGAATGAGTAGGAAAAAATAGTTAACTAAATGTAATTTGCCAATCATTCCTATAAAGGGAGACACATGGTTTCAATTTTCCTATTGAAATTGAATTATTGGTTTAGGACAGGTTGGCAGAGTAAAACCATTTCATATATAGCCATCCAATACTCACTCCCTTTCTTTTTAATCTCTTGAATATATCTGGCAACTTCAGGGACTGTTTCCTGGAGTCAAGGGATCTCAGATTACAGAATCCTCTCACTGTGATATTTTTTCTCACTTTTTTTTCATTTTCTGGTAATAAAAATATATAAGACTTTGTAAACTTAAAATGTCAGAGAAGTCTTTTCCCTACTTTTTGAGTACATCTGTACAGGCAAACAAACTCTATTCCTATATCCCTCACAGGAGAGATGTTTAGGAGTATACTTTTTGTTGGGAATTAGGTTAACTACGTAGATCATCATGACTTCAATTATCAGGGAAAATATCTAGGAAACATTTTTATCCTTTTTATCACTATTACAAACCACCAGATACAAATATTCCAGTGTAAATGTGAAAGAATATCTCAGTAATCATTGAATTTATGTTAGTCTTACTGAGCACCTAAATTTCTCTTTAAACATCTGGGCAATACTTTATGGCATTCACAAACCTCTGCTCATCTGTCTCCTGGGTCTGTGCATGGTTCACCTGCTTACACCATAGTGCACATCCAAGCTGCTCTGGGTGTGCTTGGACAAGAAGACCATACACAGTAATTCAAAGAGGAGTGTTCTTCGGGTTCTTGTGGGATGTCTGCACTCCTAATATCACTTGATATGAAAGAGGAGCCTGATCTGAGGTCTTTCGCTGTCAAAGAAGGGTGGCTGCTCCTACCACTAGACTATTATCTACAATTTAGTTTTTTTAATAATCTCTCCTGATTGAAACCATTCCATGCCCTATTAAAAACAACACAAAACAAATCCAACCAACCAACCAAAAAACCACCCCAAAACCTGAAGCCAGGTGGGAAGAGGTCAATACCTTATTTAAAGTGCTCATCGGTGACACGGATGGAAAAAGTGCTAAGACTGACATTTAACAAGGCAAAAAAAGTATTTCAAAGCCAGGTCTCTTACCCTTGGGTGATTGTCCAAACCACCGTTTTGCTGAAGAAGGCTTGGTCTGTTCTGACTTTTCATCTAAATGCCACTAATGCCTCATGCCAAGGAAAAAATAATGGCTGCAAGAAGAACAAAATACAGTGCATCACTCAGGCACACAGAAAAAAGGTGGAAGTTCTGCTCTTTTTCTGGCAGGTTCCTCTGGTGTGGGTCAGCTGGTTCCTGGTTCCCTACCCTAAGATGCTTAATTCCCTCTCATCTTCTTAGGGTGAGTTTGAGCTAGAGGCCCTGCACTCCTCATTCTGAAGCCCTGTGCTGGGTGCCGAGCCTACTGGGTAGGGAGTAAATGATGTGGGGAGGCCAACTGAAAGGTCCCTGAGAAAGGAGAAAAAGGATATTGAATGAGAATGAACAAATATTGACAGCTGATAAAGATTTCCCAGTTTGGGTCAACATATCCCATGAAAGAAAAAGATCTGGCAAACTTATTACTGTGCAAGGGTGCAGTAAGCACCATGGCTTTATTCCCTTACTTTCTTGACTTACCATGACAAATGACACCACAGAGCCGGTGTCTGAGCTCCAGAATACAAAAATAGATCTTTTAACAAAAATAAACAAAATAGAGCTAGAAGGAAAATAAGATCCTGGCTCACAAACATTAGATCAAAGCCTGAAACTATGTTTTTCAAATGGGGTTCTTTATTAATGCCATTCCTTAATCTCTATACGAATAGCTATTTGCTCATAAACCAGGGAGTGCCTGATTAATAATTTTCACTAATTCAATCTGGGAACAGGAACAATATCATTATATCTTGGCAAACAATCATTGCCATGAAAGAAATGCTGTACAGGTGAGGTAACATATGTGTGAATGGACAACTGGCTGAATTATGTTTTGATAATCCATATAAAACTTGGGAATTACAAATACCTCTGCAGAAACCAGGACTGTGAAATAATTCCCAAATGAACAAAAGCTGGGAACACATTTGTGACCAATTAAGCTATGTGATTGGTTCTAATATATATTATCATTTTCCCAGGTAGCTTTAAAAGTATGAAAAGATGAACAAAATGACCGTTTTATAATAACATACTTCCTTAGCATGATGGATACCATTTATTATTTATTTCATCAAATACTTCATTAACTCAATGAATGCTTCCAAGTTCCAAAAATAACATTTCCCAGGGTTAAAGTCTTTTAGACAAAGGATCTGAGAACAAAAGTAAGAGCAAGTACATTGAAAGTAGGAGAGAAAATCAAACAAGAGAGGGGTGGTGAATACAAGCCGTAATGCAGGATGCTCTCCCACAGCAGGTCCTGCTGGTGCTACGAGTCATTGAGTCTAATGCTTTACCTGCCGGGAGTCCCTGCAGGGATTTCCGAGTGTGAGGGTGCAGATAGGCCTTGTGGTGGACTCCTCTTAATTTTTTTTTAGTATGAGAAAGTATTTTTTGCCTTAGCTAGAAGACTGTATTTCTAGGGAACACTGTCAACATTTGTTATTTCTTTTGATTTCTATAGGCTTTTGGAAATACTGAAGGATTCATAGATTGCTTGTAGAGGTCTATTTAAAAATTCATATTTTTTTCTGAATTATAAAACATCCCCTGGAGTAGCAGAAAACAAGATTATTTGTAAATATAAATTATTGTGTATATTTTCAGTGAAACTTAGAAACCTTGATCATATATACTTTCAGAATATTGAAGAGGATATTTTCCCTAAATGTCAAAGGAGTATTTCTTATTTTAACCTAATGTATTTTCTGTGGCACTTTCTAAATTTAAATACACTTTATAATCCATTTGAACTGTGATGAGCATAAGTAGAATTTGATCTCATAAACGATTCTGTTTGGTTCATAAACATTCCTGTTCACAA
Organism: Limosa lapponica baueri; assembly: GCA_002844005.1. Taxonomy (NCBI): domain Eukaryota; kingdom Metazoa; phylum Chordata; class Aves; order Charadriiformes; family Scolopacidae; genus Limosa; species Limosa lapponica. The sequence goes on along the minus strand of KZ505640.1, from coordinate 1,742,524 downwards.
AGCGGATGATACAGACAGATAAAATGCTGTATTTGAAACATAAGCAATTCAAAATCTGCCTTCCAGATTGACCCCCAGAAACAAAGTTTTGCTCTGAGACCCTTAGAGGGAAAATGGCCATTTGTCGTATTACAATCATGAGTATTTCTTATTTTCCAGCCATTACTAAGAATGTTTAAGATACTCATGAGGTGTTTTGGCAGATACTTATTGATGCATTTTAAGTCTTTTGTTAGCTATAGTCTTTAGTCATTTTAGTACATTGAGAACTAACCTCCAAGTCTGTCAGTCCCATTTTGCATTACAAATCATTTGTAGTTTTATAACTGTCATTTCCAAGGACATCTGGAAAAGATGGATTTATGAAAGGTTATCGTGCATTCTAAGGAGGCCGGGAATTAGCATGACTTTGTAAAGGTTCTTGTAAATTGAGCAGCAGCCATCACTGGCAATAAGCTGTTTTCTGCTCTAGTCAAGTATCTTTATTTAAATATTAAGGAAGAGGTATGACCTTTGCCCTCAAAGATCACTATGATACAGCAATAGCACAATCTATTAGCTGTCAATGAAGTATTATGGCCCTGGCTCTCTCAAGACACCTATTTGTGGACAGTGTTATAATAACCCTTCCATTAGGCATCCCCAAGGCAAATAACCTTGGCTTTAACAGAGTCAGTTTAAAATTCCTTGGAGTAACATTAAGAGAATATCTGGTTTGTGTCAGTTTAGGATCAACTACTAGTATTAGCCCCCTTCTGTAAATTGTAAGTAGCTGTGGATTTATTAGAATTATTTTATACATGCCCACAGGTAAATATTAAATACAAAGGATGTGAAAACTCATATTGCTTTCTAGTTCCTACATGGAATATATATAGATATATAGATTAATGGACACCTGACAGGTCTGAGCATTTTAAAACAGGATCCATTTTCTACTGTATACATTTCATTTCTTTTGTTGATGGAAATTACACAGTGCCACTAGAATTAAATTGTGAAAAAAAAAAAAGAAAGAAAAGAAAGAAATAAAATAAAACAGTAAATGTGATAAGAAGTAGTCTAGATAACATTCCTATGGTTTGGTATGTTGTCCTGTATAAATGGTTAAGTACAGGTACAATAAGATTAGGGGACTATCTAAAAAGCCAAGAAATTTTCACATGCTGTGACTTGTTTATCTCCACTGCATTTTCTGCTCTTCAGGTATCAGTATGTTTAATACTCAAAGTTAAGTCCAAGATCAAGAATTTTTAAACTTGTAGGATGTTCAGAACAAGTCTTTCTTCGGGTGTCCCCTGTTGTTTAGAGAAAATAAATCTGATTATGCTCCCTTAATATCAGCTGAACTGCTTACAAGAGTTTCCTTACATATATAAAACCAGCTAAGGTTATTTTTTGCGTCTTCTGCAAGAGAACAGCTCGAAAGGCACCTTCCTTCAGAAGTAACAATCAAGGTCAAACTCCTTTTAAATACTTTGAAAAATCAGAGGTATCTGCAAGTATTAAAAATAAACTATTAAAAATCCTATTAACATTTCAAGTATTTTGGCCAGTACACTGGTAACAGTGTTTCTTCTGAATCCAGCTTTAATATGCTATACAAATGGCTTTTGTTGCTGAAACACAGCAAGCAATTGAATTGAATGTTGTGAAATCAGAAGTTGTTTAGCTGGTTCTGCAAGTACAGCTTCTATACAACTTAATCTTCTGTTGATTTTTAGCAGTAGTAGATTATTCCTTAGGCAGGAATAAAAGCATTTGTGTGATGGGAAACTACACGAGCTGTCCCCCAGCGAGGTTCAGTGCCTCCACTCTGCCTCCCTGTCCCCAGAAGGGCTTTGATGGAGCCAAGACAGTGATGGATCCCCTCCAGCCACTACCCCCAGGACTCCTCTGCTCAAGGAAGATTTACTCATTGCAGAGGAAGAAAGCGCCTGAATTAAAATAACTTAGTGCTAAATTGGCCAGTTCTCTCTGCTTAGTTTTGAAGAGTCCGCTTTCCACCCCCTCACCACCTGCAGTTCTTGACCTCCTTAGAGGGTTTTATAGGAGGAAGATGAACAAAGGGAAAAAAAGCTGTGGAGGCAATAGTCTACTCTGCTGTGATCCACCTCCTAATCGGTGCACTGGGATTTATCCCCTTGCCTAACGAAGGCAGAAGAGACAACTTCTACCTGAGTTACGACTGGAAATATTCAAAACTCCAGTGGAGATTCACACTACAGCCAAGAGTATTTGGCTCTTGTGCAAACACCATCACTACCCCAGGCAACATGGGCTTCAGGACCAGCCTGTTCAGCTGGGGAGCAGGTCCTGGCATGACAGCCAGCCTTTGACAAGAGAAAGAGGCACCCGAATCAGACTGGACAATGCCAAAATTTTGCAGCAACTATTTTGGCCCTGACACTCTCACAGTTAGAAGCTCTGGGTCCAAAAAGTACAGCACAGGGAAAGATGTGCTGTACTTGTGACCCTGACAAGCTTATTTCAAACCAGTGCTAGGAAATTCCACACAGTTTCAAAGCAAACAATTAAGTTGAAGATTACAGCAGTTGTTTTCAAGTGTTCAGTTCTCACATATTGCACACTGTGAAGGCAATATTCGCTGTCAATAAAGGGCACTTGACTTCTGGTTCATTCTCCCTTTAGCACTCCTCTTACAGTGATATTGGATACAAGACCATTTTCTTTCATAGGCCAATACACGGCAGAATCTAGGATGTAATTTAGGGGGCTCTATTGATATCATAAATTACAAGAAGTCTGCTGAAGCAGTTTATGAATGGCAGTAAAAACCTGAAACTGAATTACATCATTAGAATCAGGCACCACATATATGTATTATTATTTATAATACCTAAGTATCTCTGTATTTTATACACAAGGAAGATACCATAGGACCTTATGCTAAATAGGAATAGGACTTCCACAGCTTCTTGCTAACAGATGTGCTCAAATAATGGAATAGAAAAGCAATGTTTATGAAGTTACTTCATAAAGGAGGAAAGAAACCCAGGTCTCTAAGCCTGGGAAAGTGCAATATCACTGCCGTGCTTTCTACAGGATCAGTTCCTTGTGCCACTCTCTGAGTAACACCTTTGCTCCACGTACCAGTATTTAATTTGAGCAGGACACTGCGGATCTTAATTTTTTCAATACACAGAATCTGTGTCCATATTACAGAGTACATATATAAATCTGTTTTGGGCAATAGCTGTCAATCAGATCATTGTCTCTGTGCTTTTAAATTCTCTGGCTGGTACCATGGTCTAACACAAGCACTTTAAAAATACAGTTAGGCAAAGACAGAAAGAATAACAAGAAAGCACATAGGCACAATTTTGCAAATATTTTAATGTGAAATGTACTTACTTCTCTGCCTTGCTCCACTGGCAAAATAGGACATGAGCCCGATAGCCACAGAAATAAGTGTATTTATATGGGCTTCTCAAAGAAAGTTCCCAGTAAAGCCAACAGGCCCTTGATGTAAAGTCTGTTCCCACCAGCAAGGTTACCAAGAGCAAGCCATGTGCACCTCCTGGTAACACTGAAAGTGCCTGGAGCCAACAACGATCCAGTTTGGAATTTCACAGGTCTTGGTTCCTTCAGGTGCACCAGATCCATTTCTGACGTTTGGGGATCAAGAATGTACCTTCTTTTGTTTTCCGTGTTCCTTAACCTCAGTTGTCTCAGGCCTTTTTTTTTTTCACTTGCCCAAAGGACACTCCACCCACTGCAAAAGAGCAGGTCAAATTTAGCGCAATTTAGAGTGTAAATTCCCAAGTGGATACAATTCTCCTTGAGTGATTATTGCAGAAGCTGTTTCTCTGGTCCATGCTTACAGTTGACCATGGTTACTTTACTTTTCAGTAAGACTAAATTGCTTCATGTCGGTTTGTTTTTATAGCAAGCTGACTGTGTATATTAGCTGTCCTGCAGCAGAAACTGTTTTCCAATGGAAATGATGGAATGGTATTCCTGCAATGACTTTGGGTATTCATTTTACTTTCCTAATGGCTCTGTAGCAATGCAGGATTTTTTCTTGGTGAGGTTATTCCCCCTGATGATGAAGAAAGGTGCCCATGCCACAGATCAACTAACTGATAAAAAGATATTAAGAATTTTTAATATTATCGTCTTATATTTTAAAAACACACATTTCCTTTGACTCAGCCTATTCCTGGGAGAGTATGTAAAACACTTAGCTAGCAGATTTTTTCCAAATTCTGTATATTAAGCTTAAATAATTTGGAATCATTTGATAACTGAAGGCAAGTCCATTACAAGTAAATACAATATACAAACACATTTGTGTAAAATGCTTTAAAAACCTCCTAAAACTCCCGTTAACCACCATTCCCAAAATTAATGCTCTCACAGGGCTTGTGGTAGGGAGAACTCTTGGCCTGCACTGGGCTTTGGCTACCCTCTTGTTCAAACCCACCTCAGGCTCCATGGGTAGAAGCCTGAGAGGTCAGCCGAGGAGCTCAAGCACGTTGCCAAATCCTTGCTTGCTGTGATGGGCAACCAAATTTTGTAACCTCCATTTTGTACTCACTGATTTTGAACCTGTTAGGTGTTAGCAGGGTTGCAAGGTGACCCCACTCTGGATTTGAGGCAGAACGATTAGGACACGTGTGCCAGCTCCAAAGAAGAAATTCAGTAGAAAGTGAGGCTGGGGAGAGGTGTCCCTCGCTTGAGATAGGAGGACAGGGCTCAACACCAGAGGCTTTGGTTGTTTGACTCTGCCAGCAGTGGGACTGGTTGTAGAAAAGAGAGATTACCATCACTGCCGTCTGGGTTGCACAGACACGCAATCCTGGGACATCCCTGGGGTATCATTTGGGGGAAATTTAGGGTACGCAAATGTTACGCACTTGAACTCCAGAGGCCTAACAGAGAAAGTAAGTTTCTAATCCAAGGAGTAAGTTTTTTAAATGCCAAAGCACTTTGGGGGAGCCATTACTCTTTGAATGATTCCTCTTTTGGAAACACAGCACCCACCCAGGAATGTTTATGTTTTAATTCCAGAAAATTAGTAGGTACAGTAACACTTGAATCAGAGGACTTCACAGAAAACGCTGTTTATTGCCTCGTTTTACACAGACAGAAGTTTCCAACATTGATGTATCTGCTAATTGCAACAATCTGTGATGTAGCTTTCCAGATAACCTAGCACCAAAAAAAATTTTTTTAATAAATGAAAAAATCCATCTTAAGTCCCACCTAGAAATCAAAGGGGAAAAGATCTAGGTTCTGTGTGCTGATGCAAGGATTGCTAGGTTTTCCAGGGAAGTAAGAAGATTAGGGTAACTGGCCATCCAAATCTTTTGAGATCTACCCTGCTATGCCCTGCTATACTGCTGTAAAATAGGAGCGTACAAATAAGAGTCATGAAATTTTCTGAGGAAACTACATGGCAGGTAGGGATGCCAACATACTAAAGTCCATGAATGAAATGAATGCAGCCATGATCTTAGCACTAAGTACATTTACTTAGGTAAAGGGATCTTACTTGGGGGAAAAAATGCAGTTTGGAAAGTTACCGAGATGATATATCTCAGTGATATTTGGGAAAAAAAAAAAAATCAGTTATTTCTTATGATTTGGGGCATTTCCCCTTCTTATACAAAGTGTTGTCTATCAAACTCATAAGCAGATGAATCTCTTTGACTATACTATTGTTCAATCTGCCTGTTCATAACTCAGCCTCTTATTCCATTATAATGCTTGAATGATTCACATGCAGTGTTTCCAATCCACTTTTCCTATCTTGTGAAACTTTTTAACGAAATGTTAGCATTTGCAGGCACCAGATGTTTTGACATAAGGAGAAGCAATATGTAAATTTTAATCCATGCTAGGAACAATAGCCTGGAGGCACCTTTTTCTTATTACATGAATCATATACTTAACCACAATGTGGTGGATTATATCAAAATCGTCACCACCCTGAATATAGAACATTTGTCTTGTGGTTGCCAATTAATGAAACTGATATATATTTAACTTGATGGGTACCAGTGATTTAACCAATAAGCCTTAGCATACTTCACTGCTGCAGCCTCCTTTATAATTAGACTTTCAGTGTGATTATTATCACAACTTCATACATTTTGCTCTAATCTCCCATTGGTTGTCAGTACAAATGATGCTGGCATTAATTCTGTTTTGTCTGTCAATTGCAAATATCACTACTTTTAATCAAGCAGTCTATCACATAGTGCTTTTCTAATCTCTGAAATAACTTCTGATTTTATTTTCTGATGCTGTTTATTTAATCGTTAAGTGTGTGAGTCTGCAACAGGCTGAGCATTGCTTTTCTTCAAAGTGAACTCAGGGCACTCGGTCCCTCACAAAGGAGCTGGGTACCTTTTATGATCAAATCCTAAGTGCATAATAAATATGTAAAAAAGCAAATCTTCTTTCCACGGCTAATCACTGAACTTTAAATAATATTTATAATAATATTCTGTTTTAGTACTGATAGGGCTGTCTTAATGATTTGATGAAATAAAGAGCCTGGAGAACATCTTTATTACAAATAGAAGGTTTATCTGATGTACACAAACAATGAGCACTATTTTACATGAAACAATGAACTATTACAAAACTATAGCTGAAATATATATTGCTACTCAACAACTTTTGCATCATTTCATGCACAGAAAGTACCAAATATCTTCTAAAGAAAGCAGCCCTTTTGATATTAGGAATTCAAAATGCAATCTGAATCCTTACTTAATTCATTAAGTAAGAGTATCTTTTAGTGCCAAATGCTACCTAATTATCAGCTTTAAAGAAAGTTTTACATCTTAAAATACAATATTCTGTTTATCCTAGATTGTCTGGGGAACATCTAGTACATTAAAAGGTTTTTGTAGAGCTTCTTAGTGATTTAACTGATATCATCATGCCTGCTAGCAATTTTGCAACATTCTGAAAACACTTTCCATAAATCAAAGCCTTAGCAGCAGGAATAAGCAGATGGCAGGAGACCATATTAAAGAATGTATCAATTATTTTTATTAATGGGAGGCTACTGGATCATGATGTATCATAATGGACTAAATGTTTAGCAGTTGTGAAGTGTTTTGTCTGTTAGGTATCTCAGATGTTCTTAGTGGATGTTACTATATTGTCTTGTGACGGCATTCTTTGAGGGACTGGATAGTGAAGTTTCACAAGGGACATATAAAGAGATGTTTTAATTTCAGTCCTTTAATTGTGTTCATATAATAAACATAAAATACCAGCATGTATAAAATGTAATTTTAAAAAGATTACATGTACAGTGTGTAATAAAGTACATTCTGTCTGCATACATTGACTTAGAAAACAAGATACTATACGCTTAACAATGAAAAATAGCAATTATTATAAAAATATTCTACAGTCTCATAATAGTAATGTAAATGCCTCTACTTATCTAAGAGACTTAACATAATTTTAAATTACAATAATTTTACATCTTCCATTCATATATACAGCCCTATTAAAGTCAAAAGGTATTATAATAACAATGTTCTTATTAAGATTAAATGACTGAATTATATTTAGTTATTTTACTGTATAAAGCAACTGTGTTCCTGTTTGTTAAAACTGTTTGCACTTACGGTAGCTTTTCACACTATGCACGCCATGTGTAACAAAATAATTTATGTTTCTGCTCTTAGTATAGTATCTATATCCATTGCATGAAATAAACAGGATGTTAATACTTCAACTCCCTTTACTTTTGTGTAATTCTCAGTCTGCTGTTTTGTGTATTCTGTAAGAATATGTCCACCAGTTTTGAACAGCTTCTACTGAAAACAAGCAAGAACTCCTCATTTAATACATCTCAACAAAAATAGCCAGTTCCCCTCACCCCCTGCCCTGCTTGAGGTCAAACTCTGTAAGTCTTTAAATTCTTTTCTACGCCCAGAGCCACAGACATATTATGCATTTCTTTCATGAGATTTCATTAAATAGATCTCTACAGAAAATACCTAAAAAGTTTCTTTTGCTGGCACCGCTTTTTAGTCTGCTAGAACTCGTATGGACAGCAAAGAAAGTCTGCCTGAGGAAGGAAATCAGGATTTGTCCCTATAGTCGTGAAATCCCTTTCCTCTGTAGGACCATGCTCTGCCCTGCTCTTACGGTCCTCTCAGCTTCACCACAGCCTGACCAAATCTGGGGTGGGAGAGGCAGGGCTTACTTCAGAAAGTCTGGGGTTACCAGCACACACATCTCCTAAATGCCTTCGGTACCACCTATTTATCCCCAGAGTGTCCTAGGTTACTGTTTCTTGCACCCTGTATCACCTCTTAATTCCAAGGATGATGCTGTAATACAGGTTATAGTTATTAGCTAAAATACTAATTATAATGACTTCCTACTAGAACAAACATAACAGCAGTGAAACAACATTGCCATAATATACACCTATAGGTATGGATACATTTAGTGTTTTGGGCAAGGTGCTTGGGGATTTTGTGTGAATGAAGACAGCTTGAATGTGTTTAAAAAGGAGCATTCACTATCTTCTGTTAAGCTTCTCATGCAGGAAGATAAAAAAAAAGTCTAGTGCTTCAGACTGAAGTAATTGTCAGAAGAATGAAAATCAACTTTAAAAAATTTAATGGACGCGCTATAATGTTTTTTTAGAACAGTGCTTATAAAAGTGATGAAATTCAGGATGTTATTTAAAGTCAATATAGTTCAGAAGTATGGTCTAACTCCCATGTAAAAGTTCAATGGGAAAATCATGTAATGCATTCATATTTAATTTCTTTTTCTCCATTATGAGCAATCCACACTGGTGTATTTAAAACTAATGTAGTAGAAACTGCAGTACAAGGACAAATGGCATTTGATATCAACCAAGTATCCCCTCCTTTTATCAGCTGAAATGGACAATATGCATCCTATACTAGATATAATGTGGGCATAAGTGTTAGTTTTAATCCATCATATTTTGTATTCAAATGTCAATATTAGCTAGTCTTTGGCAAAACTATGACATAGTGGTTCCTCTTCTAATGAGCTTAATTTATAGAAGCACTCCAATTAAAATAGTGATCATTTCTATGTTCAGTTACCTTTGATTAATATTCATTTGTCTTTACATTCCTTCGTTCCATGCTAAAAAAAACCCCAAAAATTACCAGACCACTGCTTGTTGTTGTTATTATTTTCAACCACCCAGTGGAAGCACATCTTAGCCTCTTGTGAGGGTCAGGTGTGTGCTGGGCTCTCTGGGACCCCACACATATGCCACAAGATCAGTTCTGCTTTGTTCAGCTTATATCCAAGTAGTTTGTATAGGCTCATATAAATCCTTGAGTTTCCTAAAAAGATAAATATTATTTTGAAGTTGAATACTCCATCATCTTTCATAGTCATCCGGATATAATTTATTATGCCACTGCTTACTCTCCAATTAAGAAACTATCATGACACTGTCTGGGTTGGTCAGGAGCTCAAACTTCACAAGGACTGTGAGGACAACCTGGGTACCAGTAACAGAAGAGGGAATAGGAAGACATCATTGCTGTGTTCTTGGGTAATATGTTGAAATACATTTTATACATTCACACAAACAATAATCCATTTTAATCTCCTCTTACTGTTTCCAATCCTGTGACACTTCTGGGGTTAGAAGCAGGCTCATTGACAGCAAAATTAATACATACTTTTGAAACACATTTTGAATCATTAGAGAACTCCCTAATGTGATCTTTTGGCTCTGGTTGAGGAAGAACTATGAAGGACCTGTGCCAGCTTATTTTCCCATGTATTAATATTACAATTAGAATGATTGCACTTAATGTCCTCCAGGAACATACATCACTCCAGAATTTCACTACGTATAGAAATGTTATGCCTCCTACCTGCCCTCTAACTGCCAAGCCTTTACTGACTCATCAAAACACATTTTCTGAACGCCCCCTCTTAGCAAGCGAGTTGTGAGAGGCAGTGCATCACATCAACACTTCTGAATATCCCCTCTCATTTGAAAAGTCTTCCTTTTCAGCTTTTCTGTAGTGAATTCAAAGCCAAATTTAAAATTAAATTCTCTTTGTTTCAAGCGTATGCAATGGGAATCTTGACATTTCCCTCTGTTTCCAAATGAAGCAAAGGCTTGTGTATGGATAAAGTAGAGTCTCTTTGGAAAAACCTTGCTGTGCTGCCAAAGGAGACTGAAAGCGTTGTCCAGAAGCACACTCTTGTGTGTCTGAATTCTGAACTCTTCCACACAAAAAAGGACACAGTTTGAATATTCATGAAGTAAGCAGCTGACGTTATACTGTTACCAACAGTGCTTGTTTTAAATTGTGCTAATTGTGACATGGAGTATTTTTGTTGAGTCTTGTACATCCATGCAGTCTTTCTGCTGAAATGTCATACCTTTTTCTGTCTGAGTTCATCTGAGTCTCTGTCATTATGTTAGTTTCCATTTTTCTTCTGTATCATTAAAACGTATATTAAAAGTCTGTTCTTTTTCTACAAATGAAATTTTTAAAAAATGGAATTCCGTGAAAAGCTTAATGGATTTTCTCCTTTTAAAGAGAAGCCTACGCAGTTTAAATTTCATGCTCACTGCACTTGTGCGAAAGTATTACCATCTGTTTTTTCAGATTTTAAAACCTGTAACATCTCTATAGTTCCCAGCTTAAATACTTCCCTGTTGCTTCACGTTTTGTAGAATTTTTAGTTATATAAAAAAGAGAAATTAAAAAATGACTAAAACTCATGTTGATAGCAGAGAATAGTGAGTGCCTATTGAAGAGGGAGTTTCAATACATTTTTGTAACATGGATATTCCTTTTGCGGTAACCATTTTCATAGTGCTGTAAAAAGTCATGGAACTATTAGTTTTACTATTAGTAAAAACTTTCCCAGTGAAGAAAGATTTGTGCAAATGTCAGCTGTGAACCATGGGTGTGAATTTTGGGCAAAGTGATATGAGTTCATGTCCATCTCAGTTTCCTGTGAAGTAAGGGCTGATTTAAACCCTTGTTGTGTACTAATTTATCTTCACAGTGGCTCTCCTTATTCATATTTAAAATAAGCACAAACACGATGCTTATGTTCAACTCAGTCTTTTAGCAAGTGATTGAGAGAAATATGAGGCCCTTTCTGCTTTTATAAATCATCTCCATCATCTGTGCTAAAGCTGCTCCTCCTGCTGCTCTCTTTCGATGCGGCTGGGGAGGTGGAGGACAAGAGTGGGTCTGTTCCAAATGGCGACACTGTGTCATCCAGTAAAATTTCCTCTAGCCGTTGCTCTTCTTTTAAAGCTGCGCTGAAGGACAAATCCGTGAAGTGTGAAAGTGGATCCGAAAAGGCTGTAGATCCATTGCAAACATCAGAATTTGGTCCATGTGCCAGAGGCATTTGTTGAGAGTAGTCTACGGAGTTCTCCTCTGCATAAGACTGTTGCTTGATGACCTGTGCAGCTAAATCGACAGCACTGAGGGAAGACATGACTGGAAGGCCATGTGCACGTGCCTGGATCTCTAGTTCCTAACATTTCAGACAAAAACAATTAGATAGTGACTTTAAAAGAACAGTGGCTTCAGACCTATTGCAATCAGTATACACATCGTACATGCAAATTAATTATACCTTTAGTCCAGTTGTGAGATTATGTTTTAAAATATGAAATTGTTAACCTATGATAACTTGCCACTCGAGTGTTTTTCTTTTTATTTCCCATCCTGTTGGTAAGCAGCTGTCTTACAAGAACATAAAAGGTGGGACAACCTCTCTGAAACCATTGCATACCGAACCCAGTAAAGCTGACAGAAAAGTGTCGCAACTTCCTAGTTCGTTATCCATGGCTATCCAGAGAAACAGAAGATACTTTACTTGATGATGCTTATGATATACAGATATATGTGTAAATCACCATATATAAGATGATTGATTTTATGTCTGTCTGTCCATCTATCATCTCGTCTTCGTACGTGTCTATATTCAAATCTTGCATTTCAAGCTATGCAGTGCCATATTCTGCTGCTTCATCTGGCAAGCAGATATAACATGGCACACTACACCCAAGGAAGTGTAACGTGTGAAATGGTTACAAAGGGAAAATGAAAACACTGAAGGGAATTTTGTGTCCAGTATTGATTTTTGGCTTCAGAGACACACTTCTTTGCTTCCTTTTTTTGTCTTTCTCTGGCTCTAATACATACATAAGGAAACTGTTTGTACAAATACTTCATTAACTTTCCACATATTCCTTTATGTAAGGTCTAATTCTCAAAGGTATTTCCTAGAAATCTAAAAGATACCCCCTCCCCAGTATACACAGCAATAAATAGGGAAAACCAATTCATTTTTAATAAATGCCATTTGGGGAAAAGTGATATAGATTAATAAAATTTGATGAGGGATAAGTACTGAGAAAGCTTTGTAGTTCATGGTAACGCTTTTATACAAACCTGAATTCGGAGTAGAAGTCGTCTGTTAGCATGCTCTAATTTCTTCTGCCTGTGTTCTAATTCTCTGGCTCTCTGTTGTTCTTTTTGTAGCCACTTGATGTACTCCACTGATGCTTTTAAAATAGTTCCTTTGTTCCAGCGCATATCACTGCAGAATGTAGAGATAACCTTTTCACAATTGTGCATGTCAGCAGAATTCATAAGAACTTACAAAATCTTTTACATTAATATGAAATAATGATTTACATGACTATTATTCACTCTTAGATATTATTGCTTCTGAATGGAAATTTTAATAGAATAGTTAAGAAGCCCTTATATAGTAAAATTAATCCCAGAATGAAAATAAGTGTCAAAAGAAAGTAATAAAGTGACTTTTTGTGGGAGAGCTAAATGCAATATCATGATTCTACCATTACAGTTTTTATATTTTTAGTGAAAATTGCTTTTATTATTAACTCTAAGATTAAAATCTATGTGCAGTATTTCTGCATTAATGAACTAGGAAATATACATTACTGAGGACTTAAGCCTAAATTTTTAAAGATCATTTTGAATATACTACTCCTTTTACCTGACTTACTAATGAGGTTGCTTTTATGCTAGTTGAGAAAAAAATGGTCCCCGCTGAATGCCACTCCTCATTGATGATAGACCAGACAATCACACTTTGGTAACCATAATGGCTAAGGAATGACAAAAATCCTATTCAAAAATCTTGAAACAATATAAACCAAGTTAAAATCCACAGCTACATGCAGAACCAAACTCAAAATAAAATTCTTACAAAAAAAAAGGATTAAACACGTCCATTGCTCAGGAAATTATGGGTTAACTTTCAGCTTACAAGCAGTCTTACTAACAACACACTTGTTCAGTTACATCTCTTCAATGTAACATCTTCACATACTCATTTATCAACTTCCCCTTTATTGTCTTGGAGGCCTTGGAATGAGGAAAAAAAAATGTTGAAAATGTTTAATTTCTAATAATGTTTGGGCATGTTATTAGATGGCCCCATGGCATTAAATATAGACAGAAGGGTTTATCCAAACTATCCACTTCAAGATAGCTTAGACTGAACAGAAGATTGATAGAGGTTCTGGTTCTATAAAGCAACCCTGAGAAAGAAAAAGCTACTAAAACCAGTAAGAATCTGAGGTTGGGAGTGACAAGTAAACACCTTAGTGTGGGGGGTTTTTTTAGTACCTGTTCCACATGCATATATTTATATAGTGGCATGTATAGAGTCAAAAAGAAATATAAATTATATTCCAGTCAATCATCACTTTCCTTTATTCCTTGGTTGCTTTAGTTGATGAGACTTGCTTCTACTCACGTGCTCACTTATAGTGAGTAAAACTGTGATCTGGAACAGATTTATTGCAGAAATATCTATGTACTCTCATTTAGACATTCTCTAGTCAAAAATCTAAAGGAAAGGTGGAACTGGGAGCCACGAGCAGAACCTGTCTCCCTTATGACAACTGAATCACCTCTTGGCAATCCCTCTTCCTCTTCTGCATTCATAACTGTTTTGAACCTATGAAGTTCTGTACAGATCAACTAGTCTTTGGAGATGGCGGGAATTATTTTTTTTTCATTTTACTCTTTCACTGTCTATTAATTCCTGTCTTTTCTTCCTCCCTTTTTATTTTATTGTATACACGTAAGGCTCCATCCTGTAAATACTGAAACACATGGGAAACTCTGCACGAGAAGCAAGTCAGTTGAGAGCAGTAAGAAGTTTTGCAGAACTGGTCATCAGCAATGACCAGATTGGAGGATTGTGTCTTTGTGTGTGCATGTGGTATAATAATTGAAATTCTTAGCAAGCTACACGTGTTATGTAGTTTAATTAACAAAGGTCTAAATGGAAAAGTAGCAAATAAGTAAAAAACATATTGTGTTTTATTAGTCTTGGAACCCTAGCTTCTACTGACTTTACCGGCTGAATCTCTCTACAAATCTCAAATGCCTAGACCAAAACACATAGCTCTCACCTAGGAGAGTTTCTCATTTAGGAGAAAAGAAACATAGCCATGAGACTGATCTTCATCTCATTTCCATTAAGGCAACTTTGTTGATGTCAAAGGAGCTCCACTAATTTACACAAGTTGAACTGCTGTAGGCAGGATGAGAGGATCCAACCATCTAAGATTAAAATTAACTAACAAAAAACAGAGTTTGGGAGGGAGTGATAGTCACAGAGTCTGCCAGCAACAGAGCAGTTACTAATAACAAATACGTTTGTGAAGCTGAAACTATGTTTGCAGACCATTTCTTTCCCTGTTTCTAAGAAATTAGCTTTAAACTATGCTTGCTCAAAGAAATACTTTGAAGGACTTTGTACTTGTTTTGATGACCTACACAATTACAAAGCGTATCCTGAAAGGAGCAGCAAGTTTCCATTTTATAATCACGAGTGTACACAAGGTTTTCCTTTACAAGAAATGTTAGAGGGGCTGTCCATAGACAACAGTCAGAAGGTCAAGCACAGCCAGACGCAGAGAGCAGAGAGTGAGAGCAGCCCACTACTTCTGCCCAAATCCTCAGTGGTTCTCTTTAATATCACGACTCTGTAAACCAACTAGAACTCTGAAAGGAAAGATATTTCTTTCTTAGTATGTCTGGCAATTCTTGTTGGCTACCATGAAACAGTCCTTGCGTAGGCATTTCCAGACTGTATCACAATGTGAAGTCCTGTTAACCCACTTAAAACTGAGTTCTGAAAGGCTGAACACAAAGGAACCACAAATAGAAAGGTATTTAAAGGAGCAGGTTATGAGTTTTTCAGCAAAATATGACTGGGTATTTTGGGCCTTTTTTTAACGCTATTTTTGAGTTATTCTGTATAACTGTTTTGCATTTCTGAATCATCTGCAACTTGGGTATCTAAGCATTGAAAATTAAACAAAAGAGTCAAAGTTCTTTGCAACTTCTACTTATCTCATTTTCTAATGCTGATGAAGTGAACTTAAAACACCCATTCATTTAAGCAATGTAATCCACACTTTTCATCATTAAATTAAAAAAAAAAAAAAAAGAAAGAAAGAAAAGAATAGGGGTTTAAGCCAGTCAAAAGAAAGTCCCTGCGGAAGCTCTGCAGGAGCCAAACAAGTTCACTATATAACTAACAAAACAAAAGTGAAATAAAAACCCCACACACCACTTCTAAGAAACATAAATCATAAAAGGTTTCCAAATAGCATCAAAAATGTCCTTTTCTGTTCCTGAGTCTGAATGTAATCTTCTTGAAGCAAGCCATCTGGGACAGGCATGCTAACCACAATGGCTTAGTTATAGTAGTATTTGCTCTTCAATGCAAAGGCTGATTTGCTTCACTGTCATTAGTTCAAGCATCAGTAAGGTTTCTCCTTTTACAGCTAAGTTCCCACTATAAGAAGAATCTTCTGAAATCAATATATGAGGTGAAAATGCTATGTGTGATAAAATGTTACAGATAAAGTATTGTAAGAGATGATACATCTCTTTCTTTCAAAGAAGAAGAGGGCAGATTGGGGGCACAGTAAGGTGTTATGAAGGAAAAAGCAAGAACTGAAAGAGAGGGTAAGGACACTGAGTTATGATTTGGCAACACAGGACCATACCAGAAAGAAATAATAATTTTGATCTGCTTGACCAACAAAACAACAAAATTAATGTATTTCCACCCTCAAATATTAAAAAAAAAAAAACACTTACACTTTTTTTGGATTAATTTAACCTGGCACCAGGCTATAGCAAAGTTATGCTATAACCTAGTTTTTCAAAATCGTTCTGTGCCTTTTGGTGCCTCTTTTTTCTTAAGACAAACTTGAAAGCTTTTAAATTGGCCTATTTTCAAAAAGAGCACTGATTATCAGCATTTTGAAGACAGCAGTCCTCAGAACGTGACACACTTAACTTCACTTTGTGTTTTTGTAAACATAAGCCACTTTGGAGATGTAACTGTTGAACTCTATCATGGGTTTGCAGACTAAAACAGCAAAAGGTGATGTCTTTACGTTCTATACTTGAAACTTTTTCTTCAGGCAACAACACCAAAATCTGCGGGTAAAATCTGTCATCCGCTTACTGGAGCAAAATTACATATCCAGATCATTCATTTTAAGAAGAGCTTAAGGGATTGCTCTAGATATTAATGTTTTAAATAAGCTCACAAACTAAACCGGAATCCAGACCAAAACATGTAACGGAAATACCTCTGTAGGCAATCAAAAATCACAACTGGAATTTGTACCTCATGTCCATTTCTAATTGCAGTATAACTTGCTTCCATTATTGCTTTATAGCTGCAAACCAACAGTGCCATCCACTGTTTTTCTGAGAAATCTTTCAATTATTTGCCCAAATGGTCTCGAATACTGAAAGATGCACCAGCAAAATTAAAATTCCTCTACCATTCTGTGTTTGCAGTGGATCACACGTGGCCAAAACTTTATTTAGGTACTTAAAGAGCTTATTATTTTAACTCAGTTGTAATACTTAATTCTATATTAATAACAGGAACATGCCAATTTATCTAATCTTGGGTCGATGCTGTGGAAGGAGACGAGTCTGTGATTTCTCTAAAATGGATGCAGTATGTTAACTTTCTCTCTGGTGATATCACTCCAAGTGGCTTGTTATGCCAACCTTGTACTCATGTAAGTCTCACACAGCTTTCTATTGTTATAGAAATCCTTAATATAATCAAAAGTTTCTTAGTCCAAAGGAAAAAATAAAAAAAAAGGCTGAAATATCAACAGAAGTTTTCATTTGAAGTATCATGCAGATCTGTATTGACATGCAAATGATAAAGACAAAATCTGTATAATCAATTTTATGCGAGTCACAATCATGTTAGTGCATGGTCTTAAGGCTTCCCTGAGTGACATGAGAAATCTAAGGCTAAAGTTCAGCATTAAATATCACACTGAATTGTTATTGCTAATCCTGCAATAGGCTTTACTGCTGAGAAGGCTTTTTTCATATTGATGACAAATATAAGCTTTAAGGGAAAGCAGGTATAGTTTAAGGAATACGCATTTTGTGTTACTGTAAGTATATGCATTAGTATAAAATGTTATTATTATAGAAATTATAGCAATTATTATTTTAGACTGTTGTTTTTCCTGCACTGAGTGGTGGACTTCTGAAAAATGCTCAGTCTACCGACTCTTAAGCTGATTTTATTTTTTCTTAGGCAAAGGGCAGACAGTGACAACATGCATTTTGTTTTATCCCACTAGAGGGCCCATGGCAAGGGCTGAAAGCATCACTCCTTCCTTCTCCAGAGACACCACACAATTGTTCCCGGGGTTGGGGGGGGGGTGTTGGTGTTGTTTGGGTTTGTTTTTCTGTCTTGGTTTTTTTTTTCCCTGCTGTGGCAGTTTCTCTTAAACACCCTGGAATTGCTTTCATTTTATTACCCTTTCACATAAATTTTCCCAACAGGTACCAAAAATCTGTCAAAGATTTGTTACTTTAACAGCCTGATCTGAGCCAGTGACCTGGCATGGAAGATTTTGTATCCCATTACTCAATCCTCTAGCCAGTATATTCAACTGTCTTTTTTTTTCCCCCTGTATTTAGACTATAAACATTATTATAGGAAAGACTGTTGAACTCACGGATCATTAGACTTGGGGATGAGTGTGCCAAGCTCCTTGATTCGGTAATTAATATTATACCTTCTTCTTCTCTCAACTGTTGAAAAGAAACAGTTACTATTTTTATGGTGAAATATTCTTGTAGAAATTCAACCTAAAACACTTTAATTAGTTAAAACAAGTCAGTCAATGTACAGAAAATCTCTTCCTCAAATAGAAATCCCAGAATGATCTCTTACCTGTCTCTGACTTACTCTCAGGACAAACTCCATGATTAGTACCATCTCTGTATCTTACCCTACTGTGGGTTTTCCACCCATTTACAACTAGACTCCTAGAGAATGAAATAGTTACGCATCCTCTGAATGTGAGCTAACACTTCCTTTTTTCTGATGTTTATGTATCCTATCTCCACCCTGCTTCTCTACAACTGAGTTTTCAGCTTACTTGAGTTTTGCTGATAACTTCAGCAGGGACACAAGACAACTCATCCAGCATTTCATATTTTGGCAGAACTCCTGCTAATGATCACAGTTAACAGCTTCACTATCTCTTATTGACTGTTGTCAGCATTGCAAACCGCAGAGATGACACATCTGCGACCATATCCTTCACTGAAACTGAGAAAGACTGCTAAGCAGAAACACTTCATCCCCAGCACATCTTTTTCCTTCGCTGATACAGTACAAGTGTATTTACAATAACTTTTAAAACACACAGAAAATTAAGAAAAACCTCATTCAATAATGAAAAAAAATTCTATATTTAAGTTTATGCTTCTTCTAAGACAAACTATGTATGGTATCTTTGCTTACTTGCAGTTTACTTAAAAGTAAAAAAAGAAGATAAGCTTCTTAAAAGCAGTTCCCCCTCTCCCTGCTTTCAGTCCACTTCATCAGCATCAGACTGGTATCCAGACTGGAGTGTGTGCCCCTTCTCCGCACAAAAGGACTGTCACCTTCCTGCTTCCCATTTCACCAATTTAGAGACAATTCTCCTTTGCTTCCTCACCAGTTTTTCTCCAGCCTTTATATGCAGAAACCTCACATTTTCTAGTGGATAAGCCCAAAGGACTTCTGATGGCTTTGGGGGATTTCTTGTATATAATTGTCATATAAAAAGTATATGCAGTGAGAATGTAGTCCCACTGTGGTACTGCTGTCGAAGACCAGCAGTGACATTATACTGGTGTGAACTCACACTTTTGTCCACTCCCTCTATATAACACTTTGATTCAATCCAAATCTCCTGAACTCAGGACAGGATTCAGCTTTGGTTCATCACTAGCATTGCATTGAGCCATTTCTGTTACCCCCTTCTTCTTGGAAACTCTTACCTTGGGCTTGATATGATAATGGCACTATATTCTGTCAGACCAGAGCTGACCCACGTAGGCCAGCCTAGAACATGGGCAGAAGGGATATATGCTCCTCTCATCCGCGTATACAGATCATATAGCAAACAAACATTACACCCTTTTAATTCTTTGTTTAAAAAAGAAAAAAGCAAACAACAA
Source organism: Limosa lapponica baueri (assembly GCA_002844005.1). Lineage (NCBI taxonomy): Eukaryota > Metazoa > Chordata > Aves > Charadriiformes > Scolopacidae > Limosa > Limosa lapponica. The sequence continues at coordinate 1,722,977 of KZ505640.1, read as the reverse complement.
AAAAAACCAACCAAACCCCCCCCAAGATACATTTAGTAACGGTTTAAACACTTCCTGTCACATGAAGAAGGGGTTCCATTTCTTAGACCTAAATCCCTTTTCATGGTTTCATTGAAGATTTAACCTTTCAAAAATAACTTTTTCTCCAGTTCCTCCTTGGTATGAGGAGGTACAAGAACATTTCTGTAAAATGTGGACCTAAATTCAACCCAAAACACGATCGTATAATTCTGATCAAATTCCAAAACCTGATTTTTGAGACTAACTCTAAAAAAGCTGGTACTCAGTAAATCACACGAACAAAGCTCTTATATGTAACATATTTATATGTCCAAGCCATCAGATAGTAGAGTCATCTCCAGAGAGACTTTGAACTCTGAAGTATACACCTGGAGCCAAATGAGAGGAGATGTTATATGTCTGTGTGCTGTGATCCTGGCACACAGCCTTCAGCTCAGTCACCAGGGGTGAGGGACAGTTCTCAGCCATGTCTTCTGTGTTCAGGAGGGATGATCTCAGAGCCAAAATAAAGAGTGGAGGCAACAGTAAGACCTGGCATCCCTAATGTATGCTTGTTCCTGTCTCTCTCCTTCTCATAGTTCCAGATAACTCCCACACACCATCTAGTCCAGCAAAAACTCCCCATTTTTGCCCAAACAAGAGAGGCAGCAGCTACACTGGAACTTCAGAGAAGATGTACTAGCAGCAAGCATAAATATCTACATGGTCTGTTTGTAATCCATAAAAACATACAGGCAGAAATAAGGATGACTTCTGGAAATTCTAAGTAGCAGAAAGTTGTCCACAGTGGCTGATAGCTCAGTGTACCAGTGGATATTTCCAGGTATGCAATTTCATGAGAGTAAAGTCTTAAATCCCCCAGAGAACAAACATGTAAATAGTGGCTATTAAATAATTACCAATTTAGGTTTAAATTCACAGACTATTTCTGCTGGAAAAAAGGTAGAAAGGAGAACTGGAAGATGTAATTGCTTTATTGAACAATATCCAAAGAGAATGCTCCAGACTTTTTGTTTCAAATTATTCTTTAGAGGGAAAAATTGCCTAATTTTATAGGCAGTCTTTTTTCAGCAATAAAAATTATTTTTTTTTTCTATTTTGGACAAACCAAAAAGTTTTTTATTTTTAGAAGTTTAATATTTAGACACTGAACTATAAATTTCACTATGCTCTAAGTCTAAACTAGAGAAGACTATTCCTTTAGAACTGAAATGATTAACGTCTGTATATGGCTGCACTGTTTTCTGTAAAGGGAAGTGGATCCCAGCCTACAAAGGTTAGGGGGTTTGTGTATCAGAGCAGAGTCAGAGCATCATGTGTCTCACCCAGTGCTGCCCCAATCTCCTTTTGTGGCATATGATTTCCACAACTTTAAGTGCTTAACTACCGTTTGGAAGTTGTCTGATATCCTCTTTGAATGTTTTTTTCCTTCCCATCACCCATAGAGAGGTACAGCCTCTCATTTGGATACTTCAGTAAGAAAGGTGTGAGGAGGCTGGATCTTTGCTGTTGGGTTTTCTTTTTTATCTGCCTCCTTTCTTGTCTGTTTTGCACTGTAATTCTTAAAGACAACATCAAATAAAATGGAATAGTGTAGGATACATGTACAACTAGAATAAAAATATAGGACCAGGAGATGATCTAGAAAGAAATTCATTAAAATATGCAAAGTATTTTGAAAGAAAAAATTAATTTCAGGTAAGAAAGCTGTATGGCTGGCTGTATTTACAGACTGAGTTCAATTTGAGTACCCTGGTAAGATGCTGATATAGAAAAAGAATGGAGACATGGTAGCTAATGTATATTATTTTTGCATTCTCCTTACATTCCATTTAATGAGATGGAAGATGAACATATACTTACTGAGATTGTGGTTATCCTTTTTTTGTCTCTCCTTTGCCATTGCTCGTGTATCTGCTTCTGACAGAAAGTAACATTTATTAAAACAGTACTTAAGTTGCAATTCCAGTACTTCTTTCACCTTTTCAAAATGGCCTCTCATCACAAAGAGCAGGCTTCTAGTCTTTTTACTTCATTACTCCTTTTATTATTAAACAAGATCATAAGCAAATCTATATTCTACAAGTACTAAATTTTTGAGCAAGTCTGGCAGGTTGCTTAAGATTTTTTTATTGCACATTTTTTATTTAAGAACAGAAATGCTACGGAGGGGTATTTTTTCTTACTTGCTGTATTTTACATCAGGATAAAACTTACAATACACTAATGTGAATATGGATTTGTATATCCCATAATGCAAGAGTTAATCAGATTTGTAAGATATTGAACAAACTCACTGTTTCCTCTGAGTGACACTAATAAACTGTACATGGTTGTTAGCATTCTCTGGATTAATTGAATGTAACTTTTAAAGTTGTTAATCCACTAATATAGATTTACCTTGAATAGCCTTATTGTAAGCTTTTAAAAGAACCGTTTATTCTACCCAAGAACAAATTTAATGGATGATAATTTATTTATACCGTTGATCAGGAGCCAATATGTGGAAGAATCCACTATGTTTCCTAAAATAATTAGCTTTATTAGAAGCATGATGTTCATAAAAACCAGGAGGCAAACATGGTTTCTCAATTGCTGAAGAGGAGAACAGAAAGAAAATATTTCTCCTTGGTCATTGTTCTTTACCTTAAATGAAACAACAAACTTTAAAATTCTCAGGAAATGAATTATGGAGATTTTCATTGGTAAGATTTATTCAACTTTTAAAAGAAACATAATCACTTCTGAAATTATAAAATACTAAAATTTCAGATTTCTTTTACCTGTGAGTTCCCTTTTTACTGGTAGATTAGCTGGGCAAGAAGCATTTGTGAGACCCATATTAGCTGGTGCCATTCCCTGGTCACTGCTATATATGTCCAAAATGCTGCTAGATAGCTTGAGGGGCAGGAGGAGGAAAGAAGAATAAGAAAAAAAAAATATTAAATTAAAGACATAAAAAAATAAAAAAAACCCACATAAATACAAAGAGGTAACTTCTTTGAATATGACCTGATATTCCTTAGAAGGAGCCGTGCATATGTGTCAAAAGGGAAAGTTTGCCATTATGTACTATTAAGTAAAAATGGAAGTGAAGGGTCAGAGTCTGCCACTGTTCCACAAGCATCTTTCTAAGTGCTGTTTGTATCGTTTTCAGGTGCAGAGTGATGGCAGGATTTAGCCCCCAGTGTCTGTGGTTTAGTTACTTCTATACCGTATTTTCCAATAACAGGATTCAAACATGAATTTGGTTGAAAGTAAAAATAACCTTGCTGGGTTTGACCTACTCCCCAGTGATTTTTCAGCTGCATCACTAAACTCCAAATTCATACTGCACCTAGTTTAGCAGTATAAACATTCAGTGACCCAGTTACGTGCAATAGTTAAAATTAGAGTGGACAAAACATCAAAGAATATGTTTTAAGGAAAGAAACGGTGCTGTTGTCAGTATAGACCAGATAACCTAAAGGTTTTAACATGCATAACATCTATGATCATGTATATCATTATCCTTATTACCTTCCAAAATGTAACATAACATCATTTAAATAAAACCATACAATGCACTTAAAGAGAAGTAAGGCTAAAGTATGTTTCTATGGATTCCAGATAAGTACAAATTCCTAATATTACCTTTACTTGAATAATTTTACATATCTGAAATAACTGTAAAATATGTAGAAGTTTAGTAAAGAACAGTTCAGGCTTTGTTCAGTTTCTATGACCATATAACCAATCTTTCAGCATTGATCATTATCTTTTATATTTCTGTATGTTCATACGAAAACAGATTTACAAAAACAGTCCAAGTCCAGGTTCACAAAAAAGATTTACCTTCTTATTGCTTTCTAAGGAAGTAAGAGCAATTTTTTCTTTTTTGCATTTTATCATGCTTATAAAGTTTATGCAGACATTTTTTTTTTCTCTTTCAAGGTCAAGATACAAGAACTCAGACACTAAGTTTGGGTCCAGGTGGCCAAGAAACAAAAAAAGGGATAAAAAGTGGGTGAAAAGTGTAAGGAAAATTGTAAGTAAAACAACTGACTTGAGATAGAAAAGAATGGAAGGAAATTAGGAGTTATTTAAGAAAATTGTTTTTCATAGACAAGAAAACATGTTTTTAAAGATCTGCCTTGCAGCCATGGATCCTGAAAGACCCTGGAATATTTCAGGCAGGTCACCAAGACACCAACCATAGGTTTGCTGTGAACCAACTATTTTTAGCCTCTGATCATTTTTCTTCTTGTAGAGAGTGTGAGGTTCACCACAAGTTATTTTGAATGGGGACACTTTCCCAATGACTTGCTTAGTGTGAAACTTTTCCATGGCAGTGCTTGCTATATTTTCATATTAAATCTGAAATTGTAAATAGTTTTATTTTTAAATAATAATTTTACTGAATTAGCTAATATCTTTACAAAATTATCTGAGAACCTAGCTTGTGTTAAATTCTCCTAGTTTTATAACCCACAATGAAATTAAGCAATCAGAAATCTTTTTGAATAAACATAAATAACATGCTAATATTTCTAGAGGTTTATTAGTTGGGAGAACTGAAAATTTTTAAATACTGTTAGAAATCACAACACCAAGTCAGTTTTTAAAATCTTCTTACATATTTGATCTCTCAATGAAAATACTTTTTTAAAGAATGTTTGGAATTCAGCTGAGTATTACTCAAGAACAAGCTACATTTAATATGCAGGATTTGAACATTAAGCGCATTCCCACGTTAAGCACCTTTGTTTCATTCCAGAGTGGTAAACTGACAAGTGTTACAGAATTCACTGCAGCTTTACCTTTGCATTTTCTTTGTTCCAGGGATAGTATAACTATATTACAAAAGTGAACTCATATTAGCGCTAGACACATATTTCATGACTTACTACATTCATGTAAATGAAATTGAAATGATATGAAAACAGAATTTTCATGTTTAGTGCTGATATAAAACATGAGAGTCAATGTGACTCCTACACTTATTCCAGTGGACTTTGGATAAAGCTGTTACGTGGTTTAGTAACAGCTGTTACTGTTTTTGTGAAATGCTAGGAAATAGTAATCACTGAAAATAACATAATCTAATAAATGAGAAATGCATATCTATAATATTTTACATATTTCACACAGCTGTGTACATAAATTCAATAATTTGCATGAAACTGGGGTAATTTATAAGATCACCAGTACTGTTAATGAAAAAATCAGAATTGTAAACCATAGTTTGACACAAGCACGTGAAATACATCATTGATTACTTCTAATTTTCAAGCAGTAATTCATCTTTATCCCTGAACTATAGTTAAATTTCTACAGTCTATTCACAAAGGTGTGAATTCAAACAACACCCAGATCCAGGAGAAAAGGTCATGAATGGTAATGGTAATTACTTAGCTAATAATGAAAAAATAATATTAACACACGTGAAAGTTCAGAAGTGCATGAGGGTTCAAAAGAGGATGAGTAAACTCAACTTAAAGCCAAAGGTAGCCATTTCAGCCGAATTTGATTACACAGTTGATGAAGGTCCTTCCATCTAATTCAGCTGCTGATGGCTGGAGTGATAAGAGCTCATACACCTCCTTACATCAGCAGAACTGCTGGGGCAGTGTCATCCCACACAGCCAGGGCTGCAAGGGAGTATCAGCCCATGGTCTATGTCTGGCTGTGCTAATGCTTCCATTGAGCAGTGAAAGGCATGAAATATTTTCCCAAATGTCCCATATGATCTTTGTTTTACATAGATGGTCTCCAGCATTTTTCCGCTCATCATTTTGCAATTTTTATCAATCATTAAGAAAGCAGAGTCATAACTCCCATGTGGAGATGATGAAAATGAAACCCAAACCCAAGTTATTCATCTACTGATGGCTACAATCCTATAACCTCACTAATTAGAATGATTCACATATGTGTTAATCACTGAGTGTCAAAATCAGCCGTTAAAGAGAAACTTTGATCTAATGTTAACTGTCCTAAATTATTCTCTAGAACTTGGACATCAGAGAATAACTCTATTCAACAGCACTGTCACAGAGAGCCTACAAAATTCTCACTCATTTACCTATCTGAAAGCTCTAATTTCTGGGCTGCAGAATCCGTCTTTCTGATTGAAACATTCACAGGTGTGAAAAATACTACCATTTTTAACAATCCATAGGTAGGTTACTTTTTCGCAATAGAGAATGGTTTGACTTTCCTTAAGTCTGTCGTCCTCTCACTCAGTGCACTGAAGGACTGGATAACACAATAAACAGCTTACCCACCTGGCTGTAAAAGGGACACACACACAAAAAGGTTCTTTTCTTCATACCTACATCCCATCCAGACTTTGGTTTGCTGTTTCCCTTCAGCATTTGTCTGGGTGACTCTGCTCAGTACAAAAGCAGCTGTGCCAATTGCACTATCAACTGCCTCTCTCTTCCTGTGCATTTAGTAGAAAACTCCAGTATACTGTAATGGCCACTGTGATGGATAAGTGACTTCTTTGTGGATAGAACCACTGATGGTCTCCCTTTTACACATTGTCTTCATTCTGAGTTAACCAGCACAGCATTTTCACACTTAGAGTAGGGCAAAGTGGGTATAAAGCACCAGTAAATTAGACTACTTTTGACAGTCGCTTCATTCCTACAGAAATGGTGATACATGGAAAAATCTGCTATGAATTAGTGTGGAAGGAATAACTCCCAATGTCAGGATTTAGGAGAAGAAATAGGGGGTGATTAATCTGACCTGTTTTGGACACTTGGAGTGAACTGAATCACCTCTGTTTCTTCTTATTGACTCTAAAGAAAGCCTGGAGTGACAGTAGCAGGCTTTCCGCATGTACCTTCTCATGAAACTTCACTGTGCTCCTAATGTGAAAATTTCCAAATGAACTCTTATCTTTAAAATCTTATTTTAAAAATCACATAAGAACAACAAAGCAAACGAGACTGGATCTTTCTTGGCAAATATTCACATTTCTGATTATAGAGGAGTTTTAAAAATACAACGTCAAAAATGTACCAAAGTATTCTGTTGAAATTCTCGACCTGGATTTCCCCTGCATTGATGTCAAGCAAGGAAAATCCCAAGGAATTTCCTTGCCAATGTTACTGAACATTGAGAACAATCTTAAAATATAAATTGGACAATTTTGACACAACATGAGGAAAGACAGGGTTTTTTTTGTCTGTCTAAGCAGGAAGCTCTTTTAGAAATTTAGACATCTGGGAAATAACTGATTTTTAAATTACAAAATTAAAATATATAGCACAATATATTATAGAAATTGTGTGTCAAAATACATCTAGTTGTTTGGATATGCACTAAAACTCCATACACCATAATGCAATTTCTTTCTTACAATGTCATGTAAGCGGGGAAAGTTTTTTCAGTACTGAGGCTTCAAATAGCTTCCAGTTCTACATTACACGATAAATATATACATTGACATACTCTTACAAAAATCCAATGCAATCTTACTAAAAGTACAAATCATTTGCAATGGCATAATTATATGATATGTGCACAATGATGATCTTACAATTATATAGCACTGTCAAATCTGATGAATCCCAAAGCACTTTAAAACTCCAGCTGATTACACTGCGCCAAATGCATCTTCTTGCTTTTGGTTTAGAGATGTGGAAATGCAGACATTTGGGTATGAAAATTCATAAGTCCCAGGAAATAACCTATTTTTTCCTGCAGGTGCTATGAGCTATATTCGTTCACACCTGTGTTGTTCTGAGAAGTCCTGGTAAGTCACATAATTTCCAACCTTTCTATTCATGATACACATATTTATTTGTGTGTCGAAGAATTTAGATGCAAGTGGCTCATAAGGGCTGAGCATTCATATAGTAAAAATAGCAGTATATAATTAGCCATTTTTTCTACATCTAAAATGCAGCCAGCTTTGGACAAAAGATTAACAACCTTTAATACAGCAAATGGTTAAGTGGGAATAACCAGTGACAATGTGGTACAGGAAGAGAATAATACCATATCTAATTAAAACTGCAAGGAGAATTAAAGAAAGCAGACTGTAATTAACGAAGTTAGCATTTGGCAAGGACATTGGGGTTAACGTTCTTCCTTTTGTGTAAAGTGTCATGGGATCTTCAATGCCTGTGTGCAAAGACTGGAACATGAGAATTTCCATTCACGGGGCTCAGTCCTGAAAGATGCTCAACTTTGAAGCTTAGACCAATTATAAAAGCAAACTTCAGCTGAAGTACCTGAGCGAGTGCCTGGCTTGAGCTCAGCAGCACCTCGCAGGAGCTTGTGACCTCGTGCTTGCTGGCAGTGTCCAAGACAAGTACTGTAAAGGCCTCATCCAGAGGAGCTTGTTATGTTCAATACTTGGGTCTGAACTGCTTTGTGGGCAGGACTGTGTGGCAAATATTAAGGGTTTGTTACCCACATAGATGTCTAGCAATGGACAGCTGTGATCACAATATGCAGTCTCTAATACCAAGTCATGCGGGTTTTTTTAAAGGAAAACATTACTAAGCCAGGAAACGCAGTATTCCAAATACCGCATGGCATGGCAGCTATTGGTAAATATAATGAAATTTCAAGGAAGACTTGAACCAAATAGCATTTCCATATCTTCCAGGAACAAAAGAGAGGGATTCTTAATATGATAATAAAATACATTGGTAAGGGTTGTCTGTGCCTGTTCACCTGTAGTCCCTAGACAGTTCTATGTCACAATAGAGTTCACTTACATGATCACATATTATTGAAGTATTTTTCCACTTTGGTTAATCTTTGCATGTTGTATTTGTATTACACTAACATTTAAGTCTGTAAGGATCATGGCTCTACCACAGTCAATGTTGCACAGCTAGAAAATAACGGCTCAACCCTGTTCCAAAGTCAACTAGATTTTTCTTAATTTAAAAATTCTGCTGAATGTGGTAATAGCCAGTCTAGACACAGAGACCCTGGGCTAGAAAGCATTTCCCGGATATTAGGCTCATTTAATGTATCATCACATAATCCATTGCATAGACCAATAATGCTCTGTCTTAAAATCAATTAGGTATCACATCTCCAGCATTTTTATTTGGAGTGTTTTCCAAAAATTGAATGATCACAAATTATTGTTAAAAAGCTTTCTTTTTATTTCCATTCTGAGACAAATTTTATTTTGGTTTAGTGCTCTTTTAGCATAAAAAGTTCATTCTTTAACCTCCCCATGTGATTATTGTCAGTGACTATAGCTTTCTTAAGCCTTTGGTTTGCCAAGTTGAACAGGCCATGCTTCTTTAGCCAGACTTCCTATGCTATGATTCGTCCTAATAGGCCTCTCTCTACTTTTCCTGCTTTTAATTAGTGTTTCTGATGGGTGGACACCTTTATTTGCCTACAGCATTCTGCAAGTTTTGTAACCAGTGAATTCCACAGTGGATATTTCCTTGTGTCTTGGAAATCTCTCTCATGATGGATCCTAAGATTATATTTATCTCCTTTTTGCAGTCCCATCATTTTGATGGCTTATAGTCATCCTTTGAGCAACTAATGTAACCAGATCTTTCTCTGTCATCTCCAGTTAATGAGCTCTCAGCTTACTGCAGACATTCCCGTTATTAGTATTTAAATGAATGACCTTGCACTCAGTACTATTACATTCCTTCCATTTATACTATTCTGTCATCACAGTCATATAATTCTTCCTCTGTGATATCCTCATCTTCCTTTGTATTGGGAATACTTTCTACTTTTGCTACCTCAGTAAATTTCATCAGCATAAACGTATTTTTTGTACCAAGGTCACTAATGAAAATATTAAATAAACTGAGGATGAGGAGGATTGATTCTTGGAGCACTTCATTAATATCTTCTCTTTTAACAAAATCTTTATCATCTCTTTAGCTTGCCCCTTAGCCTGAAAAGAATCCTGTTCAGTTTCTTTCTATACAATCTGTATTGCATTTTACTAATATGCATTCATAAAAGAAGGCTACAATCAACAAACCTTGGATATGCAGGACTAGCTAGAAAGACTAAGTACAGTAGCAAACAGCTCTCCAGACATCCAAAAGGATGTCACTAATCATGGAAGTGACAGAGGGTATGTACAGAGCAGACACTTCACATGTTCTAGTTACTAAAATGGCTAAATCCTAGGATAGCAAAAGCTTTTCACCAAAGACATCATTTCCCTTGAGGGACCTGGGAGCAGGCAGGGGGATGGACTGTCCTATTCAGGAAGGCTTATTTCCAGCTACCATTTCTCCCAGGGTCTTAATTCCCCAGTCAGATTCACAAGCCCAAGTGTATGATCAGAAAATGTCCCCAGAAAATACAGAGGTAAGGACCAGGCCGCCTCTGCCAGAGGTCTTCATTCAGCCCAGGTCAGAAAAGCCCATGAAAAAGAGAGCAAGTGGGAAGCAAGCTGCAGGAATAGTCCTGCTAGCAGAAACTTCCTTTGCTATCCTCTTTTCCAAGGTTAATAACCACAGACATGCAACTCTCCAAGTGTGGCTACACACCTATATTTCCTGCAGTAATAGAAGTATGGCATACATCCAGAGTAACTGATGGGCAGTACAGACCATTCTGAGGATCATTGGCCCTATTACACGTGGTCAGATTGCCTGTACTGCACCTACAGACTTGGCAAACTCAAATAACAGGGAAGCGTAGCACATGCTGCTTTACTTGTCACAAGAAGAAACTATATAGAACCTGAAAGGTCAGAAACTGTCTGCAAGAGAAAGTTTCTTTTGGTGCTTGGCAAAAATTAGTACATTCACAAACTGCGTCTCAACTAAAGTGCTCACATGTGAAATATTAGTACAATACTTTTGTTCTTTCCCACCCCTAAATATTACCCACTTAAATCATGTTCTCATGAACCTAATTGATAGCATCACTTCAAAGAACAGTTTTGTAAAATGAGGCTACTTCTTCTTAGGCACAAAATACGTTAGCACCCATCCATTTCAATGTGGTTCTTGCTTATTCATTTTAATTCAAAAATCAAAGCAGAGATTTTACAAAGTTTTTATAGTAATATCATATGCATCCCAAATGTAGGTATTGTGTCCACAGTTCATTTTACATATCGAGTAAAATTCAGGGTTTTTAGTATTTGTATTACTGGGATACCAAAAAAAACCCCACAACCCCATACTTAATTCCTTGTCATTCCTTCCCAATTATTCAGGACAGATAGACAAAATTATTTTGCAATCTTTGAAATTCACAGATGAACTTCAAATGTGCATTGAGTTTGGCCAAATGGTGAGTCGATCAATAAGTATAAACAAGCCAAATTCATTTTCTAAATTGTAATAGTTGATATACCAGGTATTTCCAATTTTTGACAAGGGGAAAAATGGGGTAATTTTCTTATCTTCAATGCAAGATTGCATGGTACATTCTTGTATCTTCAATGTTTAGTGAATTCGGACTTTTCATCTAATTCGCAGGTGTTGCAGATAGGATGATAATCTTGTGGGTCAATACAAGCCCTGTACTCAGAAGACTGGGGTCCAACATATGACTTTCTTTTACAATTGCCGTATTGCTTGAAGGTAAGCAACAGAACCTGGGATATCATTTTTCTCTGTAAGGATGTGTTTACACTGTCAACTATCAAAAAAGTTGTAGTATACTGTTTTCAGAGTCTAGAACAAGAAGATCCCATTCACACCTAGATATTTCAGGTCCTTCTGTAATTGCAATGCAAAATACTTATATTTGAAAATAGATGATCTTTAATAAAAATAATACCCAAATGTTCCACTTTGTCTTTTTATTATCTAAAGAGAACAGCGGAAAAGCAAATGCTTGCCTTTTCAGACTTGTTTTCCTTAGAACAAATTGTATCTCCTTCTATATTTATCTTTAACATGGTTCATAATTACACACTCCTCAACCAGGGACTTAATGTTCAGATATATTATAATACATATTATATATTATGCATGAAAACTGGTTCATTTTTTATCTTCAAATAATGATCATCAAGCTGGTTCATTATTCATCAGAGAAAAATGAACTCTGTTCATATTCCCAGTTACAGTACCTTCCTGCCCTGATCATATACATAGAAGTCCATTGTCTAGATAAATGTCTGATCAAATATGACCAAGCAAACGAATTTTCTGGAGAATTTGGCCTTTTGCTGGAGAGTTCTTTTCTTTCAGTTATCATGTCTTAACTATATGTTCTTATCTTTTGTTGGTTTTCCCTGTTACAAAGCTAACATAACAGACACAGACCAAAAATGAGGTGATGTTGTGGTACTGTCATGATCCAACTGGCAGCTGAAAATCAAATGTCATAAGAATACTGCCCCACTAATCTCCAGGGTCTGAAAACCAAAGATGACAATAAAACGACAGCACTGTTAGCTGTTTTACTAAGATTATTTCACTAGTAACACCAGCCAATGTGATAATTCCTGCTTCCATCCAACAGCTTCTAGTTCTCTGGCTACCACCCTTAAATGTATATGCCAAATAATTAAAATTCTTCCTCTAAAACCAATGAACTAACGTCACCACAAAAACAAGAAAAGTGAAAAATTGAGGCTGAGGGTGAAGGGAAAACTAGATTTTTTTTTGCAGGATTAGAATATGGGACATTTTGTCTTAAATATAAATGCTAGCATCTCTATTACCAGTATTTATATTATATGCTTTATATATATTATATACTTTATATTATATCCTCCTACATTTCATGTATCACCTAAGTATCTGAATACATTAAAGCAAAGTATTTAATCATTTCTGTTATCGAGACTATTCAGATGGATTAATATGTCCCATGCAGAGTTCCCTTTTGGTTGCAATTCCTTTCTGTAGTAGTTGATTTCAGATATACTCATAAATGTTTACTTGTAAAAAAGCATAGTAAACATATGTACACATACAGTAAAGGTCATAGAAAGCCTTGGTTGATGGAGAAGGGGTTGCTAAGAAAAGCAATTGTATTTTTCAGGAGTTTATTTCTCAAAATGACCCCCAAGAAATCTTTGTGTTTTCCAGAAGTTAGCTTTGTCTGGCAGTAAGAAGCTTGACTGTGCCTGAAAAACAAAGTCAGTGGCCACAGTTGTTGCCTCTGAGCTCAGAAGTCTTTTATTCTACCTATGTCAATGCCATTGACAGAAATTCATAAAGTTTAGCTCCAGAAGTGACAGTAACCTATATGTTACAGACCCAAGGAGCTTAATGTAGCCTTGTCTATTTTCTGTCATCTACTACGGACTTCAGGTCTGGCATTGCTGTACACAAACAACATGAGACATGCAGCAGAGGCTGTGCATCAGTTCTTTGGGGTAAGACAGAGTCTGCCTGGTGGCCCCAAACTGCAGGAATTTACTTGCAGATCCTGCTGCACAGGAGCTTAGAAGTAGCAATGAGTGCTCAGACATTGAAAAAATTTATCACCCATCAACGAAAGCAAACTGCAATACGATAGCACATATTAAAAATCCTTTCCTTTGTCCACCAGTTCAGGATCTACTCCAAAATGTTGATTTTTATATACTTAGACACTGAGAAAATTGAGATTGCCTATAGTGAAGAAGAGAGAGAGAGTCTTCATATGTATCTTTTGTTTTACTGTCCTCAAAGGCTGGAAATACAACTGAATACAGATATTTGCAGTGTGAATGTGTATTTGAGTTCTTTAGAATTCCCTTGTATTCAAGGAGGGAAACATAGATTTCTCTGGTGCTACTCATTTCATACTAAATGTTACATCTAAAATCAGTGAGACAAATTGCAGGGTGGAGTTGTCTCTTTATAGTTACAGAGACAAGAGTGAGGCATTCAGCTGCGGATGAGTGAACTAAATGTAAGTGGATTAGGTGAGATGAATTCAACCTCATTTGTTGGCCTACCAGTTGATAATGAGATAAGGTTAATCAAATGTTGATAAATCATTGATTTCTGTAATAATAACAGGGCCTGGTTTTGTATTTCTGCAATAAAATATCACTACCACATTTCCCCAGGACCAGTTAGTTCTTTCACAAGGGACCAATTCTGAAGTTAGTGTAATGCTAAAGAGCATTAACATTTGTTTATGGGTTTTTTCCAATGTGCAGAGCCCACAAAGACTTTCAGAGATAAGCAGTGTATCTAAAAGAGCAGGATATGCTATCAAAGCACATTCTTACTAAAAATAAATGAGCATATTAGGAGAATTAGAAACATGTTTTATCTATCCTTTTCTCCTACCTCTGTTCAACATGTGTTAAGCTCTGAGATGAAGACCGTGTTTGTAAGAGGTACTTACATGCAAACAACTATATATTGTAGAATAATACTTCCATTTATGTCTATTCACATTTCCAAAACAGAAAAACAAAGAGGAAAAAAGGAACTTTTCCTTCATTTCATTGGTATGAAAAAATTTACTCCAGCTGCCTGAAGCCTGAGTCTTCTTGCTCCCTTCAGCCAAAGACGTCTACCCTCAAAATAGAGAAGGGTTATTAGACACTGTGCTGTTAGAGTGTTAGAGACAGAGGTGAGCTATTTGGGCATTTTGCACAGCTTTTGAGTGCTGCAACTATGTAAAAATGGACCACAATTCTTCCCCTGACCAAAAGTACTGTATGCTCTCTGCTATGAAAACTGCATGAGATAAATCACACTTGTACCCAGTCTATTTTGAGTACATAGAGCATGCAGGAGAGCTGTACACTGCACATTTCAGCCTCAGACTACTATACTGTGTGAAATACTGATAACAGACCTTCATCTGGCATCTGTACGACATTCAAAACAGCAGTGGCAGTGATATCAGAAGACACCTCCAGATGCAGAAAACAGCTGCAGAAAACAAGAGTTCTGTTTGTGCATTTCATTGTTAGTTCTCTGCAACTGAAAGACACAATTCCCTATCTAGCACCTTTATACTATTGAAGAAAGACAAAGAAAATATTTGCTCACCAGTTTTATTTTTGAGGAGTCTATTATTTCCTCAATAGCTACCGACTGTTCTTTCTCCTTCATTTTTCTTTTTCGTTAAACTTGGCAAGGATATGAGGGAGTGCTAGACAGAAGTTTATACACTTAGGTGAACTTTGATTCTTCCTTGGACTTTAAGACTAATCTAGTGTAGAATGTGATTGACAAAGCATTTTCATTGATGTTATGCAGCCTTTTCAAGTTACCCAACCTAAGCAAATGAGGTTGTTAATGTTTACTCTGGCCCTTTCTCTAAAATGGTCTTGAACTTTAGCAGATTTTATCAACTTATAAAGGTTGCCAAATGACATTGGTATTCACTAAATAAAAAATACTCATGATTATGCAGCAGGGGGCTGCCTAGATCAGCAATACTATATGCACCTCTAATGGAAACCTGGTTTTACTTCATGACTGAATAATCACAGCAATTATTGAATAAAATACTTTAGAAAATACCTACTTGAATTTCTTTTTTCTGTATGATTTCTGGGAACGGGACAGACAGCAGTTTTTGCAATCCATCCAGATGGTAACCATCAGTATTTGACAAATAATTAATACAAATACAAATTATTAATGCCCTGATAAGAAACTGTGACCTCAAAGACCTTGTAATAGCAGTAAGATTTTGCAGACAGGCTGCACTGTGCTTTTATCAATAAATAGTGTCTCCTTGAAATCAAATGTGCAGTTAACAGATTTAATCAGAACTTTATACCGGCTGTAGTTAGCAGGTTCATAAAGATTACAGAAGGAAAACATCTATTCTGTCCTGTCCTGATCTAACCTTTAGTCCATGTCTGTACAACACAAGGTTTTTTCAAACGTCAAAGGAGCAGACCAAATACAAGTGAGCCACAGGGCAATGGAGGATTTTCTCCATAAGTTCTTTTCCTGTGAGAGGAGTGGAATTGACTCCGAAGTGGACTAGAAGCAGACTGCAGCTCTCAGTCTTAGTGACACCATGCACTGTGAATGTATGAAATGAAGCAATGCAGGTGAAACAGTGAAGCCCCAGAGGAGCCCTCGAGGTGACCTGTTCCAAGGCAGCGCCTTTGCATAGCACTCCCTGGGCTGCTGCCGTTCCCCATGCCTGGTAGCCCACCGGCTCAGCCCTGACACCAGACGGCTAGCAAAACCCCTTCCAGCATGCCCAGGTGCTTTTTTCTTCCCCTGTCTGTTAGTGATGCCTCTCTCTCCCACTCCTGACACCCAGTCAGCAACAGAGGCCTTTTAATGATTTCACTAGAGGCCCCTTTGTTTTACAGACAGCCACTTGAGTTCTTGGAGATAGAGCAAAGCAAATGTGAAAAACAAGAAGAATGTCCCTACACCTTCCCTTGTTACAGTGGTGGGCAACAGGGAGCTCCTTAACATGCAGAGAACAAGAGTGGCTGTCTTGGATTCAGAGTTGTGTGGAGATGGCCCAGCAAATGAACAAACCACGGCAGGTAGTTCATTCTTTCTTTCTTTCTAACTCTTATTGAAAACCAGAAGTACCAGAGAATCCAGATCTGTGCTGTTCTGTTTCTTCCTGCAGCACCCAACCAGCACATGGCTGGCAATGAGATTTGTGGGATCTGCTGCCCCTTAGCTGTTGCTTCTAATCAGAACAAATAATAATAGATTATTATCGGATATAATGTTTTAATGTTATTTAATTATTCTCTGATTATCTAATAATTAAACCAAGTTTCAATTGAGGTGCAGTACCATTTCATCAAATTGGCACAAACAGCAATAATATTTATTTTGTTGTTTTAATTCTTTTTCCCAGCATATCAATACCACATATATCAAGTCAGATTCAGAGCAGAACTGAAGAAATTTGGTTGGATTCACAATAGATGAAGTTCCCAACAACAGATTCATTGCTTGTGACAGTTATAAATCTCTGAGGTGATGTGAACTTCAAAGCACCAATGACACCGTAATGATTTCAGTATGCAGTTAGAGCTGGAGCTGTTGGAGGAATTAATGCTGTTTCAAATCTTTAAGTACTTCTTCCCTTTAAAGCAAAGAACAATTTTGGAAAATATTTTGCAGATTATTTTTTTTTTAAAGAACTTGTTTTAAGAGCTGTTTGTTCAAGCTTTGTCTAGGACTACCAAGGCTAGAGAATAATTCTTCAGATCGCACTTATGGTGCTTTTATCCATATATAATAAGAAAATCTGTGCTTTCTATTGGTTAAAAGCCATTGCATTCAAAAATATTCCCGCTGGCAAGCTCATTTGGGGGGGATAATTAAAGAAAATGTTTCTTAAATATTATGAATAAATCAACATAGAAACAGTTTTTCTTCACTCTATTTACTACTGGACATGGTAAAAATATCAATGAAAATGTTTTCCATACCAAAACTTTCTGTTTTCTCCCAAGGAATCCAAAAGGAACTGCTCCACTTTGTTTAGTAATTCCATACCCACTACTCCAGTGCCAGTGAGCCCACCTGATTCAAAAGATCACCAGTTGGGCCATTGTGGGGGATTTTTTGAAGTCCAGTTTTATGGTAGGGCTCTGCCCCAAGCACTACTCAGCACTGCTCCTTAGCTCCCACCACCAGCCATCTGATTGGTACAGAGCTTCTCTCCCTCAGCTTCTGAAAGGTCTTGTTTTCTTCTGCACCAGAACAAAAGACAACTTAGAATCCTTGGAAATGTGTGCAAAAATCAAATTATTTTCTCGTCTGTCCCACCCAGCATGGTGCAAGAGAAGCCTGTGCCCTTGCAGAATATTAATATCCTCTCATTTTATTCTCATTCCAAGCCAGTCAATCTCCTAATGCTTTTGATGTAAGTTTTAGTGGACTGCATGTCAAGTAGAGGACATTATCCCAGTAGCTGTACAGTGATTATCTGGGCTACAGCAGTTATTTCTGAATGAAAGTACTGGTAAAATGCCAAGTGTTTTCATAGAGATCACTGTTGTGCTTGCTAAATTGCTGGTTTTTTTCTGGCTAGTCCTAGGGCTGTATACATATATTAGCAAAACAAAACAACATTCAGTAACAAGTAGAAGTTCACTAGGTCACACACTCTCAAATCCAACCTTGAAAAACACAGAGATCCTGTTTTTTAACTCTGCTCTTTTCTGGTTCTCTTCATTGTGACTAATGCTCTCCATAACTCCCTTGATACAGCATGTTTCTTAAACTTCCCTTTTTCAGATATTAAAAGAATTTAGTTCACAGTTTTTTAGAACTTGCCCCAAACTCTTAATGATGGTGTCGTATATGCTCTACATTAACAGACCTGCATATCTGCATTTCCTATGTTCTGAGCATTTGGAAGTTAATAAACTTTAAATTCATTACAGAATGCTGGATAGACTATAAGGATTTTGAATAAGAACAAAAATCTGATAAGAATGAAAAATGCTCACTTTTCAAATGTCTGCCATCATATCTGACATACATAACGTTATTTAGCTCATACTCACTCACATATTCTTTGTTTCATTTTTTCAATGATTCCTATAAGGTCAGGAAGAAACCTGTCACTCCCAATATGATAGTCAGAGAAGAAATTGATTTCTTACAATATAGATAAATATGTTGCTGACTGTTAATAAAGAGTTTCATAAAACTAAATTATTATGACAAGGAAAAATGACTTTAGTGTCATCTTCAATTTTTCTATATTAAATCCTACCTTCTCCTTGGTGAACAAACAATTTTCATCAAGTGATAGTTCATAAGAATAGTTATGATTTGATTTCAGCTATGTTTTCTGGACAAACTGAGTTTACAAATACTTTCAGAAGAATCAAGACCTCTTGCATATAGGGAGGACCTAGTCTTATATTTTAACTCAAATTCTATAAAAAGTGGGTTTCTACAGTTAAGGTACTGTTCAGAGCAACAGAAATACAGCCAGAGAATTCCCTACTTTGAGCAATTCTTAAATTGCCACCCAAAACCAGAGAGTTATATAAAATTATGAATTTGAGGCCAAACACAATAAAAGCCAGACAATCCAATCTTCAGAAGCTGTAATAATTTTAATGAGAGATGGAGGGATGTTCTTGTTTTCACTTCTCTGATTCTACTAATATATTACTGTAATTCATTAATTCAGGGTCAGACAATGAGCCTCTGAGCAATTATTCACATGAGTAGTCTCACAGACTTCAATGTCCTCATTTAATGTGCCATTAAAATGGTACATGGGTGCATCTAACTAAAGCAAACATTAATTCTCTGCAACACACAACAGGTAGCACTGCAAAGTCTCTAATCTCAGGCACTCTCTATTAAGAAAAATGAAAAAAGAAAATGGCTTCATGAATTTTGGTTGTTCAAGAAAAGATTTTGCTGAAAAAAGCCCAAACCTTCTACCATATACAGAAAAACAAGGGACAGATTTTTTTCAGAATTTTAGAGAGATGGCTTTGCACAGTTTGGACAAACTCAAGGCAGTGCCAAGAAGGGAAAAATCTAAGATGCAATCCTAAAAATACTTAAGCGTTACACTGGAGAAGTGTAAAGAGGAAGCAAACACTGAATAAGCCAGGCACGTGAGCAACTCAGTCTCACTTGGGATCTCACTCTATGTTGATGGCAGCCACCATAACCAGGCACCTTGTACAGAAGAAGTACATAGAATCATGGAATGTTTTGGGTTGGAAGAGGCCTTATCTAGTTCCAACCCCCCCGGCCATGGGCAGGGACACCTCCCACTAGACCAGGTTGCTCAAAGCCCCATCCAGCCTGGTCTTGAACATTTACAGGGAAGGAACAAATTCCCTGGGCAACCTGTTCCAGGGTCTCATCACCCTCGCAGTAAAAAATTTCTTCTAATATCTAGTCTAAATTTCCCTTCTTTCAGTTTAAAACCATTACCCTATTACATCATCCTATTGCTACACTCCCTCATAGAATCCCTCCCCATCGGTCCTATAGGCCCCCTTTAGGTACCAGAAGGCTGCTATAAGGTCCCCCCGGAGCCTTCTCTTCTCCAGGCTGAACAACCCCAACTCTCTCAGCCTGTCTTCATAGGAGAGGTGCTCCAGCCCTCTGATCATCTTTGTGGCCCTCCTCTGGACCCATTCCAACAGGTCCATGTTGAGGACTCCAGAACTGGACACAGTACTCCAGGTGGGGTCTCACAATAGCAGAGTCGAGGGGCAGAATCACCTCCCTTGACCTGCTAGCCACGCTTCTTTTGATGCAGCCCAGGAGATGATTGGCTTTCTGGGCTGTAAGGGCACATTGCCAGCTCATGTTGAGCTTCTCATCCAACAACACCCACAAGTCCCTCTCCTCAGGGCTGCTCTCAATCCATTCTCTGCCCAGCCTGTATTTGTGCTTGGGATTATGAATCTCCATTTAAGTACAGCCCAATCCCAGTTCCTCTTCTCAGGGGAATTAGATGTTCTCTCATTCCTGATCAGACCCGCTTCTCTGTCTTTCTCTACTGCACAGTTTATGACCAAAATTTTGCAGGTAGGTTTAGGAAATGTTGTTTAGAAAATGCCATAAACCCCCGAGTCACAAGATAGATGCCTGAAACCACCTCCGTCTGCACATTTCTTTCACGTGTTTTTGGAGTACACATTACCAAAAGAGAAGACAGAAGAGATGGAGGCACTGCTTGATTGCTTCCACACTGGCGCAGTTTGCATGCTTTGTTGAAGGCAGGCTTCATTTTGCCATAGTATTACACAGAGAGATTTGGAAATACAAGCTATTCCCTGGCTTACCTGGCAGCCTGGTGACTTCCACAGAACAAACAAAAATCTAAATGCAATTACCTGGCCTACAAGCATTGCAGGAGTCTCAGGTATTTGCAAGTAAGATACCAGCCAGGTCTAAAAGTCACTGCATATTTCCTTGCTTGTCAAGAATAGGGTATTCAATACATTTTAGAGAGATATGTCCTTCATGGCTGGAGATAAAGGCTAATGAGTCTGGAATTAGCATAGATTAACATCATCCAGTTTTAAAAGGTGTTGAGGGAGTGTGAGTCTAATCCAAAACCCAGAATTCATGCCTCTCATCACCATCCCACGGTACCACACCTGAAAGGATCCTCCCCTGCCTTATGTTAATTTAAGCCAAAATATTAATTCACTCCCCAGGGAACATTTCTTTGCTATGCTCTGTACTGAGATATGTATAAATCAGACTAACTGTATTAGTTCTGTAGCTAGCATGCAAATGCCAGGTTTTCATGGAACTATTAATTGCCATTAACACTGAACTGTCTAGTGGGCAACACAGAGGCATAGACATCTTATCTCCCCATGTATTTTTGTAGGCAGTGATGTTCTGTAGTCAGAAAAAGATGTTCCTCCAGTGGGTGATTAAGACCAAGCACCTGATTCTGTATTCTGAAATGAACTTTGTAGACTGTCAAAGCCTGTGAAAATCCTGCAGCCTTCACCAGAGTGAAGTCTACCTTTATCAGTACCCATTTTAAGGCCCTGAGGACAAATCTGTGGAATAATGTTCCCAAGATACATCAGGGTTGAGAGAACAAAGAACATCCCTTCTACAAAATGTGTTTCATTACAGTTATTCATAGATGTGATTTTCACAAATAATAATGCTCTATGCATTGTTATGTCCAGAAAACGTCCATTCTTCCTCTTCAAATGTGTAACAAATGTGGAAATGCACGTAGACTCTGTTAATACTCTGTCATTTCCTTACAAAAATATATTACAAAATTATAACAGTTTGTTAGTCCTCATACCCATACTCCTGCATGGGAATTAGTACCTCCAATAGGTTATGCATAGGCCCTGGTGTTGGGCTAGAACTCTAAATGCTATACAGACCACTTAAAACAGCCGTGTCCCACCACATTGGAACCCTTTCCTGTAATATGTCTTGACAAAAAGACAAGCAACTGAAGAGAGAGTAATCCACTGATAGTGCTGCTTTAGCCTCTGAAGTGTGATGTGTGCTTGAATCACTCAGTGAAATTCTCTGTTACAAACAGTAGGACAAAATTCCACAGAATACTTACAGTTCTTTGCATTAGTAGAGGAGTTTCAGAACAACCTATCCCTTCATCGTTAAAACTTGATTCCATATTGATTATGTCTTCAATCACCTCTTCCATCTGATAAAATAATATTTTAAGACCAGTCATTACAAATAATAATGGAAAAAATGTTTTTTCTGAAAATATAGAGGAAATAATCTTGAGTATTTATTACACCAATAAAACTGAATTTCAAAAGTTTATATCTTAACATTCAAATAATTCAAGCACTTTTGCACAATATTCACATCTTTTACTTCTTGTGAAAACAGTTGTGGTTTAGCAAGTTACTTCTTTCCTGCCAAACACCAGCCCGTTCCCCTCTTTTTAATCTTATTGCAACACCAACACCAGACGACAGGAGTGCATTGCCAAGTTGTAACCATGATCTATCACCTTCATCAAATGTGTTATATCTAACAGCGTGTTGTTGCATGGGTGCAGGAAGGCTGAGAGGAACCTGTGGTTCTGCAAGAGCGTGAGTCACTCGAGACTGGGTGTTACACACTGCTCTCCAGATTCAGCAGGCAGAGGTTTGTGTTGTGTTTGGCAGTACGCTGGATACTTCTCCAGCCAGCCTTCTGGTCCCTTTTTTGTTCTAATCGGAATCAAAAGCTACTGAAGCAGATGGAATAGCTAATTAATTACTTGGGAGGAAACAGTGAATACTTTGCAGACATGTAGACATACACAGATTTGGACAAAGTACAGCATGAGTTTCAAATGGTAATTTTGATCTGGTTCCATTCACAAAATAACTGTGGGAAAGATCTCATGACAAACCTGTCACTGTTAACTCCGCCGTTGCCAGGAGCAGTTGCCTCCTGCTCTGAGGCTTTTCGAGCAGCTCTTGGGAGCTATCTGAAGAGCTGTAGCTGAAAGAAATATAGAGGGTCCTATGCAATGAAAGAAAGTATCGCATAGGCCAGGGACCTTTCAATGCAGACTTTTAGGCTGCATGGCCCAGCACAGGTTGTACGTGCACTCCTCTCCCTCTCCAAAAACCAGACAAGTTCTCTGAGGAGTTGTGCCCAGACGTATTTAGGAAAGTGCTGTCTGAGCCAAAAGGATGCCAGGAAATGCCAGCAATTATACAATATGAATGACTACAGTTCAGTGCATCAACCTGTGTGTTGGCTCTCTATTAGCTTCTAACATACCTACAACCTACCCTGAAGCACAGGGCACATCTGCAGCTAGGAAGGTGCACTGTGCCAGTCATCTCCCTGAGGCTCTGGAATGGGATTATCCAAACTGTTGGACTGATGCCTACAAGGGCTTTGGCCCATGCGAACTATCAGTCTCCCAGTCGTCACCAAGCACAGCTGAGGAGAATGGTTTACAAGCAGCCATCTTGCTCTTGAGGACAGAGTGGTACCAGGGTGGGCACCAGTTGTTCCTGGTCAGACATGCAAAGTGCCTGAGAACGGTTCCAGCACAGGGCGCTTGTCAGCACAGAGGTGACCACAGAAGCCTCCACAAAGACCATCTAAAACCTTTGCATCTAAAACCATCCTAAAATCTTTGCAGACTAGTAGCTCCAGTAATCCAGAAACCTGACATAAAATGGCAGTTGTCAATGCGGAAGGAATGGAAGGGCCCCAGATGAGCTCTCCAGGAAATGTTGTTGGGTTTATTTTCTTCAGTTTCCTCACACTTAACTGCATAACATCTAAATGCTCAAATGGTCCACAGTTTATTTGTAAGATTCCTCTGTTCTGTTAAAGCCCAAGATATCATACAGCATCTCCATTTCTTATTTCTGTAGGAATTCCCCTTTTACCTAATAAGCACACTCTCTGGAAACCTATTGAAGTATTAAAGGCCATAATGATCTACATCTTACACTGGCTGAGAATCTGACATTGTATAATAGCTGTACCTCTATTAAAATCGATGGTGGCACTAAAGTTAGCATATCTATGCCAATTTACCCAAGATAACCCATATATAAATGTATCAGCTGACTGAAAAATGAATGAGTGATTCTTTCAGTTACATCTTTAAGGTAATCTGTATTTAACTTTGTTATGCAGCTAGGATAATACTTTTAGACAGAAATAGCTCTCATCTGAAAAAAGAATTTTTGCATTGCAAAGTACATAGTCAAAAAATGTACAGCAATATATGACACATAGATAAAAAGATGCAACAGTACATTTTAACTGGCAGTAATTTAGAAGCCTAGTCATGCAATAAGCTATTCACAGGCATTGAAGGGAATCACCCACGTAATCCAAAAGGATTCAGGGAGCAAGTGCTGCAACCAAAGGCCCCGTGAAAGTAAGAAAGTCATCTCTTGCCCACCACCAAAACAGTGGGGGTCATGTAACACTTTTGTAGAAGTACGCAAAGCCTGTTTCCCCATTCCTTTCACGAGCCCAGCCCTACCGCATTTTCATGTTCTTCTCCAAGGGCCAGCAGCTTGGTAACGGGGCTTTCTGGTGTCCCAATATCACTGACCGGAGGCATGTGTCCGTTTCTTAAAATGGAGGTCGCTCCCGCAGGCTGGATTGTGTGGGAATGGGAGAGGGAGAGCGTCTGGCTGGACAGCTTGGTATCAAGGGTCAGGTACTGCTTCACCTGGTGCCTCTGGCTTTGCTGTATGTGGTATCTAGACTGATTTTCCAAGTGTGTTTGTACCTGGGAAGGAATGGAAATAATTGTTAAGTTTCAAGTTACTGGTTCCAGCGTTTGACCATATGTTCACTCAAAAAACTTCAAAACAATAGATTCAGCTTTAATAACATTTGGATAGAAATATTATTAACCTTAAATATTGGGATTTTTTCAGTTTTGCAACCTTACACCTTTCTTATTTGTACTGTTTTCCCCTAACACAGCTGAATAAACCTTCTGAATAATTATCAAAGAAAAACAGAATTAGAAAATATAAACAAGATCCTGCGAAAAGACCAGAAGTATGCTACACATTTTTCTCTTCTCATTTAAGAGTGATCCCTGTTGAAGTCACTGATCATTACAATCAATTTTACATTTACATATGTATCCTAAAATTAATATCACAGTGTAGTTACTCCTCTGTACTTGAAAGAGTAAACAAATGTATAACGAAAAACATAATACAGCTAATTTCAATTAATACCAACAGCAGCAGACATTCACTCATACCTAAATGAATATTTGGCTCACCTTGTAATAAGTACAGTCAGTTAAATGAGGCATTGCTGCACTTTTGGAAAAAAAAAAAAAGCCAACAAAAATAAAGAGTCCAAACTATAGTCCTGGATGACTCTTCACTGTCCTCAAACTGCACAGGCTTCTTGAAGTGCCTCTTGAGGAAGGATCACTTTTGAGTTGGTAGGACTTTATAAACTGAGTGGTCATGCCAAAAGGGCTAATTGAGTAAGACTTTGGGCCATCCTTTGATTACAGAGATTGACAGTTGCTACTTCAAACAGCTCCCATTTCAGATCAATGTCACATTCCTGCAATTTAACTACCAGAGGAGCACTGCATACACAAACCTTACTGTCATTTCAGCCCTGTGGCTTTATCCTCTTCCTATGGCATGACTGGTCACAAATTTCTTGTAATAAATTTTTCTCAAGTGGCCTCTGTGTAAGCATGATTAATATTTGTTAAATAATAGCAAGACTTGCTTTGCAGCCCTTTTTTCTCAAAAAAAAAAAAATTCAGTCATTTAAACAAACTTCTTTTTAATTCCCCTAACATACATAAGCAGAGATAAATAGTCCATAAAAGGGGGTTTGCATTTAAATTAGCCATGTTTTTGTACAATATTGCAGTACCTACTTTATTTTTAATCGTGTTATGGTGACATCTCTAGAATTATTTTAATTATGTTTCTTTAAACTAATTTTCTAGTCATATAAAAATATTAAGCCATGCAGTAATAAATATAATATTAATTATTTTAATGCAGGCCTTAAAGTTATTAAATAATATTCCATTAAAATATTGAGATAAAATTTAAATACACTGTTTGGATTTTCTCCTGTTTTATGTTAGGAAGGTATGCATCCCATGTAAGGTTTTAAAAACTACATGTATATTTTGAATTTGCTTAAATCATGATATTACTTGTCTTAACTGAGATCTTTGTGTTAGTTTTAGAAAGTGTATGATGCACTGTTAATTTAAGCTCTGATTTATCATGTATAATGATACATATAAAAATATCCCAAGTCATTAAGATTCTTATGCATCTATTTACTCCTTCAGCTGCAGTAAGACTTAAGCTCATATTGAAAGTCAGACACTTTGAATCCAAATATGAAACCTCCTGCATGACAGTTTCACAAGAACATCGACCTTCAGTGAAATGCAATGTGCTGAGGGCAAGAAAATATGTCCCATTGTACAAGCAGAGCAGGGATTTTCTGTGCACCCTTGTTTTCTGCTGCTGTTTCAGAAGCACCCACGGACACTCTGCGCTTGTACTTTTTGCACCCTTGCACTGCCTAAGCTGATGAAGATCCCTTTCCAGGAGTGCAGAGCACTGCAATCAAAAGCTTGGAATGCAGAGTTTCTTTGCATGGCATAAATGGGAGTGGGATCAATGCACAGGCTACCAATGCATCTACTGCATTTGAGCCCAGCTAGTTTATTCTTTTAAATGAAGGTGATGATCGCTCCATAATGAGCAATGAATTGTTGTCTTAGAAATTCTACAGGTCTACCTGAAGCATAAAATGCAGAATATCAAATATCTTCAAATTAAATATGAAACATGAGAAATTTGCAGTGTCCAAACTCTATACTACCTTGCTTTAAAGTTTGATTTTAATAAGAAATTTTAATAAGAAAGTGGGTTCTACCACAAGAAGATGCCTGAATAGTCAATGGCTTGCTTTTTGCTTTCTCTGGACATTGGAATGCCAGTGGCAGACTGAAACATCTGTGCAGCCCTGTTTTGTAATGAACTACCACAGGACCATCCCACTGGGGGTGGGGGATGATCTGTGACAATCAGCTAACTGCTGACTAAGGAAAAAATTGAGTTTATCAGGAGTTGGGTTTTTTTTGTCTGATATTCTTTCAGTGCTTATATCGTGTCAGTACTGTCCTGAACTTCCCAAACAGGAAAAGATTTTAAAGCTTCACTGGTGGGATCTGTTGCTATGGTTTTGCAAACCTCTTCATCCCCTTTATTGTGCCAGTTGCAGTCATTACAAAGCAGAACCATAGAGGTTAAAAAGGGTTCTATACCCTCATTTCCAAAAAGTACCTAAAATTGCAATCCCTGATCATCTTTACATATCTAAATAAGTCTAATAATAAGTAAAGCACTTATGAAAGTCAAACCACTATGTAAAGACAAAGTAGACGTAGAATCCTATTTTTATAAACATATTGCTAGTGTATAATAAATGGGAAAAAAAGTCATGCAATGCCAAAGAAGTTCTAAGATCGCAAGTCAAGCTCTCAAAAACTAGAAATGATTGTTAAAACTGCCTGTGCAACATATGTTAAATAGGAGCAGAAACTCAAAACTTAATGATTTCATGAAGCCAGATAGTCCAGTGTATGATTGGTTTATTCTCCACTGGGATGCTGGATGACTTCTATTATCTTTAATATTAAGCTAAGTTTCACTTCAGGTTTTCTGAAAGTTTTAGATGACGTAACCTCTTTAACTATTTCCACAATTACAGCCATTAAACATTGACTTGATTTTGAGCTTCTTTCTAATCGTGTAAGAGTGGCTAAGCACTGGCACAGGTTTCCCAGAGAGTCTGTGGAATCTCCATCCTTGGAGATTTTCAAAACCTGACTGGACAAGGCCCTTAGCACCCAAGGAAGCAAAAGAAAACTAGAAATAGCTAGGGAAATTTGAACTGGTAGTCTAAATATTGAAATAATGGATAATCCTTATTAAGTCTAGGGAAAAAAATGGTATCAGGTTAGGGGTTCATTGAAATAAATACCAAAAGCAAAAGAACTGAAAGATCACTCCCACACACAAGTAATCCCACAGGCAGAACAGCCCAGATTGAAATGCTCTTAGCTGTTTAGAGACCTTGACCATGTGCATGTCTTTGATCCACCAGATAAGGTGTTTCCACAGCAAATTGAAAAAAACCCAATATTTTGCAGAGTAGAAGAATCCTTGTTATCCATAGTAGAAACGTACCAAATAGTACAGTCCCAGTATGGTATCCTCCAACAGTGCTGGGAGACCAATTTTCTAATTCTTCATCTTTTGAGGAGTTCACATAGTTTGTGAGAACATTTTGTCAGAGACTACATGAAATTTTAACGTGAGGGTCTCTGAATCTTGAATCTTTCCAGTCTAGGAGTCCTTCCATACATAAAATCATTAAAGCTTCTTTTGACCAGGGACCTGCAATGTTGATGCTGACACACCCTTTACTGCCCCAACAGCCTGAATATAGGGTTTTCTTCTTTTTTTTCCTCTCTCTGAGACAATAATTTGTTTAAAGCAGAGCAGTTTGAAAGGAAGACCCTGAGATGGTTTTCAGGGTAGAGCACCCAAAAAGCTGGTGGCTCTCTGGAACCTGGGTTCTTGCCTCTGACACAAATTACCTGCTCCCTCCTGGGCACTACTATTTTCTATTATCTGGCTTTACTAATCATGGTGGAATTAAAGCCTATTCAGAATGAGAAACATCAAGTATGCAGGGAGCCAAAAGCATCCAGCCCAAACTCAAATATTATCATTCCACCAGAATGAAGCTAGAACAGAAATGAATGATCTGAGATGGATTTTGTAATGCAGAAAAGATCCCAATGCACATGTAACTGACTGTACCTATTTCTATTTTATATCTCACTGACAAGCCAGCTCTGAGAACAAGAACATAACAGCCTTTCAGAATTACAGTTGCATATTCAAACTTCTTTAATTACTCTTTCTAATTTGAGTGCACATTATCATGTTGTAAAACTGCGGCAGAATTGTGTAACATCTTTTCCCACACTCACACTAATTTTACTTTCTTTTCTAATATATTGCACAATGGCATAACTAGGCCTTCAGTAGTTTACTTACATAAACTACTGGATTTCCACATTTTCTGATGAGATTTTTTTCCCTTCAGTAAAAGAATACTTAGCATGCCAAAAGTAAGAAAGAGGGCACATTTAGGGGACATAAAGGAGGCATGGAACAATATCAATGATATTGCAGTAAGTAGCAGTGCTGCATCTCGTATTGATATTCCGCTAAGGGCAAGCAGGTGATACCTGTATTCTCAGGCTGCTTAGCCCAACATCAGTCCTGGGAGAAATAATAGGAAAACTGGAAAGAGATTCAATTAATAAATTATTAAGGGGTAGGAATATAATTAATGCTAGTCAACATAGTTCTGTGAAAAATAAGCCTTGTCAAACAAATCTACTTCTGTTCTTTGATGAGATTTCAAGTTAGGTTGCCAAAGGTAACGATGTAGGTATAATACACTTCAACTTTTGTGTGCCTTTTGACTTAGTATCATTCAATATTCTAATTAAAAATATAGCACTACACAATATCAATAAAGCGTGTTTTAACTGGATTAGGAACTGGGTAACGAACATGCATAAGAAAGTAATCAGCAAAGACTCAACATCAGAAAGATGGGCTCTTCAGTCTTGTACTACCCAACATTTCCATCAGTGATTTGGGACTAAAGAAAAATAAAACTGGCTAAAAAGAATAAAGATTTTTTAAAGTAGCGATCACATTTAAAGAAAATGTGTTCCCAGTCAGCCAAATGCACATCTGCATATGCTGGAAAAAGAAATACAGGATGCAACAATGGAAAAAAACTGAACAGAAGAAACACTGGAAGCAACGAGTCTGTAAAGAATTTGGGATGATAACAAACCAGCAACTCAGCAGGATTATCCAGGTGATGCTATAGCAAGAAAGGAGAAATGGCATAAAAGAAGTAGTGAATAGGAGCCTGGCTTTACTCTGCTTTTATTTATGGCTCAGGAAAGATAAATAATGGAATCCTAAAAAAATTTCTACCCTAAACATTTTTAAAACACTGTTGAAAAAATTGAAAGGATGCAGAAAAGAACTATGGAAGTAATTGAAGACCAAGAAAAGGGTGTTTCAATGAAAGGTTAAAGAAATTCAGCTATGTTCTTATTGTCAAATTGAAAATTGTGAGATTTGTGGGAGATGCTGAATGTGACAGAGCCTTTCAGCTAGCACAGATAGCATGGCAAGAGCCGCCGGCCAGAAGCTAATGTTAGGCAAGCTCTTATTGGAAATTATGTGGGTAAACAGTGAAAGACATAAAGGAAATGCTGTAACTGCTGTTTCCTTCAAACTAAGCGTAGATGACTTTCTGGAAGAGATGCACTAGCCAAATCCAAGATATACTTTTATCAAACACATTCTTGGACTCTAAGCTGAGTATTAGGATAATAACTGAATGGAATACAAAAGCCTGTGATTTTAGAGGAATTAGGAGGAGTGGTCTAATAACTCTTTCTGTGTTTAAACGTTATGGATATTTGGATCTGAGAACTAGCTATTAGCAACTTTTTCTTTGATGAAAATTCACTCTGAATTTAAAAATGTTTAAATCTCTGCTACAAAATAATATGCTTAAATATGGTGATAGTATACTGGACAGAACTCAGTAGACTTCATCAAAGTTTGTCATTTATGCTGGATGTTAATTTGTTCCAGTGTTTTTAATAGCTTTTGAAGTAAAATTTGTCACCCTGATGGGATCACATGATTTATGATTAGTCCTGAACACAACACCTCTCTGAAACTGTTTGAGTTATGGGGCTTCATGTTCTTTTCAGACACTGTACCAGAAAATAAGCATCTAATTATGAACTTTTAAATTATTAAAATGTACTGTAAGTACCCAAAAAGTCTAATTCCATTTTAAGATAAGGAACACAGTCACAACACAGACTATTTTAGCTCTGTTTCTGAGGAATTTCAAATGGATTTTGAGGGTTAGGAAAAAAACACTTTTAGTGATTAAATAATCCTTTTTAACTTCTGTTACAAATGAACATCAGTTGTTTGTTTTTCCTACTCTTCCTATTAAACTTTTTAAGCATATTTGTGAAATTATTTCATAATAAAATGAAATTTCAATTTAACTTAGCAATTATGCACTTCTGTTCTATCTTAAAAACTATCACCAAATAATGTAGCTGTTCACTTTAATGTTTAGTTCATAGAAGCATGTGTGATTATGTCAATTAATAACTTAAGCTAAACACAGTAATTAATTTTTAAATGTGAATATTTTTCTTATTGGAACTTTGATCTGACTAGATGAGACCTTCTCCATTAATATGCATGAAGAGAGAATACAAAGCAAAAGACATCCAGACTGGCAATTCACAGCTGTGTTTAGTTGATGTCTTACAGTAGCTTTCAAGTTAAGAAAAAATTCTCATGTCACTCTAATGCACTATTTTTCATCTTATTTAACCTTTGACATCATATTCATCAGGAATTTGTGAATGTTCTTTCAAGGGTGAAGATACTGAAGAAGAAACATTTTAAAGTTCTTTGACAAAGGCCATGTCTTCAACAATGACTACTGCTTCTGTATTTTGGTATCTCAATGACTAAAAATAGCTGATAATTATAAATGTGGGGTAGGATGGGAGCAACTGGAAATTCTCCATCACACTGGCAACCATTGTGAAAAGCAAGAGGAATGTGGGAGCAAAAGAACTGCAGAGCAGACTTTGCAGAAACCAGTGCTGGGTAAGAAAGCTATCTCTGCACAGCAAAGGCAGCAGAACAGGGTTTGTCTCAGGGAGAGAAAGGCAGCAGAGCTCTCAGGGCTGTGGCTATTAGAGTCTGGATCTTACAGCTAGCCATTTCCTGTCAAATCCCTGTGCAAAACGCAGGCATTTTGATAGCATTTCCCCATTGTGGTATTCTCTAGCGCTCGCTGAGCATTGATGGAGCTCAGCCCTTTCAGGTATTCCTCTGTGCGAACCTCCTTGTGCAATCAGAAATGAGTTGGGGGAAGCCAACTACCTGCACTAAGCAGCTACAGAGACGTTATCAAAGCAAGCACTTCCATTTGCGCCAGTATACCTGAGACACTCTTGGCTTCTTAATTGAACTCCTGCAGTTAAGATACACACAGCTCTGATGGTTCCTTATCCATCACCAGCTTGACTTCTGAAGAAAGGATCCCTAAGGTCTTGAGGTCAGCTTGTCATGTTTTAAAATAACAATGAGTCTCGATGACTTTGTGGTCTTTGCTGGCAGAAAAGGCTCAAGTTTTTAACATTGCACTATAAAAACAGCCTATAAAGTTAAGCAAAGCAAACTACAGGAAGTATTTTTACAAAACTATCCCTTTGATTTAAGTTAGAATTTAAGCTGAAAATCTAAACTGTGAGTAAAACCAACCACTACAGTTAATAGGCCACACAAGCATAACAGTGGACGACAATCAAATTATGAAACCCCGGCTAATATCCTTACTTTGACTCTGCACAGTGACCCTGTCCATGCTCTCATTGATTCATGAGATCTGTGAATATAATAAATCTTTACTGTTCCAGTTCCTCTTTATTGTTGGTGTTATTAAAGGACAGTGAATATGACTCACATTTGAAGAATGGAAAGAAACTTTTTGTGTGGCTAGCTATGTTTAAAGAGCAAAGTCCTGATACTTTTACTTAACTACTTGTCTTTGTCTTCAGAAGTCATTAAAATTAGGTCAGTGAATAAGATACTATTAAATGGAGAAGATGATATCACACTCATATTCAAGGAAAAACAGTTTTGAATATTGAAAGTACAATTATCTGGTTTTTAGGAAAAAATTGTCTGCTAATGAACTTCCACCCGTGCAGTTTGTTTGGTCCTTGTAGAAAAAACAAAACAGCAGTATTAAAAGTTCATCTGTATTTGTCAACTGCAACAACTAACACAAATCCATAAAAATTACAGTTATAGTCACATGGGAAATCCATAAGTAGAGTGGTGTATTATATTCAGAGATTCAAAAATTTCTGAAAAATATCATGCATCAAATAGAAATCTACTCTAAAATATAAGATTCATATAACACAGGAATCAGGAATAATGAAAATGCTTGCAGATGTGAAAGTTTATATTTTAATGTCAGCATTTTTAACTATTTGACTTCAGATGAAAGCACTCAGAAAAGACAAAAGATGATTGTAGATTATGAAGATCCATATAGTCTATTTTGTTATCCATAGGAAAAGTCTGGAATATAGGTCTAATGTTGGAGAGAATCAGAAGGTTTGTGTACTACCTTTATGTGTAGATGAGAAAGTCAGGCGGTTGAACTTCAAAATGAATAAACCAAAAGAAGAAAGATCACTGCTACTTTAGTAAATTCCTGAATAGTTTCAAAAGACTCTGATTTGTTCTTTGATTCTAATTGTTTTCATGTGACAACTATAATTTTCTCACTTGTATCTCACTTTAAAGTTTAACAGAACTCAAAGAGAAGTCAGCCTTAAAAAGTATGAAGAGGGAGGATGAAGTAACATGTTTCTCATTGCTACACATTTTTTTCTGGCTCCCCAGGTGAGCAGACGCCATATTATTTGAGATGCAGTGATGGCAGTAGTATCCCTCCTGTTCAGTTACAGACAGCAAAACAATCCTAAAAGCTAGAACTAAAAAGTGTATTTTCCTGTTATGTATGGATATGGACATCAAATATAATGTGTAAAAAAGTACTGATGGTAAAATTGTAGGAGGAGAAAACAGTATTTTGATATTTGAGTATCATGATATTTCGGGTGGGGAATGTTCGTCTTTTTGTCTCCTTAGTTCTTCATTCCATTGGACAAGTACTGTTTGCATACAAATAATAACATTTATAATGTGCTTTCCAATAACTTTGTCATGCTTTGGCAGCACAAGCTAAGAAAGAAAAAGACAAAACCTGAACACAGCAAGCCTACTGCAGGCATGTTATTCTTCCTCAAAAATAGATTAAGTTCAAAAGGTTTAGTGATTTTGGATAAAACCACTGTTTTTGCGTATTTCTAATATGAAAGACTCATGACTGTTTGCCAAGGGGACTACATCAACTTCCCCAAAAAAGTGAAACCCATTGGTTGAAAAGTGCAGTTTGTTAAAAGTGGTAATAATTTCACCACCAGATGACAGCACTGTTTATTACTAACCCCTTTTTGTGTGTTTCGGCCCTCCCTCGTTTTGAAAACAAACTGTACCGAGGTGTGCATCCCCCAGCCCATGCACTGCAAGAACAGGGGAAACAAAGCTGGTGGCATAAGGAGGTTTGGTGAGGTAGTCACATCAGGGAGGCTAATCTGTTTGACAAGTTATTTTAAGTCTGCAAAGGGTTATAGCTTCTGCAAAGACACAGACAAAACCGGCTTCAGCCTAAGAAATGTGCTTTCTATTACTTTCCTCAGTCTGAGAATGATAAAGAGGGCAAGGGGGGAAGCTTTCAAAGTAGGCATCTTAGGTTCGGCTTCACAACACGATTTTTCTGAAATCAAGGCAGCAACATCATTTTGAGCCAGCTTAGGATCTGGCCACAAAGTGTGCTTTCATACAAGGGGAACAGATTGGGTTAGCTGACAGCAGTAGGTGACATTTCTGTCAAAAACAGGAATGGCACATCAAGGATAGCTATATGAGGACAAAAAAGTAACAAAAAATACTTCATATCAGTTGTTAAGAGCATTTTTTAAAATCCTCCTGGTCCATTTTGTCTTCAAATATGTTTTATGGCTGCAAGCGGCAATGATTCTGACCACGTTCATGCTTCAGGACGGGGTTAGCAAACATTACCTTCAGTACTTGAACACCAGCTACAGATCAGGATATTCTTTCGACAATACACTTCCACTTACGTTCTGAGAGTAGTAACAGTGGATTTACACTGCAATAATTATGCGGTCCTTGAAATATTTTAATAATTTCATAAGATTTATTTTTTCCACTATTCTTACAAATAAGAGATCAATAAAGAGTTTAGCTGCTAGTGAAAAAACACCAAATATTACTAGAAATTATAATGAACATAAATTCTTACTTAAAATTGTGAAATTTATTTTGAGGAATCTTTTCTGAACTATAGTTTTGCATGTTTGAATCTGAAAAGATACTTTTCAGCCTAACACTGACGAATATCTGCTGAAGAGGAGAAGGGAAGCCGAGAATTCGTTCAGAGAACACTTACAGAGTGCAAGGCTCCAAACACTTATGTTTTGCTGCACTCCGCAGTTAACTGGAAATCTCACAAAAATAATATAATTGGTACTTTCAGTACTAAACTGAGCAAGCAGCCTTTCTTTCTGACATATATTTAAACTAATCTTAGTCCACAACATGTTCCATTCAGCAGTAACTCAACTGGCAAAAAAATTTAATAAATATATTAATACCATTTCCATTGTAAAATAGATCAAAATTCAGTTCTTTTTATAATTACTTAAATTCAGAAATCAGCCTTTAAATACCTCTAGAACAAGAACTGCTGTAAAAACACCGTAAATAGAATCAAAAGGCAGCATAGCAGAAACAAATACATGTCCTTCAGTGTTAGAGTGGTACTTTACAGCATTTCCATTTCAATTCAGGTACAACAAACATTTGTGCATTAGACACTACAGAACAGGAGCTGAAGAAGTGATGTTAGGGTAAGCTCAAACTACTCAACAGTTTTCAGCCAATGTCCACTAAATAAAAACATGTTAATTAACAAAAGATGATTGATTTTTCCGGGATTAATCAAGAGAAACTCCCACTCAGTTTAAATGAGAGTTCTGTGTGAATATGGAACTACAGATTACTATTGGTAAGTCATTATTAAGAGCATTAATAATGACTTTATAAGCGGTATTGTACAGAGCATGTCTTTCAAATGCAACAGTCCTAATGTGGAAAGGAATGTACAAGTTAAAAATAAGTTAAGTTAGAATTGCCTAGAAAAATTATTGTCATAGCTATGTATCTGCGTGAAATCCTTCTGCCCAAATTTTCTTTTAGTTGAAAGTAATAATATTTAATAATGATAACAGTATTTTAAAAAGTGTTCGGTATCTTGCCACAGAACTTTCATCAGGAAAACATGTCACTGTTTTTACTGCAACAACAAGGTGGTGTGCTGTGAATGTTAACACTAAGATTTAGTAAGTGAGTTTATTAGTATTAACAAATTTATTAATTATCAAGTGAGTTAATTAGCGTTTATCAGCATAGACAGTAGGCTATGTTATGGAAAGAAGGCAAAGGGTAGTTTCTTTGGTCTGTCTTAAGAAGATGGCAGGTAAAGCTGTGATTCCATCACACATGCAAAATAAAGCAGGAACCGATTAGCCT
The DNA here is from genome assembly GCA_002844005.1 of Limosa lapponica baueri. Taxonomy (NCBI): domain Eukaryota; kingdom Metazoa; phylum Chordata; class Aves; order Charadriiformes; family Scolopacidae; genus Limosa; species Limosa lapponica. The sequence goes on along the minus strand of KZ505640.1, from coordinate 1,686,763 downwards.
GATTTTCATCACAATAAAGTGCAGAAACGTTGGTTTGCCAGCTTAGTTACCTACCGGCAGTAGCTGCATTTCTATCAGTTTTATCACCTCTACAAAACAGCATCGCCCCAGAGCCCAGGGACCTGAACACCAGCAGGGCAAACAAGAAAAGACTAGTACAAATCTGGCCATGAATAATGTATGTCACTGTTTGTGTATATCCAGTTGGTTCAAGGGAGAAAAAGGAGAAGTGGTTCATAAGGGTATTTCCTTAACTCTGGCTGGAATTTCAGTTAAAGAAGAAGAAATGATACAGCACTTTTAAGGAAAGGAACTTCCTATCTGTGTCTTAAATGCATTATTAACTGAAGAATAGATGCTGAAAGAAATCAATAGCATAATAGTATGGCTATGTTAACAGTTTCCTTCAATTGTTTTGTCAATCTGTCATCACTGTAGCCATTCAAAAGGCCACAAAGCCCAAGCACAGAGGCAGAACTCTTCCTACTACAGTCTTTTATTATTATAACCTAGAATCAGCTAATTATCTTCAACATCAAACACTAGGGTAATTCTCAACCCGGTTCACAGTCCCAGTTTGTTCAGCACTGTTTCAAAGTAGTTTAGCAACACAATTTACTGAGATGTACTTGGGCTCATCACCTTTTCCTTGGTTATATGTGGAGCATATATGTAAGACAGTTACATTTTGGTAACACCCTTATTTTTCTCAGTCAAGTCTGGATTTTATCCTTACATTGGTGGCCCTCAGGACCATCCCACTGAATTAACAGATGCTTAGGGACATGGTTTAGTCGTTTTGGTAGCGTTAGGTTAATGGTTGGTCTTAATGATCTTAAAGGTCCCTTCCAACCTAGATGGTTCTATTCTAGAAATGCTTGCCAGAGTGGGGAAGGCTTTCTTACAGAAAACTGACAGGAAGGACAGCACAGATAAATGTGGCCTCAGACTGTAGCTGTCCTGGTCTCTAAGCTGTTTGTTTGCCTTGTCCCTCCTTCTTTGACCACAGCTGCTAGAGTGCACAGCTTACTCTTACAGTCAGGATGGTCTCTATAATGGGCAAGAGTATCCCTCCCTAAAGATTATGAAATTCTGCTACTTGAAGTGCAGAATTCCTGCTGTCCCTCCCCACAGCTGGATCTCCAGTAGAAGAATTTAGGTTGGCACACTAACCCATGAGTCTCTAGCCTAGCTAATTTTAATGCGCATTTTCAATTTCTGAAGCAAGATTTTCATGTCAACTACTAAAGTTTCGTTTTCACTTCCAAAGGTACACTTTACATTACTGCCAATTTTTCTCTCTTCAAAAACATTTATAATGCAGTTGAGTTGAAATTTACATTTGAAAAGGAAAGTGAAAAGGTCCTTTTCAATTATATCACCAACCCCCTTTTCTCCTGGCATGAAGGTCTCCATAAACCTTGAATGAAAAACTAAGCATCAGTATCAGTGGAGAATACCTATGTCACCTGAGATTTGCAGATGGTATTATCCTCCTACTTGCTGGAAGGCTTTGAGGCAATGTTCAGAGTAGTGGGAAGAGCAGAAAATACTGAGTCAGGATGAATAGGTACAAAATGAGAACTGGGTCTGATACGATTATGAAAGAGGAAAACACTATGACTAAGAAAAATTCAAAAGTTAGACCAACTGGCTAGATTAGGCTGATAATGTAAGTAGAAAAAATTAGGGCTCTATAAAAAGCTGCCAGAAGACTAAGCAATGGAAAGAACATTAAGTTCAGTTCCTACTTAGAATGTATTTTGGGTATCCCTCTATTCCTAGCCAGAATACCTGAAAGAAAAAGTAAAGATCTTCACCAAGAAAATAGGTAGAATAAAACTATGAAGGAAAAGAAAGATGAATTTGTCATCATAATGAAAACTAAACAATCTTAAGAAAAGTAAAACCAAGAGAAGGGAATTACACGAGCTGCGAAGCAGAAAAGACAACAACCAGAGAACGCTAGAACATAATAATAAGAAGAATTTTAGACCCTATTCCAATTTTCTAGTGGGTAGTTTACTCAGATGACAAGTCTAAACCTGGCCCTGGCAGTAAGCAGCACAAAGCACTGCTGCCATAACAAACATGATGGATTGGATTTCCCAGTTTGGCACAAGAAAATATCTTGGATGTTTGTGTAGAAGGCATGTTTAACTATTAAGCAAATCAAAGAAATAGAGAATGTTCAACATAAAAACAATCCTGGATGCAGAAAATCCTGATTAGCTCACTTTCTGTATTTCCACAGAACAAAGGGTCCTGATGTTACTGCTGAAGAGACCACAGAAGTACATCAGCCAGAAAGTCCTTTACCAGCCTGGGCTGGGGATCATGCAAAAGGCTATCAGCAAAACAAGAAACAGCGATACACCCAGCAGAAGTTTTTGATCCAACGTAGACCTGGTTGTTTTGTTGCTAGGATTTTCTTCAAGATGGAAAATTTTGGATCAGACAGTGAAATGGCAGGCAAAACATTTAGAGCTTTAACTGCATCATTAAAGCTAATCCCAGTCTATCCTCCCTCGTAGACAGAAGGCAGTACCAGCAGTACAGTTTCACTATTTAGAGGACGTACACAGAAACTTATCTGAAATGGATTTCATGTCAAAGTGTGCAAGATGTGTGTCTATTGTGCAAAAACTGCCATAGGTGGGAGGGGAAAGGTATCTCATGGAAGACCAGCCCAGAGTGACTGTTAATTTGGTTACTAACCATACTTCAAATACTGAGAATTGAGGGGCCTATGGATGTTTCTTTTTTTTTGGCTGAGGATTCAGTAAAAACCATGGAAAACTCTATAGTAAACATTTCTTCTCTCAGTCCGATAAACAGATCTCAATGTCAGTGTACCAGGTGTCCAGTAGTCCTAGGATTTAGAGTTCAATAACGAATGTGTGTTACAAAAGAGATGAACTTGGATATTATTCCTGAACATGGATATATTTCCTAAACCTACCTTTAAAGCCTACCATTTAAGAGGTCTCATATAAGACACTGGGTTTCCCTTGATGTGACAGATACAGAAAAAAGTCTCTGCATAGAAGCAAGGCAAGTTAAAATGACTCATGGTATCAGTGTCTGCTGTACAGTAAAATTCTAACTCTTTTTACTGTAGGTTTCAGATCTGGACACCGTCTCTGAAGAAAATCTATGGAGGGTAAGCAAAAGAGAAAAGCATATGAAGGTGAAAACAGAGGATTACAGCAAGAAGTGGCCTGCACAGCAGTAGGAAATAGAAGTCTACATATAAGCCTTTGTATATAGAGGTCATTGACACTCTGATCAATGGCATAAATTCCAGATTCTGTTTTACAGCTGTAGTGTAAAATCAATCAATCAGTATTAAAACAGTGTATATAGAGTATTGCCGATTAGAAAAAAAAAAAAAGAAAAAAAAAGGGACCTTTCAGAGTTCTGACTTTCTCTACTAGTTATCAATGGAAGTTGAAGGCCACATCTCCGTCCTCCCGAGTCCGAACTCAGTAGCTTTAAAAACACAGAGAAGACAAAAGGCGGGCACAAAAATACTAGTTGATTTGAGGTAGGGTAAAAAACAAATTTAACAAATTTTATTACAAATTAAAACAAATACTAATTCTAAAGAATCACTTGGTTCCTTCCATTTTTCTGTTCCTCTAGAACTTTTTGTGCTTGCATAGTTTTTGATTCCACAAATAGTTTTTATTTAACCTACTTATTTCCAATTCCCAAATTTCCCCTTAGCTACTGAGCTTACTTTTCTCCACTTACTTCCATCTCATTCAGGGAGAGGGTTAAAGTGGGGGGATTTTTTGGGTTTTTTTAATCACTGCTTATTGGTACAAGAATGTCTTTATCCTTGCTAAAATCTTTCTAGGCTCTGATCCTACACTTTTCCCATTTTACCCTATGAAGGGGTTTCACTGATTTCAGGGAAATACTCACATGGACAACTGCTTGTAGGACTGAAGCCTTAAGCAGTAATTGTCAAGGTCATCCTGCATTAGTGAGCTATGAAACAACTCCTTAAGAAGTGTACCACAGTTCAGTTGTGTGACAAAGAAGTCATATTTTATGCCTGTTTACATTACTGAGAATTAATCATATAAGCCTTCTAAAAGGATTTGCAATTTCAGTTTATAGTTGTAAACTATATCTCATCTTCTTTGACTAGCCAAAGGACATGTATGTCTTGGAAGAATCAAGATGACAAGCTGGCATTTCTTGGCTTAAGTTAACATTCTTTAATCACCAGACCATGTTGTGGCTCCACTACACTGGGTTCTTCCTGAATGCAGCAAAACAGTCATGCCATTCATAGAAAAATCACTCTTTCCACAACACTTGCCAGTAATATAAATTACAGTGGACTGAGACTTAGGAGTTCCGTGTATTCAGTCCCTGCCCTTGCTACATTTTCCTTATACGGCCTTGAAAAAAACATTTAATCTATTTTCCTTGATAAATATGAATAATAATATTTATTTATCACTACTATGATATGTTTTTCACTTTGGAAAATCTTTGGAGCAAGGATTATTTCAGTCCCACTGGGCTAATGACACCTCCTCTTCACTGAGACCTTTAGTTGAAACATCTCTCCTTCTACTACTACTGCTACTACTACTAATACCTCACTTATTCCTAGTTAAAAAAAAAAAAAAAAAAGACTAAGGAATTTTATTTTTCAAGATGAGACATATGACTATGAAGCTAAATATCAAAATTCAGTTTTTTCTCTTGTGTAATAACTAATTAATCCCTGTTTGTAGACTGATAGTTTATGGACAAGACCAGACATGCAAGTATTTTCTCACCAGTATAAGATTTATTCTCCCAGAGAGAATTCCTATAACAGCCTACTAAGAAATGAATTGTTGCATCACGAGAAAATTCACCACAGTCGAGGTTGCTTTTCTTTTTTTCTTTTTTTTTTTTTGTTGTTGTTAAACTAGTGAAATACGTTTGCTCTTATAGGTTTGCAATGTAAAGACCCATGCAGAGTATTTTTTCATCTGTAAGGGATTGACAAGAGTATATAAATTCTGGGTATACCTTCTCATTTTGCCCTTTTATTGATAGAACCTGATGTTTCTGTCCTTAACTAGAAATGTCTTGCCTGCTCATGTTTATGCAAAACAGATTTTTTGGAAGAGAAGAAAAAAAAGAGGTACTGTATCATCAGAAGGAAACATCAAAGGACTAGTGGCAACATCTTACGGCTTTTATCAAAGTAGTGAGGGAATGCATTAAAGCAACAATATATGTAGCTTACAAATGACAGGACTATCAAATTCAACAGTATGTCTGACGAACATAGAGGACATGTATTACACACATTCTTTGTTTTAAAAGAAAGAATTGAACAGTGGTTTTGCTTTCAAAACCATGAGAGAAATATAAAAATAATTTAGACTTGGGTCTTTAGGTTGTGTCAATCAATGCAGCTGCAGTGGAGTCAAGGGCAGCCAAGCCCACTTACACCTGACGACAAGTTACACTTTGATATTTTTTAAAGTCAGTGTCTTCAACACAAAAAAAATATCTGTTCTGGGCTTTTTATTTCTCTCCACTTTTGTGCTTATAATAGAGTTGAGGAAGAGAGTACTGGGATCTGGTCTAATGAGTAAGAAGTGTAGATAGTTCTGGTAGCTCAGAACAACTCTGTTACGAAATGGTAGAGCATGCCCACAGAACACCCTGCTGACAACTCTGCTTCCCAAATGTATTTCAAGAATCTCTAAAGTGTCTTCGCTTAGTAGGAAAATGTTGTTCGTTGTTTCCTATTTATTCCTAAAACTTGCATTTAAAAAGTTTTGTTTATACAGGTAGCAGAACCACCACCATGCAAAAAACTCCAGAACTGAGCGAATTATACGCAGTCTCCCCTCAACCCTAACCCCTGTGTGGAGCACAGCTGCCTGTTCTGTTCAAATTTGTGGCTTTTGCAGCCTGCAGTAGGACAAAAACAGATTATGACTCTACCCCAGGGAGACATGGCTCCTCTCCCAGTCCCTGTACCAGTAGTTGGCTACAAGTCCCAGACACTGCAACTTGCAGTCCCAGCAAGTCCATTGACTGCACTTAATATTTCTCTAATGGTCACAGCCATTAATACGCAAAAAGGCTTCATACATTGGTGGATAATACCCATTCACCAGTTTTACAACTAAAATAACTGGGACTTCATATAAAGCTAGTTCAGATAGAGCTGGGATTAAAACCCATACATGTGTAGATACATATTTTTTTTTTATCTTTTCTAAAAACGTAGTCTCAGCCACAGCGTCATACTGAGAAGTTAAAAGTAAGCCTGCCCCTTGTAGCAGCAAGACAACACACAGAGAGGCATGGGAACAACTAATTTCCATAAGAAGAGGTCTGTCCATTCAGTTCATGAGAAAAGTACATGTTAAAAAAAATGTTCTGGGTCTAGTTCTTGCAAATTATTCCTGTTGGATCATTATTACAGCAGTTATGTTTTCTGGAACCATTGAACCCTGGTCAAGAAGGACAAGGAAGAGATAAGAAACATTCAGCATTGCTCTACTCCCTCTGCATGTCTGCTTCACCCCCCAGTGGTGTGACATCAGTGTGTTGCTCTGTGTAGGGTGATGTAGGGATGCTAAGCAGTTGCTTTTTATTGATTTGAAGCTCTTACAACATGTTCTGTGGATCTGCAGGCCCTAAGTTCACAGGCAGCTGCTAATCCATATGGAGACGAACAGTAATGGATAAAAATTAGCATAGTGACTTGGAAATAATGGACAGAATCACAAACTTCAGCTGCTGAAGTTTTATTGCAAAACATAGAATGTAGAAAAAAATCTGATGATTCATTTTTACTGTGTCATTTTATTTGCTTTTGAATATGGGCACTCTGTTTTTCAAAAGAATGTGACAGAGTCAGGGTGCATTTGAGGCGGGCAACAGTGCTTGTACAGCCAGAGAGCAGAAGGCTCTGTTGGGGCAGGAGGCCAAAATTCAGAAAGTAGTTATTATTCTTGAAAGCATAACTCTGAAGCTCATGGGAAAACCAGGACATTTACTTCTATGCATCAGGTCCCCAGACTGATTAATGCTCGCTACAGCACAGATTTATGGTTCTTTCTTTCTAATAGCTCTTCCATGAGCCCAATAGAGTATGATTTTGTACATCCTAACTGTCTCATCACAAGCTCTCCACCCATTTATATTACTTCAAAATGTCAGCAGGCGAAAGCTGTCCATTATACCTTATTATTATTTATTTATTGCGTTATAGCAGCACGGAGAAGTGATGGTACAGCACAAGCAAGGAATGAAATGGGGTTCCAGCCCATCATCAGCAGTATGTCTACCTCCTGCAGCCCACGACCTGCAACCTGCTTGATCCATGCAGCTGCACTGCATGCACACTCAATAGCCACCTCATTCCTAGCAGCCTTTGATATACCAGAAAATCCTCACCCTATATATTTCACAAACTCAGAACAAAATTTCAGGTTCTGCCCCACATTGCAGGTTGCTCAGGAGGCACAATCAACCACCAGCTTTACAGTGTGGCAGATTTCCTGCTTTTTGTACATGACTGGAAATTTTTGAGCTCCTGGAGTGCAACTCTGATTTCAAAATAAACTCTGAAAGTCCTATTTCTGTAATACTGGTAAAAATCTAATATATAAAAACCTCTTTGTTAAAACTGAGGAAGTCAAAAGGGCTGAAAGATTTGACAAGCTCCCATCTCTGTCTATCTATTGGAGATCTTGATTAGGATCTCACAGATTTATGAAAGAAGTAATAATAAATACAGCTCTGACCTAACAAGAAAGAGAGCAGGAATGAGAGATGGGGAATACACATTCATTGCCTATTAATTGCCTTGCTATATGGTCCTCCGTGCTTGTGGGAAGTCATGTTTTAGAAGCATTCATGCAGATATCCAGCAGTGAGCATGATACTCTTTTCAGTAGGCTTACCCATACACCTGCAACAGCTAATGAAATAATGTCAACTTTTTATGAATATTCAGAGTGCTTTTGTTAATAAAAAAAGGCAGCATTATAATAGCCAGCCATTATGTAGGCTGGCACCAAGTGTTCAACTTTTTCAACAGAAAAAAATAATATTGTGTGTATTGTATTGCTCATGAAAGTGAGACAGATGTAGGAAGAAGGCAGCCAGACACCACAAACACTTGCATCTCACCCCAGGTTCCACCTGGAACACCAGTTATTCAATTACCAGGGCTTAACTCTACAATCCACGCAGCCTCATGCAACGTTTGCGCAGTAGGACTATGTGGCTAAGGACTAGTTAATATATGCAGACAATTTTTCAAAACTACAGCAGGTTTGTAAAACTGCCTCTGTCAATGTAGGAATTCTAAAACAATAGCACTCAATAAGACCAAGACAAAAAAAAAAATCAGGTTTTCCATTTATGGATTAGTTTAGATCCAAAATGTTATGTAAAGTTTTACATTCCTGCAACAAGTATATCAACAGGGATATGGTTTCCACATAGATCTAAGAGGTATGGTAAACATACATAGGCACAGTGACAGACTCCTACTTAAGTGTGGCCCTATTCTTCTAGGGAAAGCAGAGTGGATAAGCTGCTGTTCATGAAAAAGGCTGTCTCTGGCAGCCTCACTTGCCACGTAAAGCATGGTTTTAATTTTCAGATTTTTTTATTTGACTTTATTTGTATTTATATTTATGTATAGATGAGTTTATTACTTTATCTGAATTCGTAATTCAGATACATAAAGGGGTGTAGATATCATACAGCTGAGCAGGCAGTGTCTAACTTGAAGATACCTGCTACCCCTTTCCCCCTCCACCCTGCTTTCCAAATGAAAGCTCTGTCCCTCAGCACAGAGCAAAAGCAGACAGACATTTAGAACATTCAGAAGATTAATTTAATTTTTTTTCTAATTGGATCTTAAACACTTATCAGAATTCCTCTTTGTGACTGAGTGAACTGAATTAAATTGCAATGACATAATTATGTAATATCCTATTCACACAAAAAATCTAATAAACAATTATCTATAAATGAAAGTGTCTATTATTGGTGGGTTTGTCTCTTGTTCTGACATTTCCCACAGATTTTCTTCCTGTACAGGCCCTTTTTTCAGATCCAGCTCTACCACGACACTGGTAACAGTTCCCCCAATGGGAGGTGACCAAGCTGTAGGGCAGGTCAACACACCTGGTCTTTACTCAACCATAACAGAAAAAAATCTCCTTCCCATCTTTCTGTTCAGTAAAGAATGAGTAACTGCAATGATAATCTTAAATAGTAATTTGTAGACAGTATATATATAATATATAAATACATATGTATGTATTTGTTTCTCATTCTTGCCCTCCTACAGACAGGCAAACAGACTCAGAGCTTTTAAAGCAGAATAAAAGACTTGCAATTTATCTCCATGCACTTGAGTTTCTCATCTCATTATATTAATTAATCTTATTGGCTTCGACATGTATTTTTTATATCCTGAAATGAAAAAGTGAGGTCTAATATGATTACTGATATTTCTAAATTAGCTTTTCCCTCAAATTGAGACAAAAGTCTGCCTTCTTTGTGTGTTTCAAATTATGAGCTCAGCTCCCTGCTCACTCACCACTTTTCTATCAGTAGGACTCTGCAGACAACAAAAGCTCTCTCAGAGCAAGGCATGATGAGTCAGCCCTACGAATCAGTCCGTGATCACAACTAAGAAATCTGCAAAACCCAGTGTTAATAAGCATAAGATATATCTAAACAAAACACACCCAAATCCCTGTAGTAAGTACATAGAGCCACTAACTCCTCATGCAGTCAACACTTTGAGGTGGGTCAAGAACTATTTAAATTCCTACCCAGTGAAAACAAGACATAAGGACCTCAAGGGCCACTTTGGCAATCCTAATGAACGGACTGAACAGATCACAATGGGAATGAGATTTTCTTCTCCATCTTCACAGGATGTCAGCATGTCATTAGTCTTCAGCATGTGTTAAACATGGGGCCCGGCACTGACTCACACATGGAAATAACAATCCTGAAATCACTTCATTGAATCATAGAATGGTTTGGATTGGAAGGGACCTTTAAAGGTCATCCAGTCCCATCTCCCTGCAATAAGCAGGGACATCTTCAACTAGATCAGCTTGCTCAGAGTCCCATCCAACCTGGAATGTTTCCAGAGATGTGGCATCTACCACCTCTCTGGGCAACCTATGCTAGTGCTTCACCACCATCATCATAAAAATTTTCTTCTTTATATCTAGTCTAAATCTTCCCTCTTTTAGTTTAAAGCCATTACCCCTTGTCTTATTGCTACAGGCCCTGATAAAAAGTCTGTCCCCATCTTTCTTATAAGCCCCTTTTAAGTACCGAAAGGCTGCAATAAGGTCTCTCCAGAGCCTTCTCTTCTCCGGGCTAAAAAACCCCAACTCTCTCAGCCTTTTTTCATAGGAAAGTTGTTACATTTGTCTAATCATCTTTGTGGCCCTCCTCCGGACCCACTCCAACAGGTCGATGTCTTTCCTGTACCAAGGACTCCAGAGCTGGACACAGTGCTACAAGTAGGGTCTCACCAGGGCAGAGTAGAGGGGCAGAATCACCTCTTTCCAACCTGCTGGCCAACCTTCTTTTGATGCAGCCCAGGAGACAGATCAATGCACTTCACACATGCAATGGAGCAAAATATTCAAACTCATGTCCTTTGAAGGTTATGTTTCACTTTTTCTGTAGGACATTTAAACTGCTTCTTAAAAGTACGAAAAATCACCACCATGGAAAGCTAAATGGGCTACAGAATATCATAGACAGTAACCGCTCTCAGGAACACTTCTGTCTCAGTTTCTAAGTGTGTCCAGGGGGAGGCCTGGACATAAGACGATCTTAGCTCAGGCATTAATGACCATATGCAGACATGGCACATGAAGCTAGCATTAAATACATGTTTCTGCTATCCTAAACATCTGTTCATGAACCTAGGGACTGTGTTTTGAATTTCTTAGTCAAAATTAAATTAATTAGTGTACTAACTCTCATAGATTCAAGTGACCTGTAACATGAATTGCATGTTAGTACTCATTAGATTTTGGTTTAATCCTGCTAAACCTGAAAATATGGACACTTTAAAAAAAAACAACAAAACATAACATTGACATTCAAGTCAGAGCACAAAGGCCATTGTAGGAGAACAAAGTTAGGATGAGTCTCTGACCCTCTTTTGTCCTGGATGTAGGTAGCAGCTTCATGTTCTGTACAGACACAAGTACTTTAAGGAAAGGTGAGAGTTAGCAGAAAGAGGAGTCGGGTGTTGATCTTTACCATGCAAAGAGAAGCGTGGCTGTTTGATGCAGACTGATGAAAATTCCTCTGGATACTACACACAGCAACTACCCAGCTTTGTTCAGCTCTTATGCAAGCTTTCAATCCCACTGCTAGTTTTTATGAGGATTGCAATAGTTAAGCAATTTATTAGTTCTTATCGCGTTATATTATTGTTGTCTTTGTAGGAGTACTTGAAATATCACTTCCGTCAGTTGTAATTATATTTTCTAGAGACATTAGTGTAATTTGAAAGGCAATGTGTTTGTCATGTCCCATCATCAGAACAAGAGAGCTCTATTCTGTTCCCCAGTTGGATCACTCCTTTTAAAATACTTAATTTTTGTGCAAGCCAGTAAAAAATGATACCTAAATATAACAAATATAAAAAAATATATAAATATAAGTACTATTGTGGATCTGTGTTTCAATCCTGCCTCATGAATTTTATATATATATATATACATCTCTGATTAGAGCTTGGTTTGGTCACTTAACCTGGAATTCCTACATTTTTTTGGACAAATCAGGCTCAGTTTAGGCACCTTAAGCAAACATAAAAATTAGAAAAGATAGTACAACTTATCTACTTGTCTCAAACGGTGTCCATTTTCATGTATTCAGGAAAAGAAAAGGAAATTATATGGTCATGAGAATAGCCATACAGACAATCCAAATAACCATTGGATTCACTGAGCTGAAAGTTAGTGACTGGAACTTCCAGCTGGAAGTTAGTGATGGTGAAATAGGAAGTTCTGAATAGGAGCTCTCCAAAGCTTTTAATGTTCTATAACATTCAGTTGTGAATATTCTATACTTGCGCAGAGCCTGCACATCTGTACTGACAAATTCCACAGGCGTATAAAGTTGTGTTCAAAAACCTTAAATAACAACATTTATATGATATTTTTAATTTCCTTGACAGTTTTCCTTGCACCTCTTTGACAAAAAGGAGCAAAAAACCACTGCTAGTCCAGACTTTCAGTAGCTGCTGAATATGTATTTCTTTGAAGCTATCTTATTTAATTTCATTTAATAAAGTTGTTGACATTTTCCAAATATGAAATTGTGATTGTCCTCATTGTCACATGCTCTTGGCACAACTCTCTAACATACAAATATAACATAATTTCTCCTCAGCTAACATTCAAAATAAATCTAATTGCAAGGGTATGAATTCAGAAATAGCAATGTAGAGAAAAATAATGAAGTCAATAGAATTAACATGAAAGAAGATCTTTAAAATTAAAGTCCTGTAAAAAAATGATAGAAAAATGTTTGTGCATGAAAATAGTCAACTTTAAACAATATTCAAACAAACAGAAAACAAATTGTTTCAATTATTTTCTGACATAAATAATTACAGTAATTCCAAAAATTGAATTTACAAGAATTAAGTTTTATCATTATGTATGAGGTTACATTATTAAATATAACAGGAGATCCACAGTTTGGATCTAACCCTGTAGAAAGGCTTTTTATCATTTAAATATGATTTGAAGGAGGGAGAGGCCCTCCTGCATGTTACCGTGTTCTATTTCATCTTTAATTTAACCCTTTGAGCATTTTGCAGAATGAACAGGAGTCATGTGCATCAAAGAAAAAGACAAATTTGATTAATTCAGTTTGGTTAAAAAGTAGGAATATTTCAACTTGCTACCATGTTAGTAGCTATGAAGATTAATTAAAAACCCTGTTGGTGTTTATAACTGGTTCTTTCAAGAACTTCACTGTAAAGCACGAGAAGCTGCAGACCTGATCAAGCATCTGTAGGCACTAAGGAAAAACATACACTCCCTTTACCTGTGAGAGCTACAGGTAACTCCAGAATTATTTACCCCTCAGGGGACACAGCCAGTACCTAGATTCTGGTTTTTCTCAGTGAACCTTTTTAGGAAGAATAACTTACTTTCCACCTGCTGAACAGCTCATTGTGCTCTGAGCAGCAACCCCCACAGCATCAACTCTGAGACAAAGCAGAAAACACCCAGAGACACGTGGCAGAGTCAATATCATAGCTGCCTATGGTTCCCTAAATAGACTGAAAACAGCTCCTCTTTCTGTGGCAGCAGCCTCACAGTCATCACCACCTACCTCGAGACACCCCTCCTCGAGTGGGATCTCAAGCACCCAGATACCAGTAGTAAGAATTATGTTACCCCAAATGTCCTGCAACTTTTATGGAAAAAGAACTTAAAAATTTCCCACACTGCAGTGGAAAGGCTTTTTTTTTATCATAATTAAATATACTAATGCCAATGAACTACAGATGCTGTCAATTATATGGTCTTAGAGTTCTCTCATATGAGTAAGGTAAATGACCAGCCCCATCTTTGTATGCTGGTCACATTAGCTGAGATCATGACTTGCTATAACTCATTTCATTAAATCCTGAGATATAGTAGCTGAGTATCTGGATCCCTTTAATTAAAGTTTATATGGCATCATAATTTATACAACCAAAATTTCATCTGTCTTTACCAAAGTTCTGCAAGAAAGATAGCCTAACATTAGCAATTAAAACCAAACAGAGGCCACCCTTAGTTTAACTTGACAGTGGACTCTAAGAAAAAGTAGTCTGAGTCATGCCATTATTGCTCAAAGTCATTACATTTCACTGTCTTATTTTTAGACTTTTTTTTTAATACATGTTAAGCTCAGAGACTAAAGATTTAAGAAAGTTAAGATAAAAGTTTTTCCTTTGAAGACTCATTTTAGAACACGGAGGCAAAATTTACTTGATTCACAGGTTAAATTTTGTTTAAGTAAACATCTGGAATGCTGATTTTTTTAAATTAAGTCAACATCTTTCTTTTTATTTCATTCTACAAATCATTCCTAATTTTCGTCTTTTGAGTCTGCTATCTCATCCATGTTTCTGTTGATTGGTGAATTGTCTGGTTTTGAAACTGTTTTCATTTTGTTTCCGCTTTTCCTCCCTTTTTTCCCAGTGTGGAACACAACTAACATCAAAGACTGTCACTATTGTACACTAACCCCTTGTATTTACATTCAAATACCATCTATGATGCAGATATAGCAATTGCATTTCTGCAAAAAACAAAATTAGAATAATATTTCATGTTTATAATGCATATTGATTACATTTAGCCAATGAAAATTAAGAAGAGAAAGAGTACAAAGTGATGTGAAAGGTATTTCCACAGTTCCAACCCATAACCCATGTGCTATAGATTGCTAATTTCCACTTACAACACCGTCATCATCAGTTTATCTCATAATTAGAAAAAATAAAGTTTCCCTTGTTTATTTGGCCATTTTCAAATCAGTACAAGTGAGAGCAGCTGCAGTAAAGGCTGCTCCTGAACTGTTTTGCAGTGAAACTGCATTTGGCTTACTGCATCCATGAAACTGGCTCTGAAACTGGCTGCAAAACAGGCTAAACCTTATTTTGAGGGTCTGATTGTCTTGCAAAACTTTCAGCACTTCCTTTTTCGGAATAGGCTGTGAAGTGTGAGAAGTCTCATCTCATCCTTCCTTCTTCCTTTCCCCACCCGGAGACTTTAAGCTATTGCTTAAAACTAACTTAACAAGGAAGTTCAGAAGAGCATGGCAAAAATTTATTGCATATACTAGATTAAAATGGATTCAGGATATATGGTGAAGAATTTCATCTCAGGATAGCAAGGGTGTAGTCTCATGCAATGGCTGAGGGGCTAGGTCACTTTGGCCAATTCCTACCACCTCTCTGTGCTGTCCTTTTGCTCACCTTTTGCTTGTCTTCCCTAGAAAAATGATAAATTCTTCAAGGCAAGACCTATTTCTTGCCATACATTTTTACCTGACAGGATGCCAAAGTTTAGACACTTCAAAGTTAGACATCTCTAATGATGAGATGATCCTCATAGAGGATGATCCTCATAGAGGAGAGAAATCTCCAGGAGGTGATTTGTTTCACTGACCACAGACAGGTAACTGGGGACTGCAGAAAGGTCTCCTGAGTTCCCTCCTCTGTTGTGAAAGCAACCTGACACTGGCAGCTCAGGCCAAGACATACAACTTTTGAACATGGACATAAGAGCAGATGAAGTCTCTATTACAGCCACTGTGGCCATTTAGACATTTAATACACTCCTAAGTAAAGTTTTATCTAAATTTGGCTGGATTTGCTTTAGTTGAGCAGATTTACTTTTTATTTCAAAATTACAATTCATTTAACACCCAAAAGGGGGAAAATTATTTTGTGCTGCAATATCTCACTTCATCCCCTAAAGCCTTTGCAGCACGTCCAGCTGCACAGGGAGGTAAAGAGGGGGATTCCACTTCTGCAAAGAGGAGCAGCCAGACTGAAGATCCTCTGAAGAAGGAAGGCTTTGAAACATCATGTGTAACTGAGGAAAACAGCAAGTGTTTCCCACAGTATCCTAAGACTTGAGAAGCAGCTTCCCCTTAGCCCACACTTAATTTTTTCCTGAAGGAACATCAAACCAACAGGTTTTGAACACACCTATATAGTCTCTGGGAAGATGAAAAGTTAATAGGTCCCAATGGGCATGGCTGCTTGATCAGCAAGGTTATTTTGCACTTGGCTGTGCCTGGTTTTGCAAGCGCTTCTTTACTGAACCGTGGTATAATTATCGCTTGCAGGAAAGAGTTTGTTCAGTTCCCAGGCTTGTGCTGACAACAGCCTGCAGCCCTGTGCTGCTACCACTGCTTTCACAATTCAGCAGAATCTGTCCCGCTGGAACAAGGCCAGTTACAGACAGATGTGACCACAACACTGCCCAGCCCAGATAACTTATCATCTAGATGGGCAACATACGGGCACAGTCCCAAGAAGTTGCCAAAAGTAAGAGAATGATCATTGAAACAAATCTGGGCCTCTGCCCACTTGCTCACCACTTCAAGGTGGCTTTGCAGCACTCCGGTGACACAACTCTCATACGTTTGTGCTGAAGGATCCTCACAGAGGTGTTCCCTTTCTCTTTTGGTGCAGGGAAAGCAAATGCTAGGGAAATTTACCGTCTTGTGCACTCTAAGTACAACTCTGTCAACAAGAAACAACTTAGAGTGACGGATTAAAACACAACACACCAGGGCAAAACACAGATGAAGGGCACCCTTGCCTTTTACTGACCTGGTTTAGAAACTTCTAGTTTGCACCTTCATTGTCTTAAATACGTTTGCATTTACAATTGTGTACACCTTCACACCTACATTTACCCAACATGACCAGTTACCCTAGAGCAGAGTACATAGGTGTATCTCAAGTAAGCAAGTGTTATTCTCCAAGATTGATGGTCACATTTGTCTTCTTCCACTCAGCAAAGGTGTTGGGCATTCTTGAGGTTGGGGAACATGCAGTAGGTCAATAAGATGAGAACAGAATGGCTTCAAATCTAATCTTGTTACAGTTTATTTTTGATTTTTTCCAATGTTTCTTCCATACAAATGCGTGTCCAGAGTATGAGTTTTGGATTAAATTAGGGAGTTGTGCCCTGATTATGTCTAAAGCAGGAAGGTTGATTACTCTGTGTTAGATCTTGTTTCCTCACACTGACAAGTGGTTTAGCCCAGGTGTCAAACTTCTAGAATGACCCAGGTAAGAAGAGCAAGCTAGGAGCAGCTTTATAATATGACTTTGGATATATCAGTCAGGGCTTTTTTAATTTACCTGGATTTAAAATTAGGCATCTAAATTAGTACTTGGTCTGACAGCTGCCACTGTAGTACCAGAATACCTTTGTGTATAGCTCTCCAAAAGTCAATTGCTCCCTTCAGCATTGCAAGGAGCACATTGACTTTGATGTGAAATTATACATTCAGGATATTCTTGTTAGAAACAAAAAAGTGACTCAAGTATGCCAGTCTCCACTGATCCTATTGTAGACCATACTCTTAAATGACTTCCAGGTTTTGAAAATTCATCTACATTTTGGACATCTGAATTTGAGAGATTTGTCCATGACCATGGAGGCAAAAAGACCAAGTATGATTAAATTCTTTAGATACCACATAGTAATTATAGGTTTGGGAGAGAGAGGGCATTATTGTTTTTTTCCTTAGATCAGTGAGTATTATTTTCCTTTCCCTTGGGGTCAAATTGTCTATATTTAGAATCAAATTTTCATGGTGGAGAGTTTCATTATGAATGAATATAGCTGTCTATACATCTATATACATGGACTTAACATACATGATTGTTAAAGTCCCTATAGTTCTAGAATTATTTCATAATTAAATATGAAACAGAGGAGGGGAAGAGGTAAACTGCATAATGGGAAAGTGTGGCGTGATGTAAATATCATTTGAATACAGTCTTGCTCTGAATTCGCCAGCAAAGCTTCCACTGAATTCGACAGAAGCTTTGTGTAAATAAGCAATAAAGAGGATGTACTGTTTTATATAGTACAACAAATTCAATTTTAGAAAACAAGGAAATGAAATCTTCTTGTGTCCTCAGAAAGCAGTTTATGAAGTTAATGGTCTGACTTAAACCCAGTTAGCTATGGTGCAATGCTACGGCCATAGAAGTACAATAGTTTAATTGTAATGGAGTACAAATCCAGATGTCATTGAAAATATCGTGTTAACCAACCAGTTCCTGCCACAAAAATACACTGCAAGTTCAATGGCAGTTAAAATAGGAGCATTAAAATCGATTATTAATGAGTACACAATTAAGCCCTGTTGTGCAGTTGCTGCTCTTGCACACCCCTGCTGGGAAGCGGGATGCTGCCTGCCAGGCTGGGATGGGCACTTGGGCTCTCCCCAGGGTTGCCACCACTGCTGCAAGGCCATGAACCTTCTCCTGTGGTCCCTGAACCCAGGTTAGACCCTGCTAGCTATATGTCCCCACTTCCAAGAAGCAGAATGGTCCCTGGAGGCAGGTACTTGCCTGTCCCCGTACTCACCCCAGGTACTTACTCATACTGCGGGTGGCAGACGTGGCCGGCCAGCTGGAGGTCAGTAATGCTGAGGGATGCAAGTGCTGGGGGGGTTTCACAGATCCTACTTCCCTTCCCATGAAGGGTGGGGACAAGGTTCGCCTCTTAAGGAACTACTAGAAATTTGGTTCTATATTTGACTTTCAGTGGCTATTAAAGACAACTGCTCACGGCAGAGTTTGTGTACCACCACCTTCCTCTCACAAACAAAACATGGTTTTTGAAAGCGAGGTGAAGATTTTAGCTCTTACTTTAACAGCTTTAAAATTCTCAGAAATATACAAGAAAACCTGCCCCAAAAGCTATAGCATAATAATATTCCGTGTACTGAGACAAAATTAATACAAGATGAGATGACTCTTTCATCACAGCAGGGAGACTCAAGAAAAAAAGCCCTGAATATGGATCAAGGTTTTGGGTACTTAAAAGGGCAACTCAGGTGTATGTGGTGTTGAAGACATATTTATCTTGGATTGAGATTAAAAGTCCTGTAATCAGGATAGGCTCTGGTAATGCAACGATTTCCTCCAAATTATGAATAACTTAAAAACACGCTAAATCCCCTAAGCCTTTTTTTTTTTTTCTTAAAGTAGTGCCTATATGCTAAAGCCTTGAGGGACGTAATTTTGTCTCTTTTAAGCCCAGTTTTTATAATTCCTGTAACTGCAATGGGCATATTTGAATCTTCAGATTCAAATACTTTCAAAGGTAGGAATTACATCCCGGAGTCGAATTTGGGAAACACCCATTTCTCTTACACTGTACTATTCTCCATGTAACATTAGAGTAAAGGATTCATCTAACCCTTCATGAGGGGCAAGAATTGGGATACACGAGCAATGACAGACAGCCATAATTGGCACAGTATTTTCCTGTTTTAATTATTCTTTGCTTGAAAGATGCTAAAACACTTTTCAAGGTCTCACACTCACAATCAAGTTTTCGGTGCATTGCACAAAACCAAAAGCCAAAGGGGCTGAGGTTCAAACAGCAGCTTACAATTTTTACTAACAATACTGAAAGAAGTTAATAGTGCCTCTGATCTCACCAAGCAAGCAAGAGGTCCAACATGGCAAAAAGTTATACAGGGACAAAAACAACAGATGGAAATAAAATACTTGGACACTGTCAACCTCGGACCCAGAAACTGCTTTCTCTTAAAGTTGCTGAAGATGACATTGCAATTCTCACAGAATTGCAAAACTTAAAAATA
Source organism: Limosa lapponica baueri (assembly GCA_002844005.1). NCBI lineage: Eukaryota > Metazoa > Chordata > Aves > Charadriiformes > Scolopacidae > Limosa > Limosa lapponica. The sequence continues at coordinate 1,667,344 of KZ505640.1, read as the reverse complement.
TTAATTGTGGGACCTGTGCTTGCCTTCACCTGAGCTCTGTCTGCTCTAGACAGGGACAGACTAGCTCCCCGCGGGGCACTTGAAACACTGAGATGGATTCAAAGCTCCGCAAACAAGAGAACCTTCACAGATGTTTTTATTGTTTTTTTTTCCTGAGAAAACCTGTTTGGATCAGAGAAAATTCTGGCAAGTAATATAAAAACCATCATGGAGGAGATCAGGGTGACAAAGGGGACAGAAAAGGAAGGCCTGCCCTTAGCAGGGAGAGAAGAAATGGACTAGTCGTTCTCATTTTGGTTGTCCAATGACACGATAGCAGATACAATATCTAATACATTCTCCTTGTGTGTTCCCTGTTGTTTCTGGCTTCCACCTCACTGATTTCCATAAGAAATAGCTGATCAGAACCCTTTGTTCAGCATCCTTGCACCTTCCAGCATCCTGCTACTCTTCTCCCTGAGATCCAGAGGTGATTCCTTATTCATTTAAGAAATGCACTTTGTGAGAAAGTACAAACATTATTGATAACAGAGGTCAGCTCCCTCCCTTTCCCAAGCTATCAACATTTCCTTTTCTCATTGTTAGAAAAATAATTAAATTAAAATGTTGTTATTGTAATATTTCCCTGCTACATAAATCTTTCACCTAAGAATCTCAAAAGGCTTTGTCCTCGTAAATATTATCATCTTTGAGAGATTTGGTAATAAAGTTGGTATATAACACAGTTTAGGGATAAAACTCAGAAACACAGATTGCACACCCCGAGTCAAATTACGGCCATCCTATGCTTTTCCCTTTCTGGCACCTAAAAATTTGAAAAAATATTATTTTCTCTCCCAGGTCCCTTTAGCCCATATTTTAGTAATAGTCCTGGTAAGGCACTGTGCAGTAGATAACAGGCCAACTGAAACCACACTAAATGAAGATAAAAAAATCATCTAAGAAGAATCTGGATTTTGCTTGGTTTACAGCCTTTGAGATATTCAAGCACATATCAGCCAAATGAAGACCCTACTTTAGAAAGCATCCAGTTTTCAGTCAAAGATACCTAAGGGTATGCTGAAATGCCTTTTTTTTCAGGGAACAGTGACTTGAACAGAAGCTCAGCACTTCCCTGACCGCAGGCCAGCATGGATCCAGCCCTTGGGTCCCTTCCTATGGGAACACTAGGCAGAGAGACCTCTTTTCAAAGGAGGTCAGCCTTTGAAACGGGAACTGACCTTCAGCAGCCAAGACTCCCCTCTCCTTTGCAGCCTTCATGCACTTTCTGTTAGAAAGCAACGCAACGGGGTATATTCTAATTCTCATCTGCTAAGCGTCCTTAAAAGCCTGGAGTTGTTCCTGTTCTCACTAAAAGAGAGGAACTGAGCGCATGAGAGACAGGACTGACCTTCAGCTCCTCTTCCTCTGCCTTGCCCATATATGGTTAGTTTTGCTATCAAATCTAGTCCATTTTCAGTATATAAGAGTAATTTTGATCATCAGGGGTAGAAAGTATGAACTCCCCATTTGTTTCTGGGAAACATTCTGTGGGATAACACAGGCCCAAGCAACTGCCAGGGCACATTCAGCTTGCTGCTGTTTTTCTGGAGAGGAGAAGGAGTGGATGTCAGGGCCAGGGGTGCAGCTGCTTGCAGGAGATGAGGAAAGGGAGTGGGGAATAGCATTCCCCTATTGTCATTTCCAGGAGAGAGGATAAAATCAAGGGGTAACTGCTGGGAAGGATACCCTCAGGGGTGTCCAGATCCCACATCCCAGCCTGGGATCCAGGTTTGTATCCCATTGATACAATTAGAACTCCTACCCTAAACAAAGATAGAAAAATAGACTGTCTTTCCAGAGAAAGGGGAGCTGTTTAGATAAGCCCCACATCATAAATGCATTGTGATACTCAAATTGAGAATAGCGCTTTTCCCTGCAAGAGCAGCTGCTCTTTTATGGAGGTTGATAGGTGAGAAAATGGAAAAGTTTTACATTTCATTTAAAATTGAGCCACAGAGCTTTCTAAATCAATATCAGTGCCCTCAAATCTCAGACCAAAAAATACCTGTCAAAGGAAGAGACTGACTGTTCTCATCATTCTAGCCATCAAAGTTATTTTGATCAAGTCTGTGTGTATTTTTAATAACGATTTTCCTTCTCTCCCAAAGTCTTGTTATTCACTTGAAGGTAAAATTATACAAAAAGAGGAGCAACTTTCTGAAAAAGTATGAGAACCTCTGGGACAAGATCAACCAGTATTTTGTCAATTCAGAATCTTGAATTATATGTGTCACAGAAGACACTGTGAGTATGGCTTTTCACAATATAAGGTGTTTTTTTAAATTTAACAACATATAACAGTGGCAAAACTAAAATAAATATAGCAATTTATAAATAAAGAGCAGTTTACAAAGTGGTTTTTTGCCATCTTTAACATTTATTATGTGAAGGTGATATATTTATGGCATCCACGTCCCAATGTGAAAAAATGGAAAAGGCGTCTTCAGTGCTATGAAAAGCCTCCATAAAACTAGAATTTGAACTTAAAAGAATGACAATCCTGAAATTGTTTCAAATTGTTTCATATGTCATCTAAGTCGTGCTGAGATTTACACAAGAAATCTCTACCCAAACCAGTGGAATCAGGGAGGGGGGAAAGCAAACATTCTGACTAACAGCTTTGCCACACTAGGCTTGTAGCATTGTTCCCAGTGCTAAGCAGTATCCTACTACAAATGTTTAGATTTTTTTTAAAAATCTAAGAAGTCTTACTTAAAATTTATCAAAAACAACCATTCAATTTAGAATATGTGCTAACAAAGCTTTTGCAAATCAGAATATTTTTGTCCATGGCATGGACAAAGCTATGGATAAGGCAAGTATTCTAATGGATGAATCTCCGTGATAGAATACAACAAAAAAGGAATACTCCACAAAAACTGGTGACAACATTATTTTAAACAGTGTGAGTGCATTTAAAGGCTGGGAGGCTGCTGGTCATACATGATATTTATAGCTGTATTTATATAGGTAAATCATACCTTTATTTTAATATCTCATACATAATTGTTATTCTCAGAAACATGACTAAGATCAAAAAGAAATACCACAAGTTGTACCAGAAACTTTTTATCTAACTTTGTTATTATTCAAGGTTCTACTTTATGATTTCACAATTACAAAATACAGTCATCTTGAAATTAAAATCTGCATAAATTTTGTTCAAGTTATTTCAAAAATTCAGTGATAAAATAGAGATCAGAATCTGACCTGTAATACTTAGGCAGCCAATAGTTGTACCAGCAGCTGCCTCCTAACAGACTTGTCAGAGGTAACGGGAAGTTTTTAGAGTGTTTTCCATATGAATATGGAGCACAATTTGGTGATTTAAATATTTACAGCAATTCACATATTTTCTATGAACCCAAATTCAAAATAGCATCTCAACTTAAAAGAAAAATAATTTTACATTTATTTGTGCTCATAAGCATGCGTCTAAAATCTAAACTACTTCTAATGTTTCTCAAAAAATAAACCAAAAGGGCAGTTTTTAACCATAGTACCATATAGTTTTTTAAGTATAAAAGCAATTGTATTTAATGTAATCATAATAAAATAATAAACAACATATGTTACAGCCCATAAATAGGGAGGAACAATGATGGCAAAGTGAAACAGCAGAGCAAAAATACACATCATTCACTCATCGAAGAGGACTGTTCTAATATTCTGTTGCTTTTTCTATTCTTTATGAAAAGCTATTCTAATGAATTAAATGCATCCTCATCAGCTAAATGAGCATCTTATGACAGCATTTACACTAGAAACAAAACAGAACAGTGGAGATTCCATTTCTAATTTTGCCGAAAAACCCCTCAAACCCTCTAGTAAAATTTTGCAGATCAGAAAGATATTTTTATGGATTAAAAACAATCAACTTTCCTTTTACTGCAATGCCTCCAAAACAGGAGTGGGGGAAGCCTCTAAACTGTCTCCATTACTATGCAAATAATGTCAGGTACATGTGACACATGATGTCAAGAATTCTATTTCATTTCTTACAGCTGAAGGAACAGAATATAGATGCTACTGCTATAATAGGGTTTGAAGTCGAGTTATACATACCTGCCCATACCAACTGTATTCCAGCATTGTAACCTCAGTGAACACCAAGTCTTAGAAAACTCAGAGCAAATTCGTGAATACCAACTGTTTCATGTAAGACAAAGCCTACGACTATGCTGCTACTTTCCCTTTCAAGGGAGCGTGCTACAGTCTACAACTTTTTACTTAACCACCAGCACTGCTACAATCATAGCTTTGTTGAAGTGTTGTGCTCTTGCAGCTAAAACCTGTTGATAATGAACCTGAACCCATTATTTTGAGTCAATGAATTGAAAGAAATAGGGCAAAGAATGAAAGCCACAGGGCCAATTACCAGCATTCTTTGATGTATTACTTGCTAGCACCCACCAAATCACTTTGTGTCTTTGTCTTGATCCCCTCTGTTATTCATTAATTATTCTGGAAGGGTTAGAGTTCAGATAGCTAATTGCACAGACAGTCTTACTTGGTGGGGATTCTCCCTACACTGACACTTTCCCCAACTGTGCCCAGCCACCTTGTATTATGCCAATTAATCCAATTCTTGGCATTTTTGTACAGTTCTCCAGGTTCTTTTAAAGCTTTGCCTAAAATCTTTTCACTCAGGCTTGTACAGCAGAGGCTGCAGAACATTTATGAACTGGATAGATAAAGTTTTGCAATTGTCATCTTCGTTCTTTGTGGAGGTCACTGGCCTTAGCAGCCCTGTTTCCCTCCCCACATGCTTGTCTCTTTATTACAAGTATAGTGTGTAGTACTTTTATTGCATATGTAGAAATGAGAATTATTTTTTAATATTTTATTTTTCCTCTCCCTGCTCCTCCCCACCCTTCATTTTTGTCAGAAAGGATTTTTATTTAATTGAGAGGTAGGTATCGTTTTGTATCTTAAGAGACAATTTCTAGGAATAGTCCTGTAGTTAACAAAAGGAAAATATCACATTTTTTGTCCAAAATTTCATAACAAAAAAAAAGGAATAAATTGTAATCGTGAGAAGACAAAAAAGGGAAATGAAAACTTTCTGGTTTCTGAGGTCAAAGCCCAGGCTCTCGTTCACAAACTCAGTAAGTGTTCGTGAGCTTCAAATTCCAGAAAAAGAGCACTTAGGAGTCTCTTCATTTTCACCAAAAATGGGAAAGGAAACATCTGTTTTCTGACTTTGGCCACTAATTCCATGATTCCATGTTTGTTACTCTGCTGCCACAGATACCCACATTCCTGCTGCTACAACCCTAGCAGATTAGGAATCTGGGACAATAGTTTGGGGACACAGATCAGACGAGGCACGATTAGGACCAAGCCTATCACAAGTAGGTATACCCTACTTTTTAAGTAGTTCCACTGGAGGCAATGTCAGTAATTTTAGGTCCTCCTAGTACCTACCACGTGGCTGGGAACTGTGAAATAAATAGCTCTACCTGAGAAGCTGGAACCTAAAGATAAGAGATAAAACTGGGTTCTCAGAGAGTACTCTGAGATTCAGGATGTGCAGACGAGTGGTCCTTTAAAAAAGTGGACACCAAAATAAAGAGAAAACAGCAGCCACAAAGAACATGCTCTAATTATTTGAAATCATAATATTAGGCACTGACGTAATTATGCAATTATGTAATTATTGTTTTTCAGATATACCAGTTAGTTTAAAATATTATACTGCAGACATAAGAGTGCTTAGTAAAATTTTACCCTCGGAATGTCATCCTCGAATTACACTGAACAGATACTACAATGAGTTAAATGTGAATACTGAAGCCCAAGGTAGGGAAGAAAAAAGATTTTGTAATAAATCTTTTTAAAAAAATTAGCAGTGTTTTAGCACTTCAGGTGATCTGACTGCTAATCTCCATTTACAGATAACAGAAATCCAATATCCTTCAAGCAACCAGGTCAAAAGAACAGTTCAATAATTACAGGAGTCTTATATAAGACTCTGTAAAACACCCAGGAGCATAGAGTAGTTGGGGAAGATTAAAGAAAGAAATTTTGTTTATAGATTTCATTTTTCTGCCACAAGAATCTAAAGAAGCTTAAGGTGGTGCTTCTTTCCCTACACAAAGTGCAAACAAAAAGTTATCAATCACTGTTCTGTGAAATGAGTTATGTTACGGTTTGCATATATATTCAGAACCACTCAAGCTCCATCTTCAGGTGAGTGGTGTGCCAAGTATTTTTGTTAATCTAAACAAAATACTACCTCTGACCTCACTTCTTAGACTGACCTGTTGACTGGACTAATGCAAAATTCATCATCCATGAATCCATACTTATTAAGTATTCAATTTCAAACTTGGGTTCATAAGCCATGTTATCATCAAAACTAGAAAGCAAAGAGATCTGTGAAGTAATTTATTTTTACATAGTTGTGTCCATTCATAAAATGGGGATCTTTCAGAATCCATGACTTGACTTCTTCCTTATTAAGTAGACCAAACATAAGGTTTCTGTCTCGTTAATATGTAATCGAGACAAACAAGATATCAAGTCATTGGTCTTCAAAGAACAGTAATTTCTTAATATGTGAAAATGAAAATTATTTCTAGAAATAGGAGAATGTTATCTAACTCTAAAGTAAAAGAGTACCTTGAGTCAATGGTGCGGAGTTGGGCTTGTGTTACTATAAAGTTAAAAATTCAAAAGGCTAAAATATTCCCAAAGAATTATTACTTGAAAGAGATAGAGATTTATGCTAAATCCATAAACTGTCAAAACTGGTTTTGGAAAATCTAGCCTCTGATTTTTGAATCCCTTGATAATGCTGAATATACCACAGAAGAGGGGGAGCCACCATATATTGTATTATCAGCAGCTGTGCTGAGGAATACATCCGCTGGGTAAAGGAGGCCAAGAGGAGTTCTGGTCCTCTTAACCTCAGCGAGCTGCTTGCAAAAGACTATCCCCAGCTCAGCATGCACCTGCTTTCTCCCACTTGTTTCTCCTCTCTACCTTGAAAAATGCCACTGACATGACTACTTACTTTGCTGCTAAATTAAGGCAATATCGCACAAGCTTCAGCTGTGGGGGCATCTGACCATTCAGTCTGACGCCCCACTCTCCTGAATCATGCCACAGCATTTAAAACAGGGATGAAATAACCCACTCTGGGGCAAGAAATTGGAGGGTTTGTCAACTCTGTGCATGAGATAATTTCAATATATCAGTTTTCTAAATTTCTAAATATAGCTTTTCTATGCTGAAGGATCCAATAAAAAATACTTTGTACAGAGTCCTAGTTTTTAAGGAAGATTTCGTTGTTACAGAAATATTTCAGGGCTTTCTATAACACCTAGCCCCACTCCTTGAAGTGAGCCCCAGAGCTGAAAACAGCTCTTTATTTCAGAGAACAGTTCTTTGTTTTGGGTATATCTCCAACTACTTTTTTAATGCAGAGAAGTAAGACTGCCAACAGCACTTAAATGAACATACAACTTGAGTATCCGCATTGAATGATTACTGCTATCCTTTCCACTTTTTTCTGTTTTGCTGGATTTGGAATTGAGACTTTAGAAGTCTAAGATGTGCTTTCTGTCAATAAAGTCTTTTCTAGCTGTAAGGCCCTTAAGGAAGTGGCTCACTATGTCTGTATAGCGCTTTGCACACTGGGGCACCAACCTGGTTGAAGAAACCAGAATTATCCAATAACTTCTGACTACAAGCTCTTTCAGTCACGGCTGAGGCTTCTGAAAGTGCTCTGTTGCCGAGGTCAATAGCAATTCTTTACCACTTCCACAGGAGCAGCCCAGTGCAGGGGTCTTTCAGAAGTCCCATCTCGTGTGTGGTAGCTAAGTTTGGAAGTCTTCTAGATTCCTTTCTCTACAAATAAAGCAGTATGAAGCGTAAATTATTTCCTCCTTGAGTAATCAGGAAGAACAGAAATTCATATGTGAATAGGCTTATTATAGTTTGCAGATTAATATTTAACTCCTAATTCAGAACACTTTAATAAAAGGTCTCCAAGAGCCCTAACATAAGCTGAACTTGCAGTAGACGTGCAGTGCAGCAGAGAACAGAAGTAGGGGTTGATTCCCTACAAGAGCAATTGCTTTGAACTTAAAGAAAAGTGCAAACAGCAACAAAATTGCTCAGAGAAAAAGTCCAAGTTATTCTCAGCTAGATCATTAACTGTATGTAAATACAGTTTATGTTACCCTGGTGGACTTCAGCCTGCTAGAACCCTATATGAACTGAGCATCATTAGCCTAAAACCACCCGTTTTTCCAAAGTGGTAACAAATTAAACATCTTCTCTGTTGTACAATAAATGAGATATATTAAGAATTATATCAACCTTCCTCTTAAATTCATTTGAAATGCTGCAGTCCAAAGTTAGCTGTCTGCTAAATATCGGAAGAATATTACGTGATTCTGAAAGTAGTCACATTAATGCATCTTTCTTCTTTCAGCCATGCGATTCAGAAATTGATCTTTTTCCCTGGCAATTGCATCTTATTTTTAGATCCTCTCTCTTACCTAATAAGCAGTATATCTTATTTTAAGTTACTAAGGCCTACCATTCTGCTTTTAAAACATTGCTATTGATTAGGATCTTTTTCTGAATCATAATTACAGGGAAAAATAATAATAATAATAGCTATTATTATTATTAATCTTTTCCACATTAGAGGAGCTTGTCACATTTTCCATGAACTTTCTGCACTGCACAGGACTCTGATGAAGTAAATGAGGCACCTCCAGTTTTCAGAGGAAAAGGATGTCTATTTTCACATGTGGAACATTGTAAGCATACCAACTAAATACAAAACCTGTCTTAAAATTCAACACACAAGTCAAAAAGCATTGATTTGTTACACTACCCTAACAACCTGCAGTACAAAAATAGACACAGATGACCAGCCTGAAAATGAGTGTGAGCTGAAGAAATATGATAAATAAAATGTAGCAGTTGTCCCTCTTCTCATGACGATGTTACATATACACAAAATAATTTGAATGTTGCATATTAACAAGCTGGGCCATGAATAGCAAAACGGATACAGGGCTGTTTTCTAGGGATTTCTGTTACATCTCCCTTAAAGCTTTCTTTCCCAGGACTCCCAGTTATCCTGTTTTGGATTGTTTCTCATTATCACTGCACTGCACCTTCCAACGGTCAATGGCATCTGCCGCCTGGGAAGGGAGCTTGCATCACACGGGCTCCTGAGCCAGAGCCCTACATGAGCCCAAAAGCCTACACACACCAGCTGCCCTTGCTCATGACTCTGTGGAGTCATTAAGAGCTTTCCTTCCCTATGGTATAATTTATTTCTTTTTTCCCTACCCACCTGTGGATTTCTATGACACCTCAAGGCACTTCCACTGAAAATGGCCTGCAGGTTCAAGAACTATTGAGGTGGAAGGAAAGAAAGGTTGATGATGAGCAAACAGATGGCAACTGCCACATTTCTTTAGGAAGCTTTGTTAAAAATGATCAAATATTGCCACCTTGGGAAAGTGATGGATGCCACTTTGAAACTGAGCCTCCTAGAACACTGTTTCATTATGAGGCATATTCAAAAGTTTCTTATTTATGTAATACTACACAATCTGAAGAAGAACCACAGACCTTATCCCTGTGGAAGAAGAAAATCTGGAGTTTTTTGGAGAAAATTATATATTCATCTGCTGCATAATTTGGCAGTCATAAATTAACTGAACTCAGGGAGACTGCATTTCTAAGTCATGTAGGCATTTTTGAGAATCTCATCTTAATGTGTCTCATCTAAGCATCTGATCGAGGTACACCTCATTCAGGAGTTTAATTTTGAATGTCTGTCTTCTGCAACAATAACCAGTGAGCCAATTCTAGCCACTTGTTTCCTTTTTTAAATAAAAATATGATTGTAGTAAATACTATATTACAATTACCTTAACAGCAAACATCTGTTACTTGTTTGTTTGACTACCATGTGCTATGCGTGAGGGAATCCTTATTTCTGTAATGGAACTGCTGCCGGTCCATTAGGAATAGACAGAGATTAGACTCTTAGCAGACATTTGGAGCCCTAAGTGACTGCCCATATGCATATTTACCATATCTTATACAATGACGTGACCATGGGCCACTCCTCACAGCTTTTGACTTTTACATAAACTTCCACACATTTGCACATGCATATAGGAGATATTTTAAGCAGATATATGTAAGCATGGAGGGGGTGATATGTATATTTATATATTTGGTAATAACGAAAATAAGGAGAAAAAATGATTGGCAAGACCCTACCCCTCCTAGTATATTCTCTTTTTATTCTTTTGTCATTTTTAAGAATAAACTCCAGTTAAGCCCCATTTCTTTAAATCCGTGCTCCACGGAGAATTGTTTTAGTATAGCTTTTTGAATCAATAGGCATAATGCCGAGAAAGAGGATTCTATCTGCAGAGTATCATCACATTTTTAGAAGCAATGCTGCTGTTATCACAAGAGTGGCCCATTAACTGTAGCACAGCAGTGAGGGAATCACTTCTGAAATGTCATCAACACTTCTTTTGGTAGAAAGAGTATTTAAAATAGCCCTGTATATACAGAGGCCTGACTTGGTATAAAGATTTCAAATAAAAGTACAGAAAAGTTTAGGTTTGATTTTTTTTTTCTTTCCTTTTGTGTTTGTTGAATTTTATTCACACAGACATAGGGCTTTAAAGAGCTGGATTCCCCTTAAGTTTTATTACCTGTGATCCAAAAATAATACCTTCCATAGCATGTTTTTTTAATAGTGATTTAAATACAAATCAGCAGAGTGTCTGATCAGACCAAGTCTCTTGGAAGTATCACTGGCTGGAATGCTTTCAGAGTAATTTTTCTTCTTGAACACAGAATGGTTCTTCTTGTAACCCTAAAAATGCTGCTTTTGTAGACTCAAAATAAAGCTCAATAAAGTCTGATTGTTTTCAGTGGGCTTTGGAACTGGTCCCAAGTCTTTCAGTTTGCAGATGCCAATCCTTAGCCAGCCTGCAGGGAATTGCTTTGAATTGCTAAGCTACTGTAGAAAACTTTTTTTCATTGTGAATATTCCACATAATCAACACATAGCATCTAACCTGAAATACTTTGTGTTAGATATTGGAAGACATCACATTTACCAGTTCATCTTGTCCTACTTCTACCAGTGGTCAGCACCAGAGGAGCAGAAGGCTGTGAGATGAGCATACTGTCAGGCAGGTCATAAAGTTGTCCATATCACTAGCATAAAATATGAGTTGTAGCATCCACAGTCATTTTCAGAGCAGTATTTGTTGTAATAGGTGCTGATCCTGCTGTGAAAGAATGAAGTACATATCACTGACTTGAAGGGGAGAAAAGACTTCTTTCTTCACTTGGATGTAAGAGAAGTGGACAGAGTCTCTGGAGAAAGATCATCTGGGTTGCAAGAAGAATGGTGCAGTGGTTACCAGCTAGATAGAGACTTCAAAGAGTCTGGTGCAATTTCCTGCCTGAACATGGATCCCTGGATAATTCCGAGCATTCATCACAAGTGACATTCATCTCTAAGAGATAGTTTTCTAGTCTAAGTTGAGAATAAGTCTGTCTTTTGGACAATAGCAAGAGAAAGGATCTCCAGAAAGTGAATCGATTTCAGATACCTCTGAAAGACTTCATAGAAAGGCAGGATTTCTTTATTTACTTGTTTGTTCATTCATTTTATTCCTCTGGATGTGCCTATCTCTCACCATTCATCACAGAGGGAGACTTCGGCAACTAAATTCAATTAGATGCCTATTATTTACATGACTAAAAAACTGGATCCATTTAGGTATTTGTGGAAGCTAAACCTTACTCAATAAGATTAATTTGTGCCTGTGTCTTAAATTTTCATCTGTAAAATGTGACACCTTCCTCCAAGTGAGACTTGGGGGGGCCAGGGGGAGCTGTGAAACTTTAGAGTTTATATAATGTTGTCAAAACGTGCTTAAGAAAAATAGATAGAAAAGGATGCTGGAGGCAATGAGCCCAAATCCCCAAAAGGTATGAGCTGAATGTTTTTATTCTGATGTTGTTGGCATTTTTACTAACTAAAGGAAAAATCTAGAGACCGGACTAAGTTTGGAGTTGAACGAACGGTATAATACTTCAAGTGCTCTGTACGAAATGTCTTCTAACTATTAATATTATCACTTAAGCCACAAAATCCACATTCTCAGTAGCACAAAGTGGATGACATTACTTATTTGTATTCAGTCCCACTGAATTTTTCAAGGCAAAATTTTCAAGGCATTTTTCATGCAAAAGTCTCACTAAGTCAGTTGGAGGTTGTTGTAGCAACATTCAAGGCTTTTTTCATTCTCTGTGTGTTAGATACCACAGCTTATCTCAAGATGTAATGCAACTTATTTTTAATTATTCACACCCTTTGGCCGGCAACTGTAATCTGCCTCTTTTGATATTAAAAAGGCAGGACACAGTTCAATTATTTATGATTTAGATATGAAGAAAATGTGGAGTCTGTTCTTCTTTAAAAATAGGTCCATGATTCATGACAGAACTAATGAAAGTTACAAGCTTATATTTATCATGTGGTTCCAATCCAGTTTTAGTTTCATAATCTTTTGTCAAAAAAAAACCCAAACAAAAAATCCAAAACCAAACCTTCCCACTTGCTATAGAAAGCAATTGAGGTCTGTTCTGCATAAGGAAATGTCTATGACTACAGTCGTATCACAAAGTTACTAGAGCTGCATGGACCTCAGTTTTGGTCCAACCTTGCAAGGTCTTTCAATGCAACGAACTCTGCAGTAAATTAACACTAATGGCAAAACTGGCATATAAACAGACAAAGTTTTGATTATCTGTACATTGGTCTGAAATCACAGTGCACAGAGCAAGTGTTTAGAATCAAATACCTTGATCTGGAACCAGCTTTGCTACCATTGCTAGTTATACATTTTTGTCAAATGACTTTAGACTATCTGCAATGTTCATGTGGTGGACAACAATTTCAATTGAAAAAAAAAAGCAACAATTATCACATTTTATCACATCTCATGTAAAGTGAATGGTGGACATACAATATTTCCATCTGTGTCCTTTTTGCTCTGCTGTTTTCAATGTTTTTCTCTCTGCCTAATTTTTCATCTCTTCTTGGCTTCCTTTCTATGTTTTGATCTCTTTGCTTGTTTACTCTGACTTCCAGCATTACTTCTTATTATTTTTCTTCCTCTCAGGCACCCTTTTTTTTTTTTTTCCCCTGGCATTCATGATATTTCAGCAAGATACAGTCCTGAGAAATCTAACTGGTACTACTATGTTACCAGAACGATTCCTGCATTGTGTTCTCTATCCAGTTTGATCTGAAATCATTGATTATAGCAGTCCCAAGAGTATAATGGCAAATACGCACTATGGGTATGATAAAGGCAAGAGCCTGTAATTCCCAATGAAAAAAAAAATCAGAATAATAGAGAAAATAAAACTTACTTAAAGAAAATCTTTGCTAACTGGTTTTCCAAATATTCTTTAAGCAGTAGGTAAAAAGTATTTCCAAAGCCAGCAGGCCAATGGCTATTTCCTTTTAATTTCTTTGACCTTTGAACAAGTTAACCATTTGTGTCTTTGAACAACTCATTTTAAGCAAAAAAATGTACTTGTTTCAGGATCTGAAATCAAAGGGGTGGTCTTTGTCCTGGGTGGTCTTTGTCCTTATTTTCAGTCATAAGCAATTAATCCAATACTGTGTGCATATCTTATGAGACATTCTGCTTTAAAATCACAGTCATTTAAAAAGTACTCAAATCCAAAATGTCATCCACAACTGGCACACTTTCCAGTTATCTGCAAAAGGCTCAATGGAAGATTTGAAACAAAATAGCTCCTGGGTTAGAATCTTGTATGCTGTATTAGCTTTAAGCAAAATTTTACGGTGCAGCTACTTAACCTACAAGCAAAATTTCATAATGGGAATGCTGAGAGACCTGTAGCTATAACCAGTACTACTGGACACCAGTATAATATTTCATTTACACTTCTTACAAAGCAATTTTTGTTAATCTTGCTGCATGAATGAAAAATCTCATCCCATAGTCTCCAATTCACTACCCTCATGAACTCATATAAAGGTCTTTTAACCACTGCTGTGATTTTCAAGTGGAAATAATAAAATGGCAAGAGTTAAATATTAATATTCAGTTCTTGCATTGTGCCTTTCTTTGATACCAATTACAACTTGAACTTCACCTAACTCAAAAAGACTGCAGACTTCACTCAATTAGCAGTAATAGGATTAAAACATAGCTTTGGAACTGAAGATTTAAATAGGAAAAAAAAAAAAAAAACTTGGCAAACGTACACTACATGTAGCAAATTAATCTCAAAATAAATATGCAGACCTGGGTGAAATAAGTGGAATGTGGAATGCTAGAGGTATGGGGGTTATTGCGGGTAGTTTGCTTTCTTGACAACTTCTGCAGGTTGCATTGCTTTGAAAACTATCATGGCTGTAGAATAACAGCATTTTTTCTTCCTTTAGGTTTATGGACACTAGAAAAAGTTGCTTCCACACACAACAGGTGTTCTCCTTTGAAGAGCACTAAAGTCTTTTCTGTCCATTACACTTTTCTACAATACTAAATTTGTATGGTTCTCAGCTTTGTGAAATTTAAGCAATCCCACAGATGCAAATTATTGCATTCAAATAGCTGTCTCCTGAGAAAGGATAAATGTGCTCATTTATAGGTGAAAAGTGTCATGGGGATCAAAGCTATGTTTCTGTATTGCAGATTTGAATAGCAGGCAACTGAATTTGTGGAAGAGAATTCTTGTGTTACTTTACTCATGCTGGAGTTGTTTGTGGTTTATTTTGTATTTGCATTTGATGTGTAATGAATCACTTCATTTTCACTGCATTTTGAGTATCTGCCTCTGCAGTGTATGATACAATGTCCCAAACTGAAGATGCTTTCTATTTTAGGGAGTACATTTGACTTCTGGGATAAAATTGAAATGTCCTAAAATTCCCTGTCAAATCAAAAATCACTTGACCTCAGTTATAAAACGCTGTTTGTATCCTTTTCTCAAAAGCAAATATGAAAGATTTACATCACGTTTTACTCATAAAAAAACTCATATAGCACGGCATTTGAAGTATAGCTGAAGAGATCCAGAACCAGCTGTGAGTCAGGACAGATGTACGTGACACATGTATGGGCTTTTTTATTTCCTTCCAACTAGTGGAGAAATCAAGCCCAATATTGGCCACAGGTTTCTGTTGACAATAACCATGTGCTTCATTTCTGGAAAAATACCCTTCAGGAAATACCAGAGAATGACTAAACGCCCATTTTCAAAATAGTATGATAAGATGCTATAGAGATTTGGGAACGAGCACAAGTAATTGCATATTTCCAAAATCTGGCCCTAGTATTACGATAGATAAGAACTCCACAAAAGAAAAGAAAGAGTAGTACTTTCAAGGGTAAAGCTGATTATCCAGGAAGGTTGTTAAAGACTGCTTTGTATTTAAGTTCACTAATAAAAAATTTTCATGGGAGTGGATATAACAGCAATCAGTATGAGGAAAGTCAGTGTAGTCAAGATCACGTGCCAGAGATCAATGAGGGTTTAGAAGAAACAGGGTTGGGAATAAAAGGGGCAGAGACACCATGAAGGAGATACAGAGAGATACTTCAACTCATATGGGCTACCAATTCCAGCACTCCAGAGTGCCAAGAATACGGTCTGTTCAGCTCCAAACCTTCAAAATAGGAAGCCTGCAATGTCTTGAATCAGATTGGCTTCAGTTTCTGTTGTTTTGCTGGACTGCAGGCAATCACAGATAAATCATGACATCTTGACACTATTTTGATCATATTTCAGTCTGATTTCAACCACCTGTAGAGACTATCTGGAGTTTTCATTCATTTCAATCTCTTTGCCTCTCACTCCAACAAAAGAAGTTAACCTGAAATCAATTAATCTATAAATTGCAAGGATTCGGTCTGTTTTTTTGTAGCAGACATTTTCAATGTTCTGCTTCTCAATAAGTATTATTTTCCTACATTTTCAAGTGCTGTCCTCCCCAGGTCCTAGATCTTTGCTCAGAAAATAATGTACAGAAGCTAATTCAATTATAATATAGCTTTAAATGAACCTAACCTTGTCTGGCACTGCTCAGAAAGTAGACAGACCGCTTAATTAGACAAGATCATCTGCATCATGGTAAAAACATACTGAACTTTTGGGGATGTTTGGAAATAGTTTTGAATGAATGTGTGAGATGCATTACCACCATTCCAGGGCTAGTAAATGGCAGCTGAGACAGCAAAATTCTCCCACTATACAGCTGGATCACAACATAGCCTAGAGGTCTCTGGCATACCCAAAGTAGAAATGTCACTGTCTTCTTTCTAGATTTTGATTTAAAATGCCCTCTTTATAACAAAAAGAATCACCTAATCACCTTCTCAGATCTGTCCAGCCATGCAAGTGACCAAACACATGAAAAAGGCTGTAGAAGCTGATCTGGACAGATTTGGAACTGATAAACCTCACTTTGGTGAGGAGGGGAGAAGGAAAGGATGAGCACACAACACAGAGACCCCAGCCATTTGGAGATGGTTGTCATTCTTCATGAAGATTAAGGGACTTGTAGCTCTGCATTCCTATATTAATCCAAAGGCCAGCGATTGTACAAGCTGCCAGAGTATAGGCTTCCAGACACTGCACTTGTGATCAGGGGCTTGAGCTAAATGGACTCCCTTTTCCATGCTGGATTTTTTCTGGCTCTGCTGTGTTAACTTTACGTCACAGATAAGTAACATTGGATTGCAAAGACGTTGAGAAACCATTTGAGAACAAAATGAGCAATAAATGAGGGCAGTTGAAGAGCAGTATCTCATGCAATGGCCAGTTTACTTGGATATTGGAAGAATATAACCATACGAATATTTTTCAAAATAAGAAAGCTTTTCTACTAAGAGATAAGAGTCAAACTGTTGGACAACTTGCACATCTGATTTGCTTAAGGAGATCTACACAAACTGCAGAGCAAATGAAGGCTTACAGAATAATGCATGAGGACACAAGGTTTTTTATTTTTAATATATGAATACAGTTGAAAAGAAAATAAATACTCCTGATTTTTCTAGGGTGGTAAGGGAATCATAAACACTACAGCGACTTTGCCCCTAGCATCCAGTGATTTACATATTTTTTGTAAAAGTCAGAGTTGGTTTGAAGTCACAGGAAGTAGACCAACCACTGTTAAAATGATTACTTTTTCCCTGTTATGCCTGGGTCCGGTCAATGTCATCAGATTCTCACTTTTATGAGCAGTATAAAATTCAGACACAATTTCCAGTTAAAAAGGAAACCATTTCTGCTGGGTCTTCATAACAATCAACAGCTTCTTCCCTTAATTTTTTTTTTTTTGTAACTCCGTGAAAATTCTGATATCCAAAGTGGCAACTAATTGCCTGACAATTAAACGGTATTGCCACAGCACAGCCTTTATGCATTTGTCCTAATAAATGTCAGATGAAGCTCAACTGCTCCCTTCAGCAGATGCTAATTTAGGCTGAATACCACCAGCTATTCAGAGAGAGAATTTTTGTTTTAAATAAGATTAATCTCACAAATGAAGTGTGGGTTTCCTTCTTATAACAAAGGCCATTGGTTATTCATTAAATTTGAATTACAGGTTTAACAAACACTTGCATAAGAATCATTACTATCATGTGTTAAGTAATTACTAATACAGTGTATAGTACTTAATATTTCAACAGTCAGTTCTCTTCAAAATTCAATTACTATATCCCTTGTCATAGAGACTAGCACTGCTATTTCAAAGCTCTTTTTTCCCTAGTGACCCTTCAGCTTGACTACTTCTTGCTTGGCTGCCATTTGTCAGTTCAGGAATAGTGTGACTGTCAAGTCAAGTATAGAGTTATATCGGACTCCTAACTCCCATCATGTTTCCTGCCTTTCCACTGAAGTCAATAGGAAGCTGGGAGTCCTGTTATGCTGTTAATCCTGGGCCAGCATTTCAAAAAATGTTGATCTGCTTTGCCAGTCTCTGGAGCTGATTCATTTTCTCTGTTGCAGGTGACAAGAAACAGCCCACTTTCATCAACACTGGAAAAGCCTGCACACCCTCAAGACAGGGCCAGCAGCGTTTGCGCTATCGTTTTCTACTTTACAATTGCAAAACCTTTGTTAATTGCACTTGGGACCTGTTAATATTCCCCATGGAAAAAAAAATAAATTACTTTCTTGCAGATGGGTTCTGCCCCTATTTGCACCACCCATGGCTGTCAAAAGAGAAGTTTTACAGGACCCTCTCAAGTTATTGTTTTATTCGAAAAATTGATACACTTGGGAACGGTAGTGGGCACTGAGTCCAGAAGTCATGCAAGAGCCCGTAATAAATTCTTTACCAACGACCAGAACACAAGTATTTGCAAAATGCCAATTATGAGCTGTCCCAGGACCTTGTAACTTTCAGACCTCACTGAGGGAAAACACCAGCTGGCATATGCCAAAAACTGTGCTAGGGACTCTTCTAAGCATTGCTGAGAGGATGACTGTCTAGACGTGTCCTGGACATACTTAAATGTACAAGTGTGGTCAGACAGTTCACTGCTGCTCAAGGTTCTGAGCTGAGAATACATGGGAAGAAAACAGGAGATTCTGTGATTAAGGCATGATTATTTTTCTTCTTAGACCTGTCTTCCACACTTCTTGGCCTTCTCCATACAAAGAATCACAATACACTTTAGCCTGAATCATTCTAAGAGTAGACACATTCAAGTCCTTAGAGAATTGTTACCTGTGATTCTAATTTTGAGTCAAAAATCAAATTTTGATCCAGCATTAACGCTTTCTTCAACTGGTGAAGGTGATGGACCTGCTGAACTTACTGTCTTGGTTGCAGCGACATCAGTGATTTCCGTGCTATGGGAATTATCACACAGAAGTAGGTCAACAGCTGTGCTCAGATGTGAAGAGGTGTGTGCAAGAATAGACATAGCAAAAATAAGAAGGTCTAAAAAAAATGACAAAAAATGATGAGGTATATGGGAGGAAGAACGGAGACTGTGGACTTTACACACTGTAAGGTTAAAAAGAAGAAGTCTGTGAAGTCTGAAAAGCAGAAGAAGAGTTATAATAAAAGTCTACAAAATAATGAGTGAGCCTGAGGATCCCACACAGATGTCTCTATTTATTTCCCACTTACCCTTGTCTTTTGCTCTCCATTCTGCTCCTCCTCTTTCCAGATCTTCCGAAATGTATTTTGCTCTCCTTCCCATTTCCCTTTTCCCTCATTTCTGAACCCCTTCACCTCACTTCCTCCTTTCCTCTTCACTATATACTCTTTCTCGTGATATAAATATCAGTACCAAATATAAGGATTTTATTAATATCAATAAATGTAAGCATTACATTAAAAAATAATGTTATAGTCCATAAAACTAAAAAGTAACTTATTTCAAATGACTGCCAAGAAAAAATCTATGTGAAGTCAGCAAACACACAGACAGATGTACTGCTAGAAACTATTTCAGCAAACAGTTCAGGAAGACTTAAAAAGCATAATAACCTCAATTACTTTACTTGTGGTAATTTGATATAAAATTAAATTTTAACCCTCAAGCATCATCTCATAAGCTAATTTTAAAGTGGAATCAAGAAGGTTTGAGACTTCTATCCTTTCTCTGAAGCAAAAGACATAGAGGTGGAATACATTTGACTTTATGTGTATGAGAAAATGAACATAGCTACATCCAAGCTAATTATCTAGACTTTTTTTGAGTCAACGGGGAGAAAAAAGCACTTTGAGGGTGCAATCCATCTTACTTGAAAGTGAATGCCTGAGATAAGCCAGATAAATTGGGTCTTAAAAGGGCCTGCTTGCCCCACTGCCTAAAAAAGTCAATAATGCGTCTAGTTCAGATTTAGATACTTCTTTCAGAGATAGGGGAGACCCCAAGGAAAGCATTCTGAAACAGATTATTGAACTATATGGACAGCCGGTCTACTCTAGCTTAAGTACCTTTATGTTCCTGTGTGCTGCTAATATTTCATTTACACAGGAGTTGTGGCCTGAAGTAAGGCCCTAAAATGGTATTACAGAGCCTGCAGAGGCAGATGAGATATATACCTGGATCCAAAAAGGATGTTCTTGGATATATAGTGCATCTTCATGCTTTCAAATGATATATTTTTGTGGGAGTAGTAAGACACTGCCATTCTGTCCTCCCTTCCTACTGTCTCCTAATCTTTCAAAAATCTATCAAATTATGTGCTTATCCACCAAAAAAAAAATTGGCTTTCAGAAGTGTTTTCACTTTTGTATGAAATGTGAGGAGCCACTGCAACCAACAGAGGACATCAAAAAAGGAACTGGAAAGATGTAGCAGATACTGGGTAAATGAGACTCCCTACATGGGAAATACAAGGCAGGCAGCACAGGACTTTTAAATATAACAGAAATCTGTGTCTATCGGAATACTGTAAAAAAGCCATGACTTCCCTCCTAGCAATGTCTGGACTGTATTTATTCTGTTTTTAAATATAAAATCTGTGTACAGAAATGTTCTAAAAGAGTTAGTATTAAAATTAAGCCCCAGCAGCTTTAAAACAATTATTTCAGAAAGAAATGTAGCCATTAATAGATATGTTTGAGAGAAGCTTACCTTCAAGGTTCCCCAGGTCACTGCAATAGTATTATTCTCTGTTAGCCATTCATATAGAAGATCGTAGTAGGGTGGGGATTTCAGCTGGTTAACAGACAGACACTTATGCAGAGGTTTTCCCAGTATATGAAGGCAAGCATCACTCTGGCCTCACTGGGAGCTATGGGAAAGTATTCATCAAATACCTACCTTCTAGGTGTCCGAAATCAGCTGAAAAGATTCTTATCCAGGGACTCCAGCTTCAGCTTCCAACCACTGTCCCCTCCATACCTTTGCTCTGTATATTAGAGAGTCTGTTCTCAACATTTGGTATCTCTACAGCTGTTGCTGGATTTTCTGCAGGTTGCCTTTAAACTTCATTTTACACTAGTTAAACAGATGGTGCTCCCCAAATCTTTCATGATAATTTAAATCTTTTTATACTTCAATAATTTGCTGGACTCTTTGTCTAGTCCTTACCTTCTTACCTACTGGATCTTGGGAGATCTGAATTCACCCAGCACCCAGTAATGGTCAGACCCGCCCCAAATACAGGGGTACACCAGTATCCCTGGTCCCATTCAAGGACTATTTATTTATTTATTTACATTTTTAGGTATACAAATTTGATTAATTATTTTGTTGCAATGCTGCTCTGGCATCTCATTTCTAATTGATCAAGTTCTCTGACTCTGAAGTCTCTGAAAAAGTTACAGGTTCACAGAATAAAGTCCCCCATCTTTTTATGGCCTCATACAGCTTTTTGTTTTCTGGAAGTGCAGTTTTTGTACATTTAATTAAAATACACATTATTTAGTAGTGCACACAGTCTGAGAGTTTGAAAAGCTCATGCTATTCTATACTAGGGGCATTTTCTGCACTCTTTCCCACTCCTTAAACAAAGTACTTACACATGTAAACTGTTTTCAGTGGTTAATAATATATTTATGTAGCACTGGGCCAAGAACTCATTCTTGTGCTTCTCCAAAGGACTACATCAAAATCAGCAATCCCCCCTTTCCAAATCCAATTTCACATCTGTCAGTGATTTAGTTTATTAATCCAACTATTGCATGAAAGTTAATTTGCCATGCGTGCTAATCAAACATCTTGAAGAATTCTGACTATACTATATTAACAATCTTACCTCTATCGACCAAACTTGAAATTAGATCAAAACAGATACATAGTTTGAGAAAATCAATTTTTCATACGCCACTTCCTTTCACTCTTTGTTAAACAAGTCCCAGAGCTGCCATTCTTTTGCTATTTATGATGTATAACTTGCTAACTCTTTTAAAATACTGCCATAACAACAGAACTCTTCCAGTCACAACTTCTTACCAGGGAACATATCTGGTTTTGAATGTTTGTATTTTAATTATTATTTCTGGTTTTAACAATGATAATTACTATAACATAGTAATGCTCTTTTTACCTAAGGGACACCAATGGTCTTTACAAAGGACAAGTACAATACTGAACTTGTGAACACACAGTCTATCAAAGCAAAGAGGCATGTCATGAAGAAGGGAGAGGTTGTAGAAGGAGCATACATATTAATTAAATAATTTAACCTCCATTCAAATGTGTCCGTTAAAGGATGAGAGAGGGAACAAGATAAGTGGCAACCTGAAATGTTAAATAGTTTGCTTTGATTGATTGCTTGAAGAATAAAAGACACTAAAATTTCCACCCAAACTAATATTTGATAAAAGACATTCCTAAAGAAAATAAATTCTCCTTCAAAGGGTGTTCCTAGTCATTATCTAAGTTGAACTTTGACTAAGATACTGGAACACTCAGAAAAGGGGAGCAGGGTGTAAACACAGAGAGCAGGAACCTGCCCTTTGCCCACTGACTGAAGGATGGCATTTCTCACTACACATTGCCCTTCACCTCATCAGGCATTCATTCAAGAGCAGAAGTCACAGTTTTTGAGTCACAAAAAGCATCCTACTTTCCTCTGGATTTTCTTTCAAAATCTCCAATCCAGATGTTTGCTAAAGCCAAAGTTTCTTGGTTTTTAGGGCTTACAAATACTGCAGGAGAGAAAATCTGGTAGTTCTTTTATTGCTTCTGGTATTTCTATAGGTTAACCTGCCTTCCTGGAGACTATAGGTGGCTCTTCTTGATCAACACAGAAATTAATCTGGATGATCCAGGTTTTGTGTCATAAAAAAAAGGGCTCAGCATAAGGCCTCAGACTTTAAACTCTCTTTCTTAGGCCTTTGCTACTGTTTTTGTAAAATACGAAACTAACCCTTTCTTGCTACCTTTCCAAATCCTTGATCGCAAAGACAGTACTCTCAATGGTATTTTATGGCAAATTTTCACTCAAGATGGATTCCTCCTTAGTGCTCACTCTGGGCAATGAAAAACTGCTTTAAGATTTTTTATCATTTGTCTGCCATGCAAACATGCTACACCTATCAACACCAGAACTTCTGCGCATGCAAAGAAAATGTGAGATTTTTCAGAAAGGTATAATAGTCTGTCCTTCCATCCTGTTGACTCCAAGTTCCACCTTACTCTGTATAACCCCTCAGAGATTTATGATTCCTCTGTTCTTCCAAAAAAAATTCCTTTTCACCTTGCAGATAGCCAACAAAGGACAGATTGGCTTTGCTGTGAAGCCTCTGGTAGAAAATTTACTCAATTGTAAGTGTTGCTACAGAGCAATGAGAGGTGGTCCTAAATGG
This sequence comes from Limosa lapponica baueri, assembly GCA_002844005.1. Lineage (NCBI taxonomy): Eukaryota > Metazoa > Chordata > Aves > Charadriiformes > Scolopacidae > Limosa > Limosa lapponica. Next base: position 1,643,958 of record KZ505640.1, on the reverse strand, counting down.
TATGCTGGCAGCCCACAAATGGGTGAAAAGAAATGATGTCTAGAAGTCAACCTATCTATAGGAAAATAACTTCAAACACTGCTTCTTAATTATGGATTGGGCATGATTTCTTGTCTAAAACCTTAAACTTCTCTTTGAAAAATTCCTCTGGTGACCTGATCTTCTGTGAGGCCTTTTGGAGATGTTGCTTCCTGTCCACCCTGACTTCTACACAGGAATATTTTTAGCTTTCTCTACTTTTTTTTCCACTTCTAAGATTTCTCTCCAGTAACTTTTCACGTCTTTTTTGTCATTACTGCTTTCTTTTTTTTTTTCTCTCCTCTTACTTTGTTTCTCACCATTTTTCCTCAGTCCTTCCAGTTTCCCTATCTCCTATTTCTTTCAACATTTCGCTTTCCTGTTCCCCCTTTGCTTTACTTTTCCTCAGCCCACTCCTTACCATTTCCCCACCTTTTCCCACTTCTCTTTTCCTTGTATGTACCTATGGGCTCTTCAGCTGCTGTACCTATGGGCTCTTCAGCACTCTTTGATCCCCTGCTAGGTTCTGCAAGCAAGCCTCTCCAGCAGCTCGGCCTTCCCCAGTTAACCCAGAGACTCCAAAGGGCTTGAGAAGGACTTGCCTTCCAGCAGAAGACAGAGGAGGGTTAAGGTTGCCCTGAAAGTTGAAGCAGAGAGGGTCAGTTTGCCAAAGCGGGGAGCTTGGCAAGAAGACATGGTGCCAGCCACACACCACCTTATTTATGTTCCCCCAATTAAAGCAGCCTGTAGGGAAAGTAACATGCCACTGTAGTGTGCTGGTGTACTGACCCCTCTGAGTGCTTGTTAGCGCTCACCATACTCAGCACTTCCTCTCACTGATTGATAGGACGATACGTGTATGTGTGGCAGAGAGCAGATTCATTACAGCACATTAGCCAGACAGGCAGACAAATGCCCACAGGGGCAGAAAAGCTGGAAGGAATAAATAAAAACTTTATTATTTTTCTTAAACTTTTTTTCTCCAGGCTACAGTGAGGAATACTGGAGGAACAGGAGAGCGGAGCGAGCCCAGAAGAGAAAGGGAGTGGCAAGAAGTGGAGGGAAAGTTTATTAGCAGTCAAAGAAAGGTTTAATATATTCATTGTTGGATTCAGAGTTTGGATAGTAGCTGAGTCTCAACTTATCTTTTATTTTCCTTCTCATGGATAAATGAGAAAGACAGGGTCAGTGCATCAGATACCAAGATATCAGACCATTTCTGCTGTAGCATCTCTGAAATGGCTACCTGGCTGCTCCACTCACTGCAATTAAGCCTTCCTCAGTTTTAAAAATGAAAACAACCTAGTATCAGCCTTTATCAGCAGCTGCCACCCTGTGGAATCTGAAATACCACAGTTACTTCCCATTTGAATGGAGAGAAATATGGTGGCGTCATCTGACCTGTTCAGTGATGTTTTTTAAGCATCAATTCTGTAAGGCACAGCTCTCATGAGATGGCGTGTCTGACAGAGGGTGGCTCTGCAGCCCTGTGCAGGCTCTGCTGAAGCCAAGGAGTGGGCAGCCAGTGCGACATTGTCCCAACACCATGGCCGCTGTACCAAGTCACTTCCCCATTGCTTGTCCTTGGGGCTGAGAGACACTGGGACCACAGTCCAGGACCACCCCAGGCTGTCAACGGCAGTGCATGAAAAGAAATGTATTCCTAGAGGGCTGATGCCAAAACCACATCAGCCAAAAACAGATGTACCAGGAGGCAGCATCCTCTCCCCCCGTGTCATGAGAAGCTGCCTGGGAGCAAACATGGAGCTGTCGGGCCCTGTTCCTTCTCCCCTCACTCTGGACCTCAGCCCGTCTGCTGCCTGGAAAGAAAACTCCAGAGACATTCCACTCTCCAAAGGGAAGACGGAGTATAAGTTGTCAGCCCTAGATCATTATAGAGTTGATCCAAAGATAAATGATTCAAGGACCATGCTTTGAGGCAGAATGAGGACAAGACCTATTAGTCAATACCCCAGCATTTGCTTGCTACGTATTTTTTAGGACACATTAACTCCAACAGCTTCACCCCTCACCTCCCTCCTGGATTTCTTTTGGGTGCACTTCAAAATGAGCTAATTACGGTACAATTAAGAATAGATTTCTGCAGATAACATGGCATTCAGAAAACTGCTTTACAAATATCGGTTGATAATCTAGGTACCTCTGAGATTGCTGGAGCTTTGTCTGATGAGAAGTGTGTTCCCATTGGAAAAAATCCATTGAACCCGGGATACTGTGAAACTGGCATATGACACTGTGAATAATGTGCATGGGTGTCTTCTCGAGGATGCTTGTCTGTCCACTCTTGATCCTGTAGCTTTCCTCTGAGCTGAAACTGTAGTCCAGTCAGTGCCTGCAGCATTGCTTTATTTCTTCCCTTTCCACTATTAGCAGAGCTGAAAAAGTCGCTATAAAACACACACACAAAATAGAAGCAGCAATTTAGTTTTTTGCAAAATGTACCTCTACTATTGAAAAAAATATAAATTCTTAAATATAAAACCAAAATAATGTTATGGTTATAGGGCACCTATAAGGACACAATCCCTAACATACTACTGAAAAAAAAATAAAAAAAAAAAGATGAGAAGAAACAGTTGGCATTCAGTTAACAATCATGTTTGGAGGTTTGTGACTGACTTTGTTATTCCAAGGGAAGCCAGGTACCAGTCTCTTGGGATTAGGTACAAAGGCGAGAAAAAAGTGGACACATATGAATCTCAAAGGTGACTGCTGGGTTAATAAAACAGTCTGTTTTCTGTTCACCCACTCTTCCTCTCAGTGTGCAAGTACATTAAAATATGTCAAAAGGAAAGCCATTTGCGGGGGAAAAATAATTCAGCTAAAAGTCAAAATTTCCAGCTGGTGCATTGCCTTGGTGTGTGCAAGTGCACTAACAAAGTGACCCACACATCTCTCTGGATGAAAGTTGGTATCCTCATTAAAGTAGAAACAAACACTTGAAAATAGGAACAACTGCTAGTTAAAAAAAAGGACCACAATTGATATGAGAAGCCTTCATTTTTCCACATTCTGTTTCCTACTTGCACTATAGCAGATACGATATATATTTAAGTAACCTCTTGAAAACTAATGAAAGTAAAACTGATTCTGTATGCAGTAACCATTCCCATTTGCTGGAGGAATTGCATTGCTAACAACCATCCACATTATTATTCTATGTTTAGAGAAAGAAATATTTTCACAGTCCAGTTTCTAAACTGCCACATACAACATAAGGATTGGTTCCTGCAAAGAGTAACCCTTTCAAAAGTGAATAGCTCTGGGGAAGAAAACTTTTTATCAGAATTACTCATGCTAGAATGGGTTTGTAGGATCAGCCTCCAACCCTTTAAAATAAAAGCATATTTATACTCGTGTACACTGCCTTTGCCCCCAGGAAACACAATGAGGCTTTAACACCATCACTAACTCACTGCAGTGCGAGCATTTTTTGTAAGGTGAACAGCATGAGACATGAAATCTCCAGTTCCTTGGCCCAGGCCCTGGCAGAAAGCACAGAAAGCACTATCAGATAATCAGAAAGCAAAGTGGGAAGTTGCACACTACAGTGTGAGTCGCCTTTTGTTTACTGATGACATGATTTTCTCTGGGGAAAAAAAAAAAAAGGAAGTAAAGAGTTTTCCAAAATCTCTCATGGCCACAGCAGAGTATACTAGGATGAACTGTCTGAACCACAGAATCCTGACATGGGTGAGGCTGGAAAGGTCCTTTAGGGATCATTTAGTCCAACTGCCCTGCTCACAGCAAGGTCAGTCACAGCACACTGCTCAGGGCCACGTTGGGTTTTAAATGCTTCCAAGGGCAGAGACTCTACAACCTCACCAGGCAACCTATTCCAGTGTTTGACCACTCTGACAGTAAAAAAAAGGTTTTTCTTACAGGGGAATTGAAATTCTCTGCATTTCAGTTTGTGCCTATTGCCTCTTGGCCTGTCATTGGGCATCACTCATAAGAGCCTGGCTCCACTTTTTTTCTCCCCCTGCTCTATCAGGTAATTATACACACAGAGAGAATATCCTCCTGAACCTTCTCTTCTCCAGGCTGAAAAATCCTAGCTCTCTCACCCTCTCCATGTAACTCACATGCTCCAAGTCTTTTCAGCATCTTTGCGGCCCTTTGCTGGACTTGCTCCAGTACGTCCATGTCCCTCTCGTACTGGCCAGTCCAGGACTGGAACCCAGCACTCCAGTTGTAGCCTCCTTAGCAATGAGGAAAGGAGGAGAATCATACCCTTGAGCTGCAGGTGATGCAATACTATTCCTGATGCACTCAAGGAGAGGCTGTTGGCCTTCCTTGTTGCAAGTGTACATTGCTGGCCCATGGTCCACCAGGACCCCAAGAGTCTTCTCTGCAAAGCTGCTTCTCAGATGGTCAGCCCCAGCCTGCATTACAGCATGGACTTATTCCTCCCCAGATGCAGGACTTGGCATTTCCATTTGTCAAATTTTTTCAGATTCCTGTCATCCTATTTCATCAGATTGTCCCTCTGGAGAGCAGCACAATCTTCTGGTATAGCAATCAGTCCTGTTTCACTGTTGTCTGCAAACTTGCATTCTGCAATATTGGACCTAGTATCGACCCCTGTGGAACATCACGAGTTGCTGGTCTCCTGATAGTCTTCATGATGTTTTTCACAACACTTTGAGCTCAGCCGTTTAGACAAATTTCAATTTACTTCACCATCTACTGTCTAGTCAATAATTCATCAGTTTGCCTATGATGATGCTACTGGAGACAGATTCAAAGACCTTATTAAAGTCAAGCTAAACAGCATCCTCTCCCCTTGTCTATTGAGCTGGCCATCTCACTACAGAAGCCTGTCAGGTTGGTCAGGCATGATTTTTCTGTTTCCTTAGTCTGCATTTTGCTGTTGATCTACCTGTAAAAACCCTTCATGATGCCATTTAATTCCTTCTACAGATTCAATGCCAAAAAGCAAAATACCTGCCTTCAGCCCTGAAGCGGTCAGGCAGTTGCACTAGATGATCATTTGTAGATCACTTCAAACTGAACTATTCTACTCTATTCTATTCTGTTCCGTTCCGTTCTGTCAAAATGGAATGTATTAATTTAGCCAATCTTTCAGTGTGTACCAAACGGACCTTTTAAAATGTGTATTCTGTTTCAGGTGCTTAGATTTCCTTCCCCCATTATGTAAATGCCTGCTTATGGTCTTTTTAAAAATGTATTTTATGAAACTGTTAAACTATAATAGCCGTTAAGTAGCTGTTATGAGCTAAGATGTCAATACATATCCAAGAACATAACAAAAATTTTAAACTATTACATAGAACATTTTTGGTAGTGCCAGCAGCAGCACCAGAGAAGAAAGCCTTGTAGATTTTCCCTTTTGATTGAGGCTTTTTCAACACATTTATTACTGGCTAATACGCACTAAAGAACGGATAACTGTAATTGAATAAAAATATAAATTTTAACACTCCAACATTCCCTCTTCTTTTTTCTCAAAAAATAAACACCACTTCTAAAACTTCTTCCACTAATGTTCACCCTTGCAATTCTGCACAGAGCACTGCCCGGGTGTCCAGAATAAATGTCAGGACAAGGAACTGGCTTTTTTCTCTCAGAGCATCTTCAACTGAAGCTCTGATACAAATACATCACAAAAACTACAGTACTACTTCTCACAGCAGCCTCTTCTAATAGATGGAAGCAAGAGGGAAAGCTGAGGACCAGTTTAGCTAACTCACCTGTGCTGATTCAAAAATAAAGAGAAAATTGCTGTATCTCCTAACTGCTAATGCTGTTCCTTGGCCACAAAGAGTAAATGGTTAGTCCTTCTCTACACAGCCTTTGATCCATTGTGCCTGGATTAATTACCTGCTTTGTAGGTACATACAAAGTCAGCTCCACACTAAAGTTCAGCAAAACCCAAAGTCTTCCTATGTTCCCAGAAAGTCACCTTGTTCTTGTGCCTGAGCACCAGGCTGCCTCAACCACGGGACTAGCTAGTATTGCTTCCTAGCTGTCCTGCAGCGTGAATGGTTTCTCCTCCTTCCCTCACTGGCCCTCTCTCCTGTTATGCCAAACTACTCCAATGTGAATACCTGACAAGTTCTGAAATATGAAATCTGAGAAGATGGTTGTAACTGCCCTGTCCTGGTCACTGCAGTCTTGTCATGCCAATTTGCCGGCCACACTTGCATACTAAGAACCTACTCTTGCAGTCCTTTTGCAAGCAAACCTCCCCATTGACTGGTATGTCTTTGTTTTAAAAAAAAATACTGGATATGCAGAGCAGCAGTTCTGAACAAAGGACTTTAGTCATTTTTCTTTTAGTTTTCCCCTTCAAAAATGCCCTAAGGCAGTCATCTATTTCAGTTAATGGAAGGCTGAAAATGTTCAATCAAAAAAAAAATCTATTTTTGAGCAATAGAAACATAAAAGCCATCTAAACCCACAAATATTATTTTTGTACACATTGATGAGTGGATATATTCACATTTCATTGAACTTTTTGTTAACTGTTTGCTTGCCAACTTTTTGCCTGGAGCAAATTTTGCCAGTGAAGGAATCTGTATTTATTAAAGAATGCATACTTATGACCCTTAGTTATATTAGTGGGGGAGGACGAGAACAATCACATATACAAATGTTATGTATGAAAGATGTACAGAAATATCAAGTAAATTTCCATTTATAAAAGTTTCTTTTATCTTAGCAATTGTGCAATTAAAAAAGTAAAAGTTAAATTAATATTTTGAAACTGAAATACAACTTATGATTTGCACAATAGCTTACAAATAGCTAAATAAAGTTAATCCTACTTAATTTCTGCAGTCATTTAAAATACAGTTTGCCTGTTCCCATGATGCTTTCTTCAGAACTGACCAAGAAGTAGTACCAAAAAAAATAATGTAATATTTTTTTTATATTTTTATTTTTGTTGATAGTTTGAGGTTTTAAAATTTTTGTCAGACCAACAAGTCAAAGAATTGGAAATAAAAAAAAAAAAAAAATTGAAAGCTGTGTTAAAATTAAAAGTATCTGTGATTTATTTAAGAATAAAAAAGTCTCTTAAGAATTTTGCATGAGGATTATGTTTAGATGAAAAAGTAAATATATACTGATTTGGAACTATTGAGTGAGTTTATCTAAAGAACCTTAACTCTGATCTGTAGCAATGCCAAGGAATAAATGTATATTTATGTTGATAGCAGTTTAGTTTTTGTGGCTTCAGAAAAGATTGAATTGATTTTTAAAAATTCAATACAGTTTATGTAACTCAAAGTCTGGCATAACTTTTTTTATTTCCAGTTTCAGTAAAACATAAGATACAGAAATTCTGCAGAAAAAAGTTTTGCATTTTACAAAAGGGCACAGGGAAATAAGTAGAATGAGTTAGAATACTAAATGATGAAGATAATGAACAAGGGCGCTTAGTGGAGAATTGGAAGGATGATTCACTAAAATAGAATTTCAGCAGTGTGTAAAAGGTATATTGGTGCAATAAAAGACAAGAAGAAGAACTGGTCAGAGAACTTCATTAAGCTATAAAGGGGGACACCCAGGATATTTGGAATTACATATCCAGACGCATCACATTACTACTCAGGCAAAAGCCTTGCTGTAGAACATTAACACCCGAGAATCATGTCTAGAATAACCGAATGAGTAATACATATATTTTTGAGCAGACTATACCAGAATGAAGGTAAATGGCAAATATTGATAAGGGGCTAAAAAGCTGAGTTATGAAGAAAGCTGGAAAGAATTACATGACAAAAACAGCGCCTTTAACATGATGTACGTGAAAAATACGAACACCAAGAGAAAACAATTATTAAAAGAAGAAAATAAGTTATCCTTGTAATTATGGTGATAATATAAATGGTAAGTAGAATATCATATCAATCCTTCATAGAGAATACAAAGCAACAGGGATATATTGTCCCCAAGAAAGTGGTATAATCCCCATCATTTGATTCATTTAAATTGAGACTTGGCAAAACATTAGTGAAGTTACTGTACAGTAGGTCATGATCCTGTATTGGCAGGGGATGGACAAAATGACCTAGCAGGTCTTTTCCCTCTCAAACTTCTTTGATTCTAAAAGGCTCTAAGTCAGATGCTTCCATCATTTGTCTACGAAACCAGCAGAGCTCAGAGCTACCACAGGGAGACCTGTAAGGGTGAGGGTGAATGTAGACTTGACTAATAAAATATCAGAAGGCCATAACAGTTAAGAAATTCTTTCTCTTTTATTGTTATAAATATATATGTATCTTCGTTTCAGGGTTCAGTGTGAATGACTGCACAGAAAACTAAGTTTTAAGACACAGAAGGGCAAAATAACTGTAGAGGTCACTACTGCAGAGGGATCAGGCTGGTGTAGCAGCAAAAGAAAATGTACAGTCCCCTGACATCAACTTTTTGAAAATGCAGGTCTCAAATGTAAGAGAGTAGCAGGATTTCATGCACAACCTTTCTTTTTTTTCTTGATTACTATTCACATAGAAACAAGTTTTTGAAGAAAAGCTCCTACCAAAACCTTCATTGCTGCCCATCCATACTGTTTCCAGTCTTTCTTTAACAACTGACAGCACCAAAAAGTACCGTTTGAGAAATAACATAGGACCAAATAAAACAATTTCATTTGAAGGTGTTCAGGAAAATTCAATACCCTGATGACAATTACAGTTTCTTGTTATGAAGGCAGGAGGTGGTGAGACAAGATAGCAACTACTGGTTATAGAGGTCTGTAATGGCTGGGTCTGTTGTGATCAGAGTCTGACCATCAGCCCTAGATTGCACTGAGGGCTTCCTACCTCCACTCCAAAACAATAGTGTGTTCAAATGCACAGGGTGTCAGCCTAACAGTGCGTGAATGTAGCTAAATATTACTGCCTACACCACCATTAAAGCTATGTGTCATGCTCACCTTGTGTAGAAGTGGCCAGCCTGAAGCACAAGTGTAAAAAGACATGGAGAAAGGGCAACATCAGTAAACCTCCAGCTGGTGACCTACAGAAATGGAGGCAGCTGTGCATGTAGCCACACTTTTTCCTCCTTCTGAAGCTGAGGAGGAAGCCCTCTGATTTGCCGCCAGCTTCATCTGAGGGACAAGATTGGCACTGTTTTTCTTAAACTGACTGTACATATGAATCTGATGTTCATGCCAGACAACTTGTTAGAGTTATAAAAGGGAGACACTGTTAGACACATACAACGCCTGTAAAAATATAAGGTGATAGAGCTGATGAAGTTTTTGCTGAAAAATCCCTGCCTTACAAATCTCTTAGATTTCTTTAAGGCAGTTACTGGCCATGTGGAAAAACTGGAGGTAGCTTGTACAGATTCACTGGGACATCCAAAAGGCTTTAGAAAGTTCCCACACCAAAGGTGGCTAAAGAGGACTACAGTGCCAGATAAGAGAGCTCCTCATCAGGATTAATATCAGGTTGAAAAACAGGAAAGGTGCTAAAAAGAACAACAAAGGTCATTGAAGTTATACCATGAGTTCTTCATGAAGATAAAGTAAACAGATAAAATTCTCCATCCTGGAGAAAAGACACCTCAAGCAAGACAGGATACAGGTATGTGTAAAACATGCATGGAGTGAAGAAAGTGAAGAGAAAACACTTCATGCTTTTCATTAATTAAGAGGTAGGACTGTTATGCCCATGATTAAATGACCACAGGACAAGCTCAGAACAAACAAAAGGAAAAAAGAACTTCACTTGTGTCTAAACTTAAATGAGTACCACAGTTTAGACATAAGTTTTGCAATGTATAACAACTAGATATTCTTGTCCTATTACCATTATCTTAAAAAGGAATAGCCTATACCCACTGGTATTGTATGATATTGTTCTCTTCCACTTCTGTTGTGTTTTTTGAAAGCATACATACACACTCATGTAAATCCATGCACATTTTCCCCCAACCTAAAATGCATCAGAGCCATTGCTGGTTTACAATATAAACTACATTTATTAGCTGACATAATCTTGTGGTGTATTTCTAAGAGTTTCCATAGCAGAAGTCTCACTGCCTTTCAGCAGGGCATGTGCTCCTCACAAAGGAGTGAGGGGTTTGAAAACTCCACATCAGTGCCTCTCCCTGCCTTGAGCATTCAGGATTACAGGACATAGAATCCCAGTAACTTATTCAAAGTAATAATTTAATAATACAACAGACATCAGAGACTGTAGTATGACAAACAGAGAACCTTGAATCACAGCTCTGGGTGCCCTCAGCTGTCAAAGCACTTGCAGGGTAGTGTGCGTTCAGAACCTCCCAGGAGTTTTAGTTCCTCAGAATATTTGTCCCTGAGGCCTTGATATTAATGCATTCTCTGGACTACCAAAAAAAAAAAAAAGTATTTTCTAGCTTTTTTAATCAAAGACCATCTAATCTCTTCACCTAAAACACATGCTAAAACATCAACAATTTCTTTTTTTTTAACTTTTCTCTATTTTCTTCAAGTGTACATCTACATATATTGGTTTTTTGCAATCATTTCACGAATCACTTTTTCAGATCTTACAGACCAGGAACAATCCACAGTTTGTAACTAAGAAACATTGCCTTACAGCACTCAAAGTGGAAATTAAGACAGCACATGGCCAATTAGTATATTAAAATGCTGATTAGTACTGTCAATTTTGTTAATGAAAACTTTAGGGACTGAATATTACGTATAGACATCTCTTTAAAAATATTATAGGTGTTATAAATTAGCAGTCTGGATATTCATAGAATCATAGAATGCTTAGAGTTGGAAGGGACCTTAAAGATCATCTAGTTCCAATCCCCCTGCCTTGGGCAGGGACACCTCCCACTAGAGCAGGTTGCTCAGAGCCCCATCCAGCCTGGCCTTGAACACCTCCAGGGATGGGGCATCCACAACTTCTCTGGGCAACCTGTTCCAGTGCCTCACCCCCTCACAGTAAAGAACTTCTTTCCGGTAAATTGACATCAAATGCGTAGTTTTATTTGAAAAGTTTCTTTTCAGCTTGGGAGGAATTTGTTCATATGCTGAGATTTAGGTTTCCAGCCCACAGAGCCAAAATCAGATCTGGTGATTACCAGTACAATACCAGCGCTTCTGAGTGAGGGCTTTTGGAGGCAAGAAGATCCCACTGTGCTGGGCAGTTCAGGCCTTGGGAAGGGGCTAGTCAGGGCTATTTGAAGGAAGCAAATTTCACCAGCAATCTAGAGTCCAGACATGAATGATGTAGCCCTTAAATTTATTTTTTTATTTTCTTCCATTCATATAACTCACTAACCAATACAGCTAGTTATGTGTGAAAATATAAAAACATGCACATTAATAATACAGCCTATAAGGATATATGCTTAAGGAACTCTGAAACTCCATAAAATAAATGGTTTCTGACAGCAACAATAAAGAAACAAACACACAATCCTTTGATCGACAGGATTGATAGTGTCAAGGCAAGAGTGTGCTCCAAATAGATGGAAGAAGTAACCTCTCTTTCCTGATTTGTGGCACCACGTCATGAAGTCCCTGTTTCACCGGAGCAGCAGGATTAGTTTACATTAAATATGTGGGGCTATATATGGCCTAGAGATGGTGAGGAAGGCTCCACACAGCCCTCTCCATCTTCATTCCCAGAGCTTACCTCACACAATAGTCCTCCTTTGCTGCACCCTGACCAAAACTATGTGCATTGCCAGAAACTCTGATTCTGGATCCCTGCAGGGGTCTGCTTCACTGCCCAGTTGACCATGTATGACCTGCCCAGCCCTCCCACCGCCAGACAATGGCCACCTCTGCACTGCAAGCACAGTGATGTCCTAGCACAGAAGCATATCATTAAAATCCAAAGGCATGATGTATGGCATCCTCTGGAGTTCCCACTTCCACCGCAGAAGCAGTCACCCTTATGTTGCCATGGATGCCTTAGCACCATGGAGACAGGGACAGGCTGCTTCCTCATCCACCTGGGCCTCATGCAGGTCTTTGGTGTCCCTTCAGCAGGGGCCTTAGGATCTTCTAGGCAACGCAATGCAATGTCCTCCATGATCTGTGTTAGAATAAGGGTCTTTGGGATGAAAGAAGAACAAATTCAAGTCTCATGGTCCCTCTAATAAAAATACGCTGCATCCAGTACAGAGTACAAATTCAGATCAGATAAGCTTGACAGTCTCTCCTTTTCCAAAGTATATCTGGAACAGTGTTAAGAATCCATTGAGTTCAATAACCAAATAAAACTACATGCTATTTCATGAAATTAAATAAAAATAAAAATAAAAATTGTAGTTTGGGCTTAAGCTTCTTAACTCTTCAGATTTATTTCTGTCTCAAAAGGCCCTAAAGCTTTTTTTGAGAGATATATGTAAGACACTATTGTATTCACCTAACATGAGGGAGTGACCCATTTAGAAAAACAGAAAAGAGCATAATACTGACAAAAATACTTTAGTTGTATGTACAATCACAATACTTGTTAGGGGGTTACATCTCTGAAGAATAGATATGGTTGTATTTTTTATACCAAGTATTAAACTTTTTAAGGCCAAATATTGAGGGAGGAGGGGAAAAGACAGTAACACATTCAATAACCAGGCATATGCAGTTGATAAAGCCTGCCAGTGACCTGGATAGTTATGCCACAATGTCCCAAAGAACCCTTACACTCTAATACATTAAGAGTAACCTTTGTGCATGAAAAAAATAACATGTCATCATGCTCTCGACCATGGGCAAGTATGGCAGCAGCCAACCACATAAATTGGGAGCAAGGCAGAATCCTGTCATTCTTAACATTTTTGCTGAGAAATCTGTAACAAAGGGTGGAGCACACCTGCTACCAGTAGCACAGTTGCTACATATCAAATTAGATGAAGAGCACAAAAATTCCTCCAGCAGCCAGCCTAAACTACACAGTGTGAATACCTGCTGGCCAGTTTTAAGTTCCTGACATTCCCCAGCATTTCAATAGCTGACTTTCCTGCCTCTGTGTTCTTCTCCATCTCCCTCTCTCTGTACCAAGGGGAGTCCTGGAAATGAAGCTGAAGCATCTCTTTGATCCTGTTTTTGTGACCTCCAGCAGGCAAAAGATCAGCTGCACAAAAATTGTTCCTTAGTCTCTGCAACTATATGCTGCAGCAGCACTCAAAGGGATACAAGAATTTGGTTGCTATAGTTTAACAAACCCCAAGAGATTATGTACAATCCACAACTACTGAATGTAATAATCTGGGATTTTTCTTTTTTTATTATTATGGGGTTTTTTTTACATGTATAACAGCTTTGTTATCCCCAATTGCATGCTGAGCAAATGTAAAGTACCATCTCCACCTCTTGGTAGCACAACTGCTTTTCAGACAGAGAGCTATAAAAGGTTTTAACATTGGCCTAATGTATTTTTTCCATAACTTTGCTCTTAGAAATGATGCTGCTGTTTCTACCAAACTTTTCACATGCACATAGAAATTTGCCTGGGGCCATGTCCAGGAATAAGAACATTTCAAAACAGAGTTAACAGTTGAGAAACAATCACATGGTTAACAATTTTAGACAATCTAAACAATAGGTGTTACTGTGAGGTTCACCAGAGTACACAGATATTTTTAAATAACTTTTAATGCAACCCAATTACTTCCTCCTGCATGTTTCAGGATAATTTGTATTCTAATGCAACAACTTCAGTCATCATTCAGTCATCATTCTCTAAGGGTGCCCTACCCTGAGAAATATATTTATTTGTGATGTCTATTCTTGCTCAAAATTTCTTTTCTCTCATGATAGGTGCTGGTATGATGAGGGAGGTGGATGGATATACTCAGTGCTGAGTTATGATATGGAGTGAATGCTGATATATTTTCCTGCATTCAGAGCTCCCTTCTCAGGACACTTGATCTCTTATAACTCTACTTCGATCTATAATGTACAAATATATATGCAATTTTGCGGCTTCCTTGCTAGAAAGTTATAACGTCTGCAAAAACTGTCAAACTTTAGCCTGGACTAAAAATATCATTTTGTGAATACAGGAACAAAACCTGATGTTTTTACCCTCCTCTTGTTGCACATGCTTCATTTTTGCCTTCTCAACTCTGAAGAGTCACGGCACATGAATAGAAAGGTGTTTCCCCAGGTAGCTGAAAGATTTAGGGACTGTGGATACTATACAGTTTCTCATTACTCATATTCAAAGCTTAGAGAGTGAACAAGAGTTTACATACAGGGCACACATCCCAGTTTTAAAACTCAGATGTGTGTCTGCAAGTCTGAGAAAAAGAGAAACAGAAAAATGTCTGCAACTTTTATTTAATATAGGTAGGACAAGTGTCCTGCGGTAGGCTGGAAAGAAATATAAGCAAATGCCACGTAACTTCTCACTCGTAACTGGGTGGTGTTGATATAGCATGTGCATGGCACCAGGTAGAACTTCTCTCTCAACTCACCAGCAATCAGCCGTGGAGTGAGACTCAGAGTGCTAGAGAAGACGATCAAAGCCTCTGCCTACCCATAGTTATAACCATTTAAATGAGTCCTAAGACCAGGATTTTAAATCTTAGTGATGAGGCTTTAATAAATGCCACCACTGATGCATAGTTACTCCATTTAAGCTACCGGTTTGAGTATGAAATTGGCAGCATCAGGCTAATAACACCAGTTATAAGGATCTTGTACCTTCTTTGTATATCTCGCTATTTGCCTTCCCTCTGGGTCTATCTCTTATCTCTTATTATTCTCCCCGAGTAATATTCCTCCCATGCCCGACTGACAGGGATAACAGGCTGATACTTTTTACTCAGAGAGTTTCCTCCTTCTTTTTCTGGGATACAGTTTATTTTCCCATGACTGCCACAAAATGGAAGTTTGGCCTCCTAAATTACTGCATCTTACGACAGACTAGAAGGCCATTTACCTTCGCGTACCAGGGCCCCTTCAAGCACTGTGCTGCCCTCGCCTCACTGCACTTTGACTGTCTATTAGGTTGCTTCTGTTAGATTTCTGAAAGATTTTCTCCTCTTCTCTTTCACCTTTCAGTCTTTGAGCATGAACCCACAGGGCTGCTTGGAAGGAATGCGCAGAGGGGCCCAAGGACAAGCAGAATTACTCTTGAGAGACTAAATGCCACCCAGCTACTCTCTGCTGATGGAAGCGGAGATCAGTGCTCCTGTCTTGGCACTCTAGAAACCCTGCACCTAATTAAGTGATTGACGACACATACACTGTTATGCTATAAATAAACATCAAGGTTTATTTATATATATATATGTATGTAAAAAATAACCATCAGTAGAAGAAACAGCAGTTACTGAGATCTTAAGATTTATTCTGCATTAATTACAGCCACTACCTTTTACAGAATGCTTTGATTTAGATCCCCCCTGTTCACCTCTCTCAAAGTACCCATCGCTAACAGGTTCCTTATGGAAACACACTTTAGAAAAGGTCTCTCCCATTTTTGTACAAAGCACTGCCTTCTAAGAGGGTTGCATGTGCATCCCCAAAGCCACAGTATGGTTTATGGATGAACTATGTAACTGTACATTTTATGGAAGGAGTCCTGACATAATACAAAACAACCTGTGACACATAACAGCCTTTTCAAAGGATGGCAGCACTGTGCAATAGTTTAGGAAGTAAGAAACCCCATGGATGTGTTTTGTTGCAGTAGCGGAATCTAACCAATTCATCCGGAGTTTGGTTAGGGTACAGGACGCAGCATTCCTACTCCTGCTAAAATTACCATGTAATCTACAGCAATTGCAATGAAACTCACTC
The DNA here is from genome assembly GCA_002844005.1 of Limosa lapponica baueri. Lineage (NCBI taxonomy): Eukaryota > Metazoa > Chordata > Aves > Charadriiformes > Scolopacidae > Limosa > Limosa lapponica. The sequence goes on along the minus strand of KZ505640.1, from coordinate 1,628,186 downwards.
TTAGGGTTCCATCCAGACAATAACTCAGCAATGCATGATGTCTCACAGCTCCCTGTGGTAACAGTGGTACTTCCTTAATATAATGAACTAACCATTTGCTAAATCACTTCCATAGCCGTGTACAGCACCTGGACTGTCCTTCTGTATGTCTCACGTTCCTAAAATATCTTTCATAAATCCTGACAAGATCATAGAGCATGCACAGCATAATAATGCAGTATGCTATTTTATGCAGTGCACAGTAACATGTATATTACATCTGCTTGCTGAGCACTGCTCAGTAGTGGTTCACTCAAAAGGCTTGTTTTCACCGAGTTAAAATTTTAAGGAACAATCAAACAAGATGTGGAGTGTATGGGATTTAATCCGGCAATATAAAAGCACAGGTGATGTTGCTTTAATACCAACAGACATTTTGTTTAGTACCAGTAAACATTTGGAGTGCCATCTTCATAGAAAATGCTGTGTTTAACAACACATCAGGTTCTAGAATAGAAAGCTCCCAAGAAATCTTGTCTGTATTATAGCAGTTGCCCTTCCTTTTTCAAGATCTGCTGTAATACTTTGCCCAAAATGGTATATAAGTCTGTTTCAAAAATATTGCAGACTTTTGTTTACTAAAAAAAAAGAATTCACACTGAAAACCGAAACTGGATCAAATGAAACTGCAAAAATAATTTTGATACAATTATCAATGACTTTCCTGTACAATTGATATTTGATAAAATTTCAGAAGAGTTATATAAAGATACATATTTTACCAAATATTCCTAAAACTTTTAAACAAAATGCTTATGTAAGCACGCCTTAAGTCACTTGTCAAATGAAACAATAACAAATATTTTTGAAGACATTCTGAAATCAAACTACAGTTGGTGCTTTGACTAAAAAGATAAAATATATGCATGAAAATAATAAACTTTCATTGCAAATAACTAATACTAATATAAATACTCGACTAATAATAATACATAATGTTAGTTATATGCGTATACCTTGATGTCTGTACAATTTACAGATATTTTAGTTTATTTATCATTCTATTTTGAGGATATCTGTTTGCCATTTAATGAAGAACATCACTTTATGATAATGAAAAAATTAAAATAATCCCTTTGGATGCTGTTATGGGTTTTGTTTGCTTTCTTTACCCAAAAAATACTTTGACAGAAGACTGGTAGTTTAAACTCTTTTTACAACAAACAAATATATACATTTTTTCCTTGATTTACTTTATGACTGCCTGTAACTGTGGATTTTGTTCAAAACTTACATGTTTATGTACCAAGGAGCAGTTTTTTGATTTTGTTTACATCAGTAGAAATCTGTTGCAGTGAAGTTATTCATTGGATTTAATAGCATTTAATTCAGGAACACTGTGTAGTGTCCTGTTTTATGACAGCTATATAAAAGTTTCTAAGCACTGCCCACATTTGCTGTCAAAGGACCCTAGAACATTTTTGCATTAGGCAGAGAATCATTGATACTCTAATTATAAAAGCATACTTACTAGTAAAACTGCTCCAGGATTTCTACATCACAGCTTATCCACTGAATCAAAGATTCTTTTCTCCTATCATGTTGATTCACAAAACTTACACTTGTCATTACTGCCTGTAGATGTAGTTTGGGATAATTGAAAGCAAAATTCAGAATTTCAGAATCTCCTTTTCCTTCCCCTCTCTTTTTTAACATTTACTTTTCAATGCTTTGCTTACAGTCCTGTAACAAATACTGCTACCATGCTGGCTAAAAACTCTATGCATAACAGCTAATTGGCTATCTAAGACATCTTCTTTCAGAAAGCAATGGTTATTGAATAGAATACAGTGGTATTCTTGGAAAGGGAAAAAAAAAAAAAAGAGAGAAGAATAATGGGCACTAGAATGACAATACAAGAAGAGGAGAAATCTCAGATTAGCCCAAACTCCCAGGCCCTAATCACTGACAGAAGAATCTAGTAAATCAAGGAAAAAGACATCAATCCATTCAAACAGGATTAAAGGTTTAAACTGAAAACCAACAAACTTGTTAGCCTTTGTGAGAAAAATTTGCATTAGGATTTTTTTAGAGGTGAATCAGACAACTAAAATATTTCTAAATGCCTATTTAGTACCTCATGTGAAAGAGAAGAAAACTATACCACAGAAAATAAAATCAGTGTCAAAGCTTAAATAAACTGATTCACAGGAGAATGTTGCAGGGTGCAATGAGCTGGTAATCATTAATATTTAAAGCTGTAAGATTAATGGTGCAAGAATAAATATTTATTACTAAACTGTATTTGCCAATGAGACCATGCCTTTGTTAAGAAATACATCTTTGTTTCTTTCATAGACTTTCGATATTCAGGTTAGAATTGCATACTTTAGATGGCAGGCAGTTGCCAGTGCTCTTAACACTTGAAAAAAAAAGCTGACTGTAACCACTATGACAGAGATTTCCTTTCTGATTACAGAAGACACTTACCAAATTCATTTTCTCCCTTTATTTGGTGGAAAAGGAAGAGACAGGTGGCATACATTATGGTTTATGTCATCCTTTCTCCTCTTAACATAGTGATTAGAATTTAAAAGAATATGCAGTGAAAGAATTACAATAGAATTTCTATGGCATGAGCAATAGTCCATCTACACCAGCTTTGTATCATTGTTGCTGATGCTTTTCCAAATGAAATTTTATTACAACTATTCTAAAAAGAAAAAGAGCTGGTTTTTAATCCAGCTCTTTTTATTTTAATGAATAGATAAGTCATTTTTTAATAAAATTATCAACTATAGCACCTGGTTCATGAAGGTTATTTGACATACATTTGTATTCTTTCCTACTTTTAGAAACCTTTGAAAAGAGGTTTAGAGATGATGATTTTGATACCTATTTCTTTCACAGGAGCAATTGTTTATCAGGAGTAAAACCCACTGGCAATTGCTAGTTACTGGCATTTGTATAATTATTGGCAATTCTGAAGCCATTCCAGTTGTGAGATTTCTGTTAATGATGCCCATAACTTAGAATAATTATTTAATCTACCAGTATCTGGTAATAGTCTCTCTAAATATCCTCAAGGAAGCTTTTTTCCAATAACTGCACTGTAGTATACATCTTATTTACTAAATTTACAGTGGACTTCTTCAATCCTTGTCAGCATATACAGTATGCCACAAATTTAAATAATGACGTTCTGTGTGGGACTTGTTATTGGGCTGGGGATATTTGACCTGGAATGCCATTAACTTAACTTATACATTTTAAAATCACGTTTGAAATGCTGCAAAACTAAGATTGTAGTGAATTTAATTTCAAAGTCATTTTGGATGTCCTTTCAAACTGTATGTGGTAATCCTTGATTTTTGCACTGATGCTAAATGTTAATGAACAGAGCCACAGTGTACCATTTCACCTAGAGCAATGAAAACATTAAAATCTCTTTAGAAGACTGAATAAAACTTTATTTTATAAATATAATCCTTGTTGAAGCTCTACCATTTCACTGTACTTTTGAAATAAGGGCACATGGAAAATATGGAAGAGTTCCTTTGAGATAGCTAACTAAAGCTACAAAATGAGCACGGTACAGTATTTCCAAGGAACACGGTTCAAAAGTTGTACGATTACTACTAAGGTTGTTTTATTCTTTACCACATTTGGAACAGGAAGTCTGTGTTGTTCTTGAAGAATTCTGAAAAGCAATGTCACAGTCTGATGACCTCTTCTCCTCATTAAAACGTTCCCAAAGACAGCTCTCTGCATGATGTTTTGTAGCTTCAGCAGCCATGAACTAATTTGTACCTCTTATTTTGATCATGCACTGGTGAAAGAACCAAACAATATTTTTCTTTAAACACAGAGAGGTCTTTCAACAGCTCAGCATGCACTTCTACCCTCTTTTTAATCTTGGAGCACCTATTTATTTGCTCTTTTCACCACTAAATCTTCTTTGCTCCTTTCTGCCCCCCTGCAAAGCTGCTAGTTAAAATCTTCAGTGTTTTTTCTTCATAGGCTTAAACCATTAGAAGGGTATTACCATAAAAAGGGAGACAAGGACTTAGAGACATGGTGCACCAGAATTTGCATTTCTAATTTTTAATCCAATTAAACTAAAATAATATTTATTTAGCTACAACCTTTCTATAATGGGTATAAATTCACTAAAGCTGATGGAAAATTTTCTTCCTGGAGGAAATTAGTTATAGGTGTTCACTGCAATAACTGATTGGTTCTGCATACTGAGTGTCTCTGGAATTTGTGTATAGGTAATTAGCATTCAGCTATTTGATGTGTTTATTTTGCATACCTTCTTGTGTGTGTGTGTGCAATTCCTTATGCAAGGCATATTTTTTACCCCACATAGTGGATTCAGTGTATGCAAATTGTTTGAAGGAACTGTAAGGGCATTAGCTTTTAATACACAAGGCATATACCTGGAAAGAAAGGCTGTACGGATTGGCATATTTGCATATGGTGTGGGTTTTTGCAGACAGCCGAAAATTTTAAAGAAAATAGAATATGGCATTATTACTTGTATTTCATTTTCAATCAATACATTTTAATCAGAAATGTGTATTTTGTAAATCCAAACCTACCTCAACGCACAGAGAACCTGGTTCTGCTCCCATTGGTTTTGGTCCAAGTAATGAAGTCAGCACTTCTTTTAGACTCTCTCAGGCTTTTCTAGTAAGGAGAGAGGGCAGATAGGGACCTCTTGGAGAGAAAGTACTAAATTTTGCCTTTTAAGGGGAGAAAAGCTCAGTGTTATGACTCATGAGCCCATGGAGAGCTGCAAGATGGGAAATCCCTCGCCCAGCAGAATGCTCCCTTGCGCTGCTGTGCCTTCTGTGGGCACACATCTGGTAGGGACCACCCCACACCTGAGCACACCTCCTGTCCATGGGGACTGCCAGCATGCTGCTACCACAGCACTGCATGTGGGCATCTGAAAAGATATCCACCCTTCTCGAGGGAAGTCTGCTATAAATCTCCATTCTGGCTCTCCCATCCTGGCTATCTGTTTCCAGAACTCTGGGGTCCAACCTATTCACTGTCATCATGGGCTCTGGGACTGATGGAAATGATTGCAATGACACAGAAGCAGCATTCCCTGTATCCATAGCTCCCAGTGATAGCTACTCACCTGCAGAAGCAGGTGGGAGAGCTGAGACTGAGAAAGTATCTCACTTGTTTAATATTATACTGGATATTTTCCAGAATTATGAACCACTCCATTATCTGGAGAAAATGAAACCACCACCAGTTAACCAGTCCTGGTTGCTGCTGCATATTCTACAAAGCAAGGAAATTCCTGGATCTAGGATACAATGTGCTGATCTAGAATATTCTTTTTGGAATTTCATTCTAATTTCTTGGGCTGCAGAGAGCTTCTCAAAAGGGCACAATAAAAAAAAAAAAAGCTTGTCAGCCAACTCTTGCATTACCCTAGGTGTAAATTTTTCAAATCCAAATAATCTTAAATTTATAGGAAAACTTTCTATTTTGCATTCTAAGAGGAACAGACATGTAAATACTAATTATATTTTTCAGTATTCCAAATAAGTAGGCAGAATTCATAACATCCTTACTTATTTTAAAATATCCTGTGTACATGTATGCATCAGTGAACGGCAATCGAGTACTATCTTGTTAATATGTCTTGTTCTGTATTTCTACACAGAAACAAAGAACAGTGTTCTATTCAGTCCTGTTTAGAATGGATTTAATGTTCTTCTACCGTATTTCTCAGGAGATAATTTCACATTTTAATATGACTCCTCTTTACTTTATATGAATAAACAAGTTTTGTTACAGGATATAATTTATACGTTTGACTTTGAACTTTTTTCATAAGAAAGAGATCCATTGGATTGGATTTTATGATGGGGTATTTCTGTTTGAATTTAAAATTAAGGCTGAAATAAATAATATAACCTACATTAAAGTGAACTCTAGCCAAAAAAAAAAAAAAAAGTTTGCTTTGTGAACACATCTCCAACTGAAAATGGGCTGTATACCATTAGACTGGTCACCCCATCGCACTCTGGCAAGTCTTGTTATGGCATTTCTCTGGAGCAACAAGACTTACCCTTATTGGAGAAGGATTAGATTAGGGGACATTTACAAAACTGGACATAAATAAGTGCATGTGACTTAATAGTATGTCATTGTGAGGCCACGCTTGATTATCTTTCCTGAAAGAAAGCAAATATCACTACTATCTTCAAGAAGGGCGAGAAGGAGGATCCAGGGAAAAACAGACCAATCAGCCCTGCCCTTGATCTCTGTGAAGCTGATGGAGCAAAACCTTCCAGAAGCCATTTACAAAGAATTTAAGTGTGGGAAGGTGACTGGGACTAGTCATCATGGATTTACAAAAAGGAAATCATGTTTGGACAACCTCATAGCCTCCTACAGTGGCATGACTATCTTGGTGAACAAGGGGAGAACAGTGGATGCCCATCTTGACTTCAGTAAGGCTTTCAAAAGTGTCTGCCATAACACACATATAGACAAAAGGATGAAGTTCAGACTAGACAAGCACACAGTGAAGTTGACTACAAGCTGTCTGAAATGTTCAATTCAAAGTTGCATAAATTCCAGCTGGAGGCCAGTTGTTAGCAGTGTCCCCCAGGGTTCAATACTGGGTCCAATATGGTTTAACATCCTCATTAATGACCTAGATGATGGGACAGACTGCACCCTTAGCAAGGCTGAAGAAGATACAAAACTAGGAGTAGTGGTGCTGCCATTGAGAGGGACCACAGTAACAGTAAGCTGGAGAAATTGGTGGACAGGAATCTCAAGAAGTTCAAGTAAAGGTAAATAGCCCCGGGGAGAAAAAATGCATCCACTAGTACAGGCTCAGGGATGACTGGTGGGAAAGGAGCTTTTCAGAGAAGGCCCCTGGGGGTCCTGGTAGACTACAGAGCAGCAATGAGGCACTACAGCGAGGAAGACTAACAGTCTCTCCTGGGCTGCATCAGGAACAGCATCACATTGTATGCAAGTCGAGGGTGTAACGTCCTCAGCACTGGGAAGGCCACAGCTAGAGTGCTGGGCCCAGTTCTGGGCTCCTCAATGCAAGAGAGACACAGGCATATTGGAAGGCATACAGCGTAAGACCATGAAGATGATGAAGGCTTGGAGCATATGAGCTATGCGAAGAGGCTGAGAGGGCTGGGATTGCTCAGCCTGGAGAAGACTAAGTGCCTGATGGCAGGGAGTAAAAAAGGCAGAGACAGCCTCTTCTCAGTGGAGCCTAGGGACAGGCCCAAGAGACAGTGGGCACAAACTGAAATATGGGAAATTCCAATCACACATAAGAAAAAACTGTTTTACTGTTCAAACACTGCAACAGGTTGTCTGGGGAGGTTGTGGAGTCACCATGTTTGGAGATATTCAAAAGCACACTGGACACGGCCATAGGCAATGTGCTGTAGCTGACCCTGTTTTGAGCAGGGGAGGTGGACTAGGTCACCCCCAGAGGTCCTTGAACTTCAACCATCCAGTGATTCTGTGTTTTTCCAGTGCAGGAGAAACAAAGGCACCAGAAACAACTTCTGGGACAATGATAAATGTTCTCAATTAGTTTCCACAATCACGGAATAATTCCAGGGGAGCCCTGTAGCCGGCATCACTTGCTGTTTGGATTAAAACTATTTACCAGACAGGGATAGGCTGTATTTTCTATCATGAAAACATAAAAAATTCTTTCAGTGTTAGGATGGCTGATGTCAGCGGACTGGTGTGGCTTGTTCATGACCCAGGCAATCCAAATAACCACCACTAGGCTACAGAGGTACATCAATTTTATGAATATTTCTGCAGCTTTTCAAATAAATTTACTCACAGCTGCAACAGGAATGGGCTGGAATTTACTCACTACTGCAACAGGAATGGGCTGGAATTTTGAAAGGAAAAAAAAAAATCAACCCTGCTCTGCTGGAAAATTACCCTCTCTCCCTCCCCCCTAAATAACTCCAGGTGCTTATATTATAATCTCTATTTATTACATGATCTTCTGACCAGTTAATATTAGATTTAAGGTAGAAATTCTTACCACAATTGTGTATGGTGTAAATCGTCAAAGATATTTTGCTCAAGAAGCTAATTTTCCAACTCTTCTAAGCCTTGAACTTGTCAAAACCTTTTACTCAGATAAAAAATCACAGATAAGGGTATGACAAAACTGGGGAAATTTCTGAAGTCTTCTGATTCCGTAGAACTAAGGTAGCTATTGATTGTGAGACAGAAACAGTCCCAGTTGGACTAAGCAGTTGTCTATGACTGCTGTGTAATGGTCATGTTTCCATGCTATTTCCTCTAACTGCTGGGATAAAGGAGTACACTTTGTTTATGAAAGACAGGCTCTGGGGACAAAGAAGTAGATGCCACACTGTACATCAAAAATGTAGATCTTTGCTCAACTGCCAGAAGAGGTGAGAGGTGCACTGAGCATCTCAAGAAAAGGTAAAAGGGAAAAAAAATGAAGGCAATGTCATAATAGAGACCTGCTAGAAATACTCTCATCAGAAGGACATATAAGAGTGGGGTTTAGTGCTTTTTTTGGGTGGGTTTTTTTGTAACTAATAGAAGCATCCAAAGGGTGCCCTCTCACTTGTAGTAAGGGGAGACTCGAGTTATACACAGATACGTGCTGGAAAATAATGTCAGGATGAAGAAAGTCCAGTAGGCTTTCAGGACATGTTGGGGACAACTTTCTTTTAGGAAGATGGAAGAAGGTACTGAGAAGCTTTCAGCTGTTTTAGAACTGATTCTGACTAATAGGGAGGATCTGGTTGAGAAGCTGAAGGTAGAAGGTAATTTTGGTGAAAGTGATTACAAAACTATAGAGTTCACAAATCTAAAGAAAAGGAGGAATGAAAGCAGCAGAATAAGGACAATGGAGTTCAGAAAAGCAGACTTCATGAAACTGAGAGAACTGGAAGGTAGGGTCTCTTGGGAAGATATTCTAAGGAAAAAAGGACTGCAAGGGAGTTTGCAGTTACTGAAAGGGACTATATTAAAGATACAATGGTAGACTGTGGTGATGCAAAGGAAACATGGAGCATAGTAAGAGACCAATATGGCTCCATCAAAAGCTCTTTAAGGGCCAGGAAAATAAAAAGGAAAGCAGAAAAATATAAATATAAATACAAAAGCAGGAACATGGTCCTACAGGTATAGATATAAAAGAGACTATAAAGGAATAAGATGCAGCATAGATCAAAGTGAATATGAGTTTCATCTAACCAGAAACATAAAATGCAACAAGAAAAATATTTTAGACATGGGAAGACGACAAGGAAAAGAATGTCTATTGCTTAACAAGGAAGAAAAGAGAATAGCAGATAGTAAAAGCTGATAAGTTGGTATAATCTTTCCTTTAGCACTCACAAAGGGCGAGATTTGATCAGATACTTGATACGCACTGCACTTAGTAAGGCTACTGAAACTGTTTTAAATATCATTCTTGCTAGAAAAATACACAAATACAGAGTATGTATAGATAAACATCATGAAATAGGTGTGTAACTACCCAGGAAAAAGAAAGCACTCAGAGGGGAGTTATCAAAAATGACCTGTCTGTCAGAAGACTACAAGTGATCAAGATTTCACTAGACTGTTGTTTTGGTTTTTCTTCCAAAAACTTTTCAGCACCTCCAAAATCACTTTATGATACGACAAACATGAAGAAATTTGCAGTAACTATGGCCAACTTTTTCAAATCAAGCCACTAAAATACTAGAAGTCATTGTTTTAAACAGCACAGAGGGCAAAAGATCAGTGTCTAGACAAAGATATTGTCAGGCTTCACATCTTTTAAAAAATCAAAAATTTCAGGGCCCTCTTTTTCAACAGTTACAAGTAGCTTCCTTAGCTAGCAAGATTTTCTTATTTTCCCAAGTACGGAATTGGTTATCTTTCTGCCCTAGTAGTACTCTGCATCAGCACACTACTTTGACAGATCTGTGACTGAGAAGTTTCTGGAAGTTTAGTCAAAATCTGTACTTACCAGACCTGGATTTTAATGTTGTGCTACTCTTAAACGCCATGCAAAGACTTCACATTAACAAGTTCAGAAAATGTTGTCTTTCTATTACCTAAGCCAACCAAATTTGAACAGGGCAAAGGTCTCCCATAAAAGTCTGATGTTTTAAAAGGGACTCGGCATGCTCTTGGCATCTTCACCAACACTCAGTAGGTCCCACCTATGCTACATGTGGCTTTATATGACTGTGTGTCACTTTGACAAACCAGTTCTAACAATCCCACTTTATATTTTTCAGTCTTTGCAGTCAGTATCTTATCTTTAAGGTGATCAAACTCACCCTTACCCTTGGGAACACCTTTGGGTTTTCTTCTCAGATAGACACAAGATGCTATTAATATATCATTGGACAATAACTTCATTCTCCTCAATGAGTTGGTTCACCGGGTACTGAAACCAAGTCTAGAGGTCAATCACACTTAGATAGCATTGTTCCATAAGGAAAAATATACTGTGCAGCTCGTGCAAAATCTCACGAGTCCTAGAGTGAGAACGTATGCCTTTCTGTTTTTGTGAAGAACCATTAGTGTTGGGTCCCGGTGACACTAGCAGGGGAACCCTGTAGACTGAAAGGCTTGTTTAGCCTCTATCTTCACAATGTCTCCAATTTCATGTAGGAGTTAGAAATGGAAAATATTACCTTGGTCATCACCCAGAGACAAGCACCTGCTTAAAGGACTGATTTCGATTCCCTTTGATTTAATGGAAGGACAGACTCGGATCCAAGATAGACTCTGGTTAGCGCAGGAAAACAATCTCTGGCCCCGTTTGGTCCAACAGAGGCTGATTACTTTTTTTCTTAATCCACTGTTCAGACACCACTATATCCAAATTACTTCCTATTCACATGTAGTTTCATCAGAACTATAATGTGAACTGTCTCAGTCTGCAATATGTGAAAAACACCCCAAAACCATAGTTTGCCTCACTTAGCTACTTAAGAGATCCTAATGAACTAATTCTTACTGGAGTAAGAGTTGGACTTCAATATTGTGTGATTTAGTTACGTGCTGCATAATCTTAGCAAACCTTACATTTTTCATCATTTTTCATGATTTCATTTTTTCATTTTTCATGATTTTTCCTTCAAAGAGGCTTTTACTATCACCTCAACTCTTATAAAATGCAGGATGTGGAAGGGAAGATTTCTGACGACAATTTATGTAAAAAACCAGCAGATAAAGTAACAGTTTATCACAGTCCTATAGATTCCCGAAGATTTTATCATATAATGAGTCTCTTCATTTGATGATCTTACAGTAGAACTCCCTAGTCATAGTGCCTGATCACACATTTTTCTCACAAGTCTTCAGAAAACAGTAGTCAGAACTGGTGAGAACCTAGCTAGTGTAAACCTTTTGTAGGAGAAGAGATTATCACAAGCATCTATCTGGAGAGAGGAAGGCCACTGTTTTAGGGAATTAAGGCAGGAAATTTTACCCTTGCTTACAGACAACTCTTCCTCAATCTATCTGCCTTACTGATTATTGCTTTTTATAATAACTCCCAACCGGGAAGGCTCAGGGCTCATGTACCTTTACTTGACTTTTCCTTTTTAATGGTAATTGTAGATTTTGCCATTCTGAAGAACTATTTCAAAACCTCTATGCTAAAATCAAAAGCTGTGGCACCATTTCCTTTATCCAAAGATCCCTCAATCCACCAATAAAGACACAGTATAGACTGAGTAGATTAACTTGAACAATACCTCTGAGGAACTGCTATCTGTTTCCTGGTTCTCAAGTTTCAGACCCAAAGTAACCCAATTCTTCCTTAAGGTGGTTGTTTCACAAGCTACTCTTCTCTGCTTCTTTACAGAGGCACTACCCAATGTCCCTGTCTGAAACCACTGCTACTGTTGGCCCCAAAATGTAAATGTCTGTCACCAACAAATATGTAAATCAACACGTACCAGAAGTATCCTACTTCCCTACAGGGCCTTGGCATGGCTCCATTTAGCTGTATTCCAGTATTACATCCTGACCAGCAGCAGGGGAGTTGGAAAGGGATGATCTTTAAGGGTCCCTTCCAAACTAAGCCATTCTGTGGTTCTATGAGCATATCATAAGACCTGCTCTCCTATGCTTTCTAGTCTGAAGCCTTGCCCAGGACTCAGTGGTTCTTTTTGGCTTTGGGTCCTGAAGTCAGTCTCAGGCTGCTCCCATAAGCAGTGATTTGGCATATTACAAGCCTGCATGTACATACCTGTGTGGGTTTGTGAGTGAACTGGGTATGTAAGTGAAGTGAAATAGACAGGAAGATGGTTACCCTGTGTATTAAATATTATTTGGCCACTGTGTAATCATAATGACAGGTCAGCAATTGTTTTGATGCTACTTCCAAGTAGTTTCTAAAATCTGCAAGCTCCTTCAATTGACCAACCTCAAGTTATGCCAGTCTCACTGGAGCCCATGCAAGTCCATATCACTTCCTGAAGATTTGAAATTATTCCTGACAAGGAGCCAGGAGTCTGAATCTGTGGTGAGGGTAGTCAAAGTAACCATTTTGCTCCCTAACATGACACTACAGCTCCAAAACCGAGTTGGTAATGTCATATATAAAATGTCAATGATTAAATGTAATAACACTGGTAATATTAGTGGTACAAATCAACTTCATTGACAGCTTTAATTCTGACAAGAAAGGAATATTTGAGCTTCCTGTATGTACCGCTTTTAACATCTTCCACCCAAACATCTTAAAATTAGTAAAATAGTTGGCAACTATTATTTGGCAAGTATTATCTTTTTTTTTTTATTATTGCAGGAAAGAAATCTGAAGTAAATGTAAACAATTTATTTTCCAGATAAATATAGCTATTGAAAAAAACAGGAAATAAACTCCCATATCCAAAATTAAATTAATTATAATGTATTATCTAAAGGCAACTACAAAGGCATAGTTGGCTCTTCTAGAAATAGTAAACAGTTTTCTTTTGTCCGGAAACGTTTAATTTAGGGTTTAAATAGAGTGAACCTTTGCTTAGTCGTGTGAGTCCTGATTTTAATTTTGCTGTAACAGCAGGCAACGTTCCTGTTGTGCGTTTTTACTGTTTTACTTTTTCTCCACTAGATGTCCCCAGCATGTCACATTACGTTTTGCTTTCACTGATGGTATCTTAGTAATCTGAAAGGGTATATACTTCTTTTGAAGCATATGTTATTAAGATATCATGATTAATGACTTTCACTCCAGAGTTCATTTCATCTTGAAGATTAGCAAGACACAGATCCTCAAGAAGAACACAATAATTTAATTCTCTGTTTAAGATATAGCAGCTTCCCTATTTAGGAAGCAATTAAGAATCATGTATGCTTTCTTCTCTGAAAATATTTAAGCAATCAAAGCCTTAAAACAAACGAAAATCCTTGCGGTAAAAATCCTTCTGTATCAAAAGGGAAGCCTTAGCAGGTTTTTTTTCCTGTTACTCCATTACTTTCAAAGGATGTGTAACAGTTGCACAGACCCATTCACAGTTGACTGAGCTAACAGCAGGAGTCTTGCTTAATTTGAGCTTTAATGGATCTTTAAAGTAAGATGAGAGCAAAATCTGGAGTGATCACAAATCTCATTTTAAGCCTTTCCCACCTCCCCAAAATGGCCCCTGCAACAAAGCATAGGAGGCTGAAAACAAAGCTGTCACATTAGGCGCTTAAGGCAGGTAAGCTGGGCTAGAACTAACCTTGCAATATTTTGGCTTTTCTGAAAATTCAGTAAGCTCTGTGAAGCTTTTGGGTTTTGCACTCACTGGGCTGTAAGTGCTGCCGCAGCGGATCAGTGCCGTGGAGCGCTCTGTGCCTCTTGCTTTCAGGGATGCAATAAGGATTTCTAAAAGGTGCCAGTGGGTCTCCAACCGGCAGCACTCTAGCAGCATGTTTCTGACTCTCAGGGCATCAGGTAAAACATTAGTGCTCTGTAGATGAGCAGTTCCTGTCCCAGAGAGAAAAAAAAAAAAACCCAAAGCAAGTACTCTGAGTGACCTTCTACTCTGCAACTCACACACATCCCCAGAACAATGGTAAACACTGACTGGGGGTCCACAACCTCCAGTGGTTTCACTACACATCAGCAGAGCCACCAGGACTTACTGTGACAATAAAAGGCATAATTCTGCCAATACTAACAAAGAATAGATGTAAGAAACAGTGAAACAAAGCCAGGTGCTCTTGTTGCCACACATTTGCTACAGATACTTTGGTATTTCAGTTTCCAGAACTCAAGTGAGATGTTATTTGCTACTAGAAATAGGATTTTTTTAACCTTTTTTTCTTTTGTGTAAAAGGTTCTAAATAATTTTCCAGTGGAAAAACAGCAGTCTTAAAACTGAGCTGGCTGAGAAGGCTGCTAAAAGGATTTTTCTGCTTTTATATGACAGGAATCTTGGAGGGTTTGTACAGGTTTGCTTTTGGAAAGAAAATTAGTTGTCTAATTTTCAGCTTGTTCCTCTCAAAATCATTTCCTCTGTAGCCCAGACCATCAGTGCTCTCTGAAAAACTGGTGAAACAACAACAGCACAGGATTCAATGAAGAAAACCCGAGCAGTCAAAAGTGAATAGAGTGAAGTATTTTAAAAACTTTCTGTTGTTTCCTTTCTCTTCATTAACATGTAAGCAATGAAGGGATTCCCCGGTACCAGGGAAAATCTTCATCGACCCCATTACAGCAGCTTTCTGGTCCCCTTATGCATCAGCAGGTCCTGAGCATCTGGCCCACGAGACATTCTCGATTGCAACAGCTTGTGCCCAGGGTTCAGTAATCACCCCTCACAAAACAGCCTGAATTTTCACAGTCCTAAAACTTTTCCACACCTTCTTACTTATATCAGCCTGTTGCTTGGCTGCTGGGTTGCAAAAGGTCCAGGCAGAGCTGAGGCCTGGTCGATGGATTGGTTTTGGTGGCTTGGGGTCTGCCACTGACCTGGGGAGGCTCTGGCCCTTGCCCCTACCTTGAAGGTGGTGTGAGGAGCAAACTCCCACTTCACAACAAGCCCTTTCCCCAGGGAACAACTGGGCTCCCAGGGCAGTCTGTGCCTGCCGCCTCCAGCTATGGGGTGAGCAGCCTGAGGGGTGACAGGTGGCCCTGGGGAGGATTGGCCGAGCTGCCGGAGCCCCAGCACACATTGGAGCACCTCTCCTGTGAGGACAGGCTGAGAGAGTTGGGGTTGTTCAGCCTGGAGGAGAGAAGGCCCCAGGGAGACCTTATGGCAGCCTTCTAGTTACTAAAGGGGGCCTACAGGAAAGCTGGGGAGGGACTTTTCACAAGGGCACATAGTGATAGGATGAGGGGTAATGGCTTCAAACTGAAAGAGGGCAGATTCAGATTAGATATCAGGAAGAAATTTTTTACTATCAGGGTGGTGAGGCACTGGAACAGGTTGCCCAGAGAAGCTGTGGATGTCCCATCCCTGGAAGTGTTCAAGACCAGGTTGGATGGGGCTTTGAGCAACCTGGTCTGGTGGGAGGCGTCCCTGCCCATGGAAGGGCTGTTGGAACTAGATGATCTTTAAGGTCCCTTTCAACGTAAACCATTCTATGATTCTGTGGGGTGGACCGGGGGACAGAAGCCAGTGGTTGCCATGCTGGCATGGGGCAGCCGGCATGGGGGGCAGCAGATGCAACAATGAAAGGACAGGGAGTCAGGGTCTGCTCACCCTGCCTCACTGAGTGGGGCGGTTTCTCCCACCCACAGCAACATGCAGCCCCAGTTGCCTCTTGCTCAGTCAAAGAAATCAAATGAAAGAACATCAATATCACAAATATCTTGAAAATAAGCAGCCAACCTTGCTGAACATAGGGTGGATGAGATCCCTTTTTGTTTCCTCCTTTTTTAACTCAGCCAGCTGGAGCAGTGTGCATCCTCTTCTACGTACAACTAGCTGGAGGCAGCACCTTGTGAAAGGTCTATGTGAAGCAGAACTAGTTTGGCATTTCTTCACTTTGGCCTCAAGCAAAATAAGCCAAACAAATTGCAATAAGTGGGTTGGGCATTAGGCCAAAAGTCACAAGGGCTTACAGCACAGTTTTACTGCTGGCTTCCTGTGTCACCTTCAAGTCCCTGAAGAGCTGCCTGAGCATTACCGACTGCAAAGCAGAGATAGTACTCAACCATCCTAACTCTGTGGGAGTCTGTGAGAGCATATCAGCTTCTAGGAACTAATCTTTTTATACATTCTGTGTGCTCATTGCATTTTATACTGTCTAACAAACTCTCACAGAGTCAGGTAAGCTACCACAGAGCTAAGGTTTCCCTGAATGACATGCAGAGGTTTACTTTTACCTCCTCTGTACCCTAAAATTTGTAAAAGCCTCCCAATACCTCCAAAACTGAGAGCTGAGGAGGCCTGCGAATGGCTGGATTTTCTCCAAAACAAGGAAAGTATCTGAATTGATACAGTGCAAAATTTCTCTGACTTTTTTTGTGGCAGAAATAATGTTCAGAGTGCTCAAAATGTAACTTGCTCACAAGGGATGTTTGACAATGCAAAAGGAGAACATTTCCTCCCTGAAGTGTGGGGAGTTCACGTGGTGGGCTGACTAAAGCTCTCTGGGGGTTCCCCTTCTGCCGACTTCAAGTAGGGGAAATATCACCAGATATATCAGATCATCTATTTTCTTCTACTCTTTCCTGTCTGCAGACTGTCTAAGGTGCTCTGAGGTTCCTCTGGACTGGAACTCCCCTTTGATACCCATAGAGTTCTTTTGGTGGACAATGAAAAAACCTCAGCTTTTCCATTTGTTATATGCTGCGCTCTTAAATTTCCCTCCCCATTCCCGACTACTCTGTTTTGTCCTGTCCCTATTAGAAAACCATATGCTTCCTCCATGCCTCAAATGCCATAAAGCAGGGAAAGTTGTTTGACTACATAAGCGCACTCATTATCGGCTTCTACAGAGTTGAGCTCTGCCTTATTTATCCTTCTCATCTTTTTCCAGACTACATTCATCTTGCTGAAAGTTCATGTGTGGTCTAAGCTCGCCATCTAGGCTCCTTAATGGAGACATAGAAAACGATTCATTTCATTTCTGTTTTAAAACTTCAGAGGACAAAATTACTCACCTTAGGAGGAGTTTTTCTACCTCTTACCTTCTCTCTCTCTCCCTGGATGAAGTCTAGACAGCAAGACTTAGTTTAGACTGAACGCTTAACATTTCTTTGGTGAAAATTCAGTGGGATGACTTTCAGTCTCACTTACCAAAAGCTTCCCCTAAGTGGCTGCCCTGACCCTCCACTCTCTAATATTTTTGGAAATTGCAGAGGCTTCTCAAGGAGCCGCAGAAGGAAAGATTCATGCCATGATTTATAAGGCTTGCTAAGCAGTTGATCCACTGAGCCAAAAAAGGACTGGAAACACTATATAGTCTTCTCTTCTGGAAAAGGTTAGTGTCGCCTGCCACGTCTGGCTCTCTGCGCCTCTGCAAAAATTCACCATCTCACCCCTTCACTGCTCAAAAATTACAAATTAGAAACCAAGAAAACACTAAGTTAAACTGCACTCTCAAAAAGAACATCTAAATCACCATAACTCAAGTCTCCATGCACACGCCAAATTATCTAACATTGTAATGAGTTTAAAGTTATGCACAGATTGACATACATATGAGGAACTACCAACATGAATACCACTTTTTATATGTATATGACACCTAGTTGCGTGTAGGTTTAAGATGTACTAACTCTTTCCTGTAGGAGACTCATAGAATGTTTTACTGGTTCCACGCCTCAGGAAATAAGAGCAGGTGGTCTTTCCTTACAATTTGCTGAATGCTTTTTTTTCTTCTGTAGAGGCAGTTGGAAATATCATTCACCCTTAGTGATTTTTAATTTCCCATCCTTAAACAGTATAAACAATCAAGATAAAAATATGAATATGAAAATTCAAATAAGATGTTAAATAATTTATTATTTTTGCAATAAAAAATCAAGTTTTGTTCTGTATAAGCACTCATAGAGAGAGCGTTTTGAAAATTCCCAACTGATATATTATAATAAAGTCTTCTAACTACACATGACTAGTTCATAGAATCTTTACTGCTTTTGTGGATAAATACGATTTAATTTCATGATGTTATTATCATGATATTATGAGGCATTAAACTGTATTATGACACAGATTTCAGGTGGGATTGGGTGATTTTCCTTCAGACCTCCACAGTTTTCTCATATCTTCTTATATTTTTATAGCTTTTATGTTCTTAAAAGATAAAACTAAAAAAAAACAACTTGCTGTTCCTAGGATTTTAATAAAGTGTTCAGAAAAGCTGTTATTAGCATAGCCTGATATATGGTCTGAACAAACCAAAATGGTTGGTCAAATGTAAAACTCCTTCCAGAACAGATCATGATCCTATAATAGAAATAATAAGCCCATATTCAGGAATATTATTTATTGATTGTCTAGAATAAATTTGGTAAAGTTATCGTGTTACTGGCACTCTCACTCTTAAGTATGTGCTTAAACGTTCAGGAAGCTGAAGTATTCTGAATTTTAATTTCTGGATAAAACATTAGTTCAAATTGGTTAAGCATTGAAAAATTAAATTTCCCTTGAATGTTCAAATTTAACAGTTCTGTTAGCTACCTTGCTAGGAGTTCCTTCTGAAAGTAATTCTCTTTTCTAACATAAAAGCTGCCAAACATGTTCATATGTTCTACTAGACCTCAGGCTAGTAGAGGCTAGACCTCAGACCCTGTATTAATCATTACAGTCCAGGAGTGCACCTTTACAAGATGCTTGTTTTACACATTTTTTTTTGGTTTTTTTTTCTGATGGAGATTAAAATATTCCCAAGAATTAATAGCAGTGAAGAGGAATCACAGTAATCCTCTGAGGGTCCCTAAAAGCAGTCCTCAAAGACAAAATAAATGCTTTTTTGAAAGGTAGAGCACTGGGCAGAGGAAATCCTTATGATCAATTAGGATCATAATTGCACATTTTAAGGAATACAACACAAAAAAATCACTAAGAATGTTACTAAAATCTGCAAAGTGAAATAGAATAGAATAATAGTAGTAGTAGTAGTAATAAATGATGATAACAACAAAAACTTAAAACTAACTTGAGAGTTGTATAAAATCAAACTTGGGAAGGATGGTGCTGACATTCTACCTGAGGGAACAGCCGCCCTCCAACACAAGCCCACATATTTTCTATTTGTGTTGACTAAACCAACAAAGGAGATAGAGCTCCAGGTTTTGCTGCCAGACAGAGTACAGGAACACAGAATAACAGCAATCCCATGTCTCAGTACCGAAATACAGATCTGCCTGATCACTATCGCATACCATCAGCACCTCTCGGAGAATTGCTAGGAGAAAGGAATAGTAAAATACTCATCATTAAGCCTTTTAGCATGCACAGAATTCTAGTCACTACTGGAAAATCTCTACTGAACTCTGAAGAGTAGCCAGCATTACAATCATAAAATAAAATGTAAAAAACCAGCATTCATCTACTTTTACAGCAGACCATATAGATTAAAACGTGCTGCTACAGAAGTACTTCAGGTAGTGACTGTTCAAAAACTGTCTGTATCAAGGCAAGTCTCTCCGGCTGAGTTTGTCTACCTTGATCCCCATCAGAGTATTCCAGAATCCAGTTCCCATTTGTCACTGAGACCAGTCTGGAACTTTCCTACTGCCTGCTGATGACATTTCCCATTGATATGGTTTTGTATATATATATTTATAGATATTGTATCTATTTAATATTTTCTTTTTTATTCTATTATTAAGATTTCATTAAATTAGTTTAGGTTTTTTCTAAACTCATAATTCTCTTTATCTCTTTTCTTCCTCTCCTTGGAGCAAGAGGTGGGGGAGAGCATCTGTTGTCTTGTCATTGGCCAACCGCCCCCAAACCATAACAGTTGGGTATCTAAGCTTCCATTACAGCTAGTAGATATCAAGGCAGCAATCTAAGAGCAATTCACCTTGGAGTAGTAGCTGGTCAGTTGAATCACATTCCAGGCAGCTCTGACTGTATTGACCAGATCTCCATTGAGTTTAAGGGAGTTTAGGCAGCTAGCTCACAGATATCTGAATCCCACAAATCCCATCTCCTCAAAGGAATTTAAAGCGTGACATTATGGCACCTCCTGAGTACAGCAGTTTCACTCTGTGCTTAGAAATCACTGACTTCAATGAAAAAATACAGAAGTCACGTTGAGAAGCATGAAGAAGGCTCTAGCAGTGATTTCTTATATTAAGAAATTATTTTAATGCTCCAAGAACTGCGAAACCAAGCTTTTGGGGACCTCCTCAACCTGCTGAGGCTGAAACCTACAACCCACAACTTCCCAAGAGATTTCCCTGACCACACCACATTTTTTCATTCCATGTCTTAAAACTAGGCCACAGCTTAGCCTGGAGTTCCTGGTGCAGAGAGCAAATAATGGCTAGTTTGATCTCATGGCCCACTGATGAACACCATGAGAGGGATGGGTAAAAGTCTTGGGACCCTACTCAACAACCTACTTTACTTATGCACCACGGATTAAACCATCAGTGGAGAAAATGTGCAACTGACTTGGGTAGCAGGGACTGGGTGCCACTGTTGCAGCCAGGAAAACAAACCAGATCTCTGAAGTCTGGCCCTAGCCACTGCCCTTCCATTATTTATAAATACATTTGGCTCCTACTCTAAAGAACTTCAGTAGCTTCTACAGTATAAGAATGATTTCATAGAGATTTTTTAATCCCTTTTTCAAGTGAATGAACACAAAGACCTATAAATAGGTTTTAAATTACTGTCTCTATCACACAGAGTTGTGGAGGACATGAAATCTCCTGGGAGTTTGATCTGTGTTAATTAAATCCAAAAAAATTCTCCGTAAGGTCTAAAGCATGCTTAATGAATTAACATGGAGGCCCCATTGAGCAAAAGCCTTTTAAACTCCAGTGAAACAAATCAACTCACATTTTATTATTATCCACTTAACAAATTTAATCTGTCGCTTTACATCATGTGAAACCACAGTTTTTCCTAAATGCTAATTAAAACCATTAAAAATGGAAATCTTCTAAGGGGCTTATGCAAAGTGTGAATATTGATGCAGAGAGATAGGTCTGTTTGTCTTTATGAATGAAAGATGGTACTTCTGCTATAACAAACTGTACTTGAGAAATCTGTGGCGACTTTGCGTAGACACCTAAATAAATTTGAGACAGGGAGGGCCTTCAAAAAGCACCACTTAAAGGAAATTGGTATTGCCATATCACTGACAGGGTACCACCGGTTTTGAGGAATGCCATCACATTTGAACCACAAAAAGCTGGAGAAAGGAAAACAAACTAAAACAAAAAATAAGGCACTTCCTGATTTGAATCCTTAGGATCCATACCTATTGAAGCCAATTTAGTGATCATCTGTACCTCGATCCATTAGTTATTAATGTATGGGAATAGTGATGCTTATAGCAAAGCAGCGGAACTGAGTCTGGTAGGATGCTCAGAGCACCCGAGTGAGTAACCCTTCTAGCAAACAGCAGGAAGTGCGGGAATTCTCGTGCACTACATCCCTTCTTTAGCAACTGGGTTTACCCTGCCAAATTTTTTCCAAGCGTATACTGAGGAGCACATGCATGTGATTGCTGCTAGATTTTCTGCTCTTAGATCCTAAACAGGATGGTAGATTAGTAGGAAGAAACATGAAAAGTTCAGAGTTTAAAAATCTGCTAAAAGTCCATGTGAGCTGACTTTAAATCTTGCTTTTTTTACATCTGACCTTTTCTGTTTGTCTTGCATAAACAGAGTAATTTTCTTATTTTTTCCTCAAGCTCTTCAGACTAATTAATTTTGTAACACTTCAGCATAAATCAGAAACAACATTACAGCCTCCTACACAAAATCATAGAAAATAACAACTTGAAGGGAAATCAGGAAATCACTTCATCCATTCCCCAGGTCTACTGTGTGGTAAACTGTACCCACATAATTCCTGATGTATTTTGGTATAATGATTTTTAAAAGCTTCGGTGGTAGAAATTCCTTCACAGAAAACCAGATACTTCTCAGTGGCAGCATGTGTAGGCCTTAGCATAAACTCAGTTTTTACTATTACCTGTTATTACTATTTGCTAAATCAGAACTCACTTCATTTTTACATTTATGTCATATTTATATTATATATTTAAGTATTCACATACACATAAATATTTTTATATATTATATAACAGTATAGTTAGTTTTATAAACTTTATGTTACATTTATAACATGAAAAATCTCCTGGCCGTTTAATTTTATTAGATAAATATGTCTCACTACTAGAAATGGTGTTTTTTGGTAGCTGCACATCATGGTTTTAACACAGTGACTATTTTCTTTAATCTCAACTGTCCTAATTATCAGGGCCTGCAGACCTCCAATAAATATTATCCATCTATAAATGATACTTGCTGTCCAACAAGAATTTACATTAACATATGCCATAACATAGAATAAATAAGCTAAGTTTACCAAAAAGGGCTGACACCTACTACTGGTAAATGTGACGGTATTTTATTCAATTGAGGAAATTCAGGACAGCTTTGAGTCACTGTCACTCACATGATGTTCAAGTGCCCCTGTACAAAAAATAACATATACAACTTTTTACCCCAGAGACTTTATACCTCAAATGTCTTAGACCAGTGCTTTCACTCTAGTTTCACTTTTTGTCAACATAACACTCTGAAAATTAAATTTTGCCAACACAGGATTATCTCCTCAGACCTGTTTCAGGAGACATTAAGTTGGCCCAGCCATTCCAACTGGGTTTATTTCCTCCACCAGGGGATTCCTTATATACTTTTGAGCCAGGATATAGCCTATGCCCTTTTTCCTAAAACTTAGTCAGAATGGGAAAAGGAAAAAATGAAGGAGCTCTACTGTGGTATCTCCTGTTACAAAAAATAGCTTCCAATGAATAGGCCAGAACCAGGACACTGAAAAAGTGACAAAAAGCCACCTTTGTCACCTCTCTCTGGTTCTGTGTCATAAGCGGGTGAGAAACTTGAGGAGACAGAAAAAATTGTAGCACTAAACAGATGTGTTTAGGAGGGGAGAAAACTGAGTCATTTCTGAAAAGCCATCAGTCAAGTTCTCTCCTATTTTCAGTAGGATTATTCAGAAGAAGGTGGAAAAAAATAAATTACTATAAATCAACATATCTGGCAGCAGAAATAATGTAGTAGAATGGAAAAAAAAAGGCCAGATAGTCAAGCTAGAGAAAACAATAGGCCATTTCCAAATTTAAGTATGGGCAAATTAATTTCAAAAAAAAAGCCAATGGGAGTGTTTAGCCAAGAACAAGATAATGATTTCTAAAATGGCAGAATGATGTGAAAGTGGCAGAGTGAAAAAAAGCCACAAATTAATGCAAACGTGTATTGCCCTTAAGCTCTAGGGATAAAACAAAACTGGCATGGATGATTTCTCAGTTACTAACAAAAGAGTGATATCTCATCAGTAAACAGTTATTCTGTTGGGGCTAGAACATTCATAGCAGCATTGAAAAAATCACCATCAATTCTACATTGGGTAGGAGGCACATGGAACATGCTCAGGAACTAGCAAACAATCTCTGAGAATTTTGAGAATGATTCATCAAAATACATAAAAACGTAAAGAACAAAGGAAAACGTGTATTCCACCAGAAAGAATGACATGCAAGTGCCAGGCTAAATGCCTCACATAAGGAAATTATTCATATCTATATTTATGAAAACTGAGTGTAAAATTAAAGCAAAGTGGTAACAATCTACGACATATAAGATAAACCTGTCTTGTTTATATGTTCATAGTATATCATGATACTATTTCATTGCATAAATCAGGCAGCAGCTTTGCATTCAATAAACACATTTTTCTTCTAGCTATTGCTACTCTTTATGTCTTTCACTTTTCTACCTTGTCCTTTTATTACTTTATCACCCAATAGCCTTAGTCTTATTAAGAACATGGCGTCTGATTGTTTTACATATTCTCAGATAAGTAAGGCAAACGGAGAAACTTTCTGTGCTAGACAGCGGAAGTTAGAGGGAAAGGGGTCACAAAGATCACAAAACTACAGTGAGTCATTTGGGCATGACATAGAGACAACCTTATGGAAAAAGCAACTGATAAAAATGTGGCTGAGATACAAAAAATTAGTCCAAAAATATTAACAAGGAAAAAACACTACTTTGGAATCCAAATACATGTAATAAGAAGAACTTCTTAAAGCTACAGCAAAATTTATTTTTAAATTAGCTGTTTAACATCCAGTCCTACCATAACCGCTTTTCCTACTAAGAGGACAATTTTTGTCAGGTAAATGTATCGTTCTCCTTTCTTCTTAGGCCATAAGGAGAAAGCTCCTGGTCATTGAAGGTAAGCAGAGAAGAGAAAAAGAGAATTCATGATACTTCCCACCCAAAGCTACTTTCAAAGTCGTAGGGAGTGAGGCATCCTTATGTATATGTATTCTGTGCATGTGCATCTATATATGGCCTACACGTGCCAACGCAGTTCCAGGTACTCAATCTACATAAGTCGGGTGACACTGGACTCAGCACTTACACAACGTGCACAGGCGCAAAACAAGTGCACGCAGAACAACCTCGGCACAGGCTGCGCCTCTGCAGCCATGGCATGCACATTTAGGGGTATCTCCTCCGAGGAAAGGCCAAGCCCTTGGATGCAAGTCAGACATTTCCATCATGGAGGCCAAGTCCTCACTCGAGACTCCAATTTCCACAGAAGGAACTGGCAGAAAAGCTTAACTACATTTAAGATCAATTTAAAAAGGGCATGAGGCATGGTGTCCTGTTTAAAAATCACGTGTGGTGCAATATGTTGAAAGAATATAGATCCCCCTTTCTTTCTATCTAAAAATACGTAGTGACATTTGAAAGAAGGAAGTATGGTCCAAATATAAATGCGGGAGATTTCAGCATTGTCATCCTGTGCTGCTAAAAACTATGATAAAATAACTAAACACCCATTGTTCCATATACACAGAGCCATTACCAGAAACTGAGCAATTGTAGGACACTGTGTATTTTCCATACATTCAGGGCATGATTGTGTTTTTGCTCATGCATAATAGTGCTTTACTTTTTGAGTAGCTCCACTTATGTCAGGGGTAGCACTCATGTGATACAAATAAACATATTCTAATACTGGTTTTTTTATTCCTTTATTGTTCTTTTACAATATAAATAAATATAAATACATCATTCCATTTTGTGGGTTTATTTTGGAAGATGTTTTCCTTCAAGGATAAGTGGAACAAAACAAACACTAATATATTTTTAGCAGAGTAAAATAATAAAATGATTACTTTAAATCTTAGGTATGTCATGAAAAGATAACGGTCTGTAGCAGAATTGAGAAGCCAAGATTTTTCTATTAATTATGACTATTGATTGCAAAAATGTGTTAAGTGCTTTAGAAAATATGAGGGAAGTGACTGCTATTAGGATAGAAAAAACATCTTGGATTTATGAAAGCGATTCTAGCATTTTGTGATAAATTGCTGCACACACCTATTTTTATATGGCATCCAGTTCTATGGACACTTTGAGGTCAGCAGCACGTGAGTAGGCTTCTTGCTTCCATCAAATCTGCAGAATCTGAATGCCAGTAAAGCATCCAGTCTTTTTTCTTATTTTCTCTTTTTTTTTTTTTTTTATAATGGGCTTTAAATATAGATTGACCAAAGAAGGGACAGAAAATCCAGACCTGGTTGCCCTCTCAGCATCAGAGATTTTGAAGAACACACTGTCATTTTATTTTTCTCTTTGTCTTTCATCTAGCTTCCCTTTTCTTGGCTTGAGAAACCTCTGACAGTCCATCAGAGAGGAGATTACATTCATACTACCTTATGCCCGGGCCAGCTATTCCAATTAGAAAATGAAGTTCTGGATCTGTTACTGTGCCATTCTAAATCTTCTGCCCAAAATGCACAATGATGATGCAACTTATGTCCAATGCCATTTATACCTACTTCTTGCAATTAAGAGGTGAGAGGAAGTCAGTGTGTGAGAGTCTGAGTGTGAAATCATTAAGTTACACCAGATTCTACATCTTTCAAAATCCCACACCAGATGTGCTGCTCTGTCTTTCATCAAAAGCATAACAAAAAGCCAAAAGATGAGGGATCAAGGCCATTAAACTAATCTTTCACCTCCACAC
Organism: Limosa lapponica baueri; assembly: GCA_002844005.1. Classification (NCBI taxonomy): domain Eukaryota; kingdom Metazoa; phylum Chordata; class Aves; order Charadriiformes; family Scolopacidae; genus Limosa; species Limosa lapponica. The sequence goes on along the minus strand of KZ505640.1, from coordinate 1,601,991 downwards.
ATGGCTGGAAATCTTTCCTCCAGAAAAGCTCAACTGGAGAAGCGTGGCCCCACAGAGGGCACCAGAGCTTGAACAGGACCAAGCCATCAGCCTTGACCCTGCTGCGGGATGCACTAGATGGTAGGACAGGGACAGCCACGGCTCCCTCCTCTGTCACTCTTCCCTTTGCCTTCCCCCAGCAGGGATGGGGGTGAATACACAGCTGGAGCACGGACAGGACAAGAAGTTGACTCAGGCTAGGGCACCAGCAAGCACCAACAACTAACAAGCGCTGCACTTGCACACAGTTGCTGTAACAGTGATTTTTTAGCAGCATACATCAAAGAACATGATTCAGCCAAGACCAGCAGACCTGTATCTAAACATCTTAGCACCGACCTCGTGAAACACTTCAACAGCCCTGTAATAACATCAATGTACCCAGTATATCACATGCAAAATTTTACACCTAATAATGAACTTCACACCATCTTCATAAAACAGACAAACGCACTGGTTTTAGTGTTACTCTTTCCCGTAACACATTAGTTTTCTCATTTTCATTAGCCCTTTAAACTATGATACAAAGCATTTTATGGCAATGAAATGTCTTTTCCTCTTTGTCCAATACAATGACCCCCAACCTGTTCAGAACATCTCAGGGCATCACTGTAATACAAACACATAATTGAAAAACATTTAAGTTCTCACAGCTTGCTGCAGTGAAGTTACGTTTTTTTGGTTGTTTTTTTTTTTTTTTTAAATAAGTAATATATTTCAATCAGTAGTATCTGCTTGCTTGTTTCTATTTCCTGAAGAAATATTCTGAAAAATGTTACCTTCAGTAATGCTGCAGGCACATGATTTGCTGTATGTATTTTCTGTGTTGGCTTTTCAGACACAGAACATGTTCTCCTTCAGTTCTAAATGAGCGACTGTGTCTTCCCTTACACAAGGTCATGCTATATAAACCAAAGTCGCTTCCTCTTTTTCGCAGAAAACTCATTTCCCATTTATTAAACAGAAGCGTTAAGCTCTGACTAATGTAAAAGCATAACTATTTTGACTACTGTCAGCCTTTCAGAGAAATTTCAGGATATTACTCTAAAATTAGAAACAATAGGTATTTCTAAAATGTTGTTCTTCTGACACAGTTCTACTGAAGAGGCCATGAAAAATAGCACAGTATCTTTTAGCAAGTGTCCAGCACTGCATATGATAAATATGAAAAAAAAATATGAAAAATCAAATACACATGCTTAGTTTAATGAATAACAATACTATTCAATACCAAAAGCTAAATGAAAATTAGTACAACCAATTACTATTTCCTTATAAGGTCACCAGCATTTATAAAAAATTAATGTATGTAAATATTTTAATATTATTTTAAATTATGGGTACAATTTCTCTCCTTATTCACTTTAACTGTTCCAGCAAATCGATACACAATTTGTGTTACATTTTGCAACCTATAATATTTTATAGATTTTTCAGTAAAGTTGTAAGTATACTTACCAAGCAATGTGACAGTTAGATTCAGAAAATAACATGTGGCATTGCATTGTTAACACTCAGAATACAAAACATATTCCCTGCTCTGAAAATGGCTCTGAATCCATTTTTTTTCCTATTGCATTTGGTGTTGAAATGTATCTTTTGTCTATATGAATTTTAGATGTTTTTTTCTGACCCATTTGGGAGCTTTCAGGAAATAAATTCTTTATGTCAAATCTCATTTCTTCATTAATGTTGCATTTACTGTACACAAAAATGGCATCTCTGAACAGAAAAAGTACTGTTCACTTCATGGAGGTTTACAAACCATTTTTCTGAGTTTGAGACAGTCTTTTCCAAAGTGGTCATGCATATGGTTTTGCCTTGGGCGTGTTCTCTTCTTCCATAAGAAATTTTTTCCCAGGTAAAATTTTCAGAATTTTTTTTGGGCCTTTGTTTAGAATTTTAAGATGTACTTCAACATATTCAAGTCAACTCTGGATATTTCTGAAGTACATGGCCTTCTTAAACATCAGATGTAGTATGTAGCTAATTCAGAGCCGTGAAATATGTTGCCACATTAGAAAATTTCTGGCTATGTAGGTGTAGGAGCCTACCATCTGCAGGCAATTCAGTGCTCTTCAGTGCCTCTGGCTTTATAACTTTTGAGCTTCTTAGTGCATGTAACATATTTGTCCAGGAAATCCTCTGCTCAAGTGCTCCTACTCTTCCCTTGAATAAGGATCAACATTTAGGTTTTGACATCCCTAACACCTACTAGCAACTTCCAAATCTAAAGATGATGAGCACATAACCACGAAGATCAGCAAGTCTCTCCTCACATTTCAATTGGTTTCTACATTCTTTACTATAACCAGTTTCCTTGCTATTTCTGAGTTTTGCCATTAAAACCCAAGTGACAAATATACACACTGATAGTTTACAAAGTTTTTGCACTGCTCTCAGTCAGGCCAAAACTTCAGCCCTTCCACTGGCCACTGAGGAGCCAGGCTGGTACCCCATGAGTGTACGGGAACCACCCAGGTTCCTTCCACCCCTGCTGAGAGTGCACTGAAGGCCACATTCCCATCTTAGCATTAGACATAACAAAATCTGATCAAATGCGGCTTGTTGACCCTCAGGATGTCATTTCAGTTGATTTGCACCCACGCTACCCTTCTCTGTACTCCCACGGTTTCATTATATTGCTTCACCTGAAATTCCCTGACTAGACACCCTGCTCCCCTCCCACCCACACATACAAATGCTGCGCCTCAACATGCCATTTGGTTTGCACGCTCTTGTGAGGGAACTTTAAGGGAAAGCATTCCCCCCACACACATACACAAAAAAGCTCCCTTTTCCATAGCTTAACTTCACTGCAAAGTAAATCCTCATGCCATAACAGCTATCACGGGAAGCTGAAGAGTAGTAACAGCAAATGGCAGAAACTCATAAGTCACTGTTAAAAGTGCTTAATAAATTTCTTCTTTGTAATGAATATATCCGTTCTTTGTGCCCAATCCTTCATTCAGCGTCAGTAACAAAATCTTGTAAGCCGTTAGAGATGAACCAGACCTTCTAGACTGTAATATTACATAGATTCTGCTGCTATAGGCCGTTCTAGAGCGTCATCTAAGAGCCAAAGATTCTGACCACTTTGTCTGTTTCTCCAGAATTTTTGACTGTCTCAACAGTCATGCTGAAATAGGAAAAAGGAAATATTACTGGCATTTTGGTTATTTTTTGTTTTGTTATAGGAAGTTTTTCTATGCTTCCCTACTCTACTTACTGGTTACTTCTTCTTTATTCAATATGACTAATTTGTAAACATGATAACAACCTAGTTCTTGTTAGAAACTCCCAGGAGGTGCTGTTGCGGCAGATGCTGGATTGTAACCGCTGAGTCATTGTGTCATCTGATCATACCAAAACTGAGTTCTAAAGTTACAAATTTATACCAAAATTAAATCAAAATCACTAGCTGGTAGTGGAAAATCCTTTGTTCTGGCTCTATATTTTAGATAACTCCTGTAAAGCACTCAGGATTAAGAAAAGTTACTGCAGACCTTTGCAGTAGAGCAGGACATGCACCAGGACCGGGTGTCTGAGTTTCTTACCCACCGCTCCATGGGACTGCATGTCCCCATCATCCTGGAAGAGTCCTTATACTAGAAAATAGTGTTTCTTAAACTTAAGAAGAAAGAAAAATCTAGACATACAGCCTCAACTGACAGTCCTCAATGCAGAGAACCAGCATAAGTAATGTAACATTTTTGGACAAGGATTTCATTAGCAATCTAGGGAGAGGGTTATTTGTTTATTTCTAAAAGCTAAATCAAATGCTGATAATGATAAATGATAATAACAGCAAATAGGAAGATGGAAATAAATAAAATATCATAATTACCAAGACAAGGAGACGACCAATGGCCTCTGTCCCTCCCAAAATATCTATAAGAACACAGAAACTTCACAGGCGGTGCCCTCAGGAGCAAGACAGGCAGAGGGGAACCTGGGGGGAAGGGGCTGGGGGAAGGCGAGGAGACGACGAATCCCCCAGCACTTCCTAGTGATTCCCTATCTAGGGAATAAAGAGAGGCAGTAATATAACCTGCGACAGCTGTGCATTGCCAGTAGTGCCTACCAGTCCACACTGATTATATGCTTGCCTTAGGCAAACCTGTTGTCCCACTTTCTCCCTCAAAGATGAAAACCTAATTTCATCAATGAAATTCTAAGTTTGATGTCCAGTATAGGTTCCCTTGACTAATATATGCCCCATATGTACCTCTACATATGTACCCATATGTATGGCTATGTACCTCTCCCCCTGTACTCTCATTGATTGCCTGCTATCTGAATGCACAAATTATCCACGTCTGAGAGAAGAAGGAACCAAGCTATAAGGGAAGAATTAGTCATTTTGCACTCGGGAAATTCTGTCTTTGGTCATGTATTAGCACAGAAATGTTTAATGACAAACGACAAGTTATGTCACAAATAATTTTTTTTTCTTTGTAGTAAATAACTGCATGTCATGCTAGAACAGGAACAATAATTATTCCTTTAAAGTCAAAAGGAAAGATTGTTGGAGTGAGAGCTATACAGTGACACACATGTTGTCCTATTCTGGCTTGTAATTTTATTCATGAGGCCTATTATATGACATACACATTTTTAAATCCCCTGAAAAAAAAGCCCATTTCCTGCAATTCATACAACTGAAGTATAGCTGCATACAAACCACCCACCCCACTGCATCTTCCTTTAAATGAGTATCCAGGTAAAGACACGGAAGAGCATCATATAGAAGAATGTATTTCTATAACTAGCATGAGGTCCATGATCCTTTCACCTTTCTGGGTGTATTTAATATGGGCCTTACTAAGTGAGAGTTTAGCAGCTCTGCCCCAGAGACACCAGCCTGCATTGCTGCCTAACACCTTTGTCCTCAACTGGCACAACCTGCTGCGATGAAGATGATAGTAAAAATGCTGAGCTCCCTCTCCACTGCAAATAGGGGGATTGATCAGGCCTGGGGTTCTGGCTTCAGCAGGGAGACCGTGCAGGGGTTAAGGTGTTAGGTATGGAAAGATACGTCAGAAGAAATTGCTGCTGCAGTGTGTCCAGGCACCATCAGTAGCCATCCCTAACCTGCAGTCAGCCACTAGAGGGAACACATACATCCTAGAATTACTAACATAAGAAAACCAGATGTTTGCATTTTCTTAATTGTTTATAGTCCTTTTAGAATTCTTTTCTCAAAGCTGTCACCTACATGAAGTTTCTGAAATGTGCTCTACTGAGCCATCTCAAGTCAGAGAAAGTACAGCATTAAGGTTTAAGTGAAAGTGGAATCTTTTGAAGTGAAAAATTTTTACCTGCAATTCAACTTTTTGCAACCCAATCTGCCCCATTTTCTTGCAGATTTGCAGAAAAGCTCAAAAACATCACTGAGCTTTTTATAAATAAATCTGAGTGAGAACTTTTCAAGGAAAATAGCCTAACACAAAATGTGGACTTACTAAAGAATCCTCTTTTGCGGAAATGAAAATGATGTTTAAATTCAGTAAGTTCCCAATTTCAACTTTCATGGAATTTCTAGACAGAGCAAAAGTGTGAATTGCAACACCGGAGAAGCAGTTCTGCCCTCCTTTTTGGCTTTCTTGCATCCCAGGTGAGAGACAAACCCAAGAATCTCTTGGATAACACTGCATTGATCTGATTTTCAGAAGCTACTTCAGTTTGCATAACCAAAAGAGAAAATTTATTGAAGCAGGATATCTTTCCTTTCCTCACGAGGTGAATTCACTAACTAGAGGCATATTTACTTTTCTGGAACCTCTTTCTCCAATAAATTTGTAGTTTCTGGTTTATTCTAAGACAACACAGGAGTTTTTAAGGTCAGAAACTTCTGTATAACAGAAAATAATAATACCAAATAATACCATGTTTTGGGTGTGGATTTTTTTTTTGATGGGAAGCATGCTGACAGAAATACAAGAATTCAAATTCTGTTTGTAGTTCATCTTTCTTCCCTTGTACTTAAGAAGTCCACAATATTAAGTCTGAGCTTGTCTGACTTACTATTTCATCTGGACCAGTTTCTTGTATGTTAAAAGGTATGGAAAACTATTAGTATTTAAAATGAGTGTTTGTTTTTAAGGTCAAAAAAATTTCACACAGTCTTGACCCCTGGCCAGAGAGAAGGGAATTTGTTATTTATGGCACTCCAGAGTACATGGCTAGCCCACTATGTTTTCAGAGATACAGAAGGAAACTCCTTCAGGCAAGCAGTCAACAGGGAAGCCAACCAATGTAAAGCAGTACAGTATGTAGAGAGTTAAATATCTGTCATCCAGACTGTCAAAGGGTTTTTAAAGTGGTAACTTAAGATCTTAAAAGAATTTCCACAAAATAATTAATAGACAACATAATAGCCTATATTTTTATATATATATTTAAACTGCAAAGAATAAAATATAAAAATGTGTATTTGTGGTGGGTTGTTAATATCTACTGAGAAGATTGACCTTTAGAGCACCAAATGAGGTAGTTAAATAAGGAAAAAAAATGGCATTTTTTAATTAAAATGCAGTTTAAAAATAAACTAAAAAATTTAGACTGGGGACAGACTACACACTCACAAGATCATCTGTATGTTAAGGAAAAGAATTTTAAGAACTATTCATATAGTGTTGCATTGTTTTTCTGAGAAAAATGCTTCAGAAGCCCATAAGGTGGCAGCAAACTCCTTTTTAGTTGAGAGCAGTAACTTGCACAAAGTTGATGCTTTTAATGCACCTCCCACCCATCGTCCAATTAACACCAAAAAAATTAGGGCACCAGTAGCAAATGCATTCCTTTAATTTAAAAAGTATTATTTCTCACCAGGAACATCAGATGCTTTAACAAAATAAAGCCAAATGCCATTTAGATCCTCAGGATAAAAAAAGCCCCAACCCTCCCACAATGAAAGGACAGAAAGCGCCCTACTATGAACTGACTGGCAACTTCTTTTCATGACAAATCAGCTGATCTCAGTGCTCTGGCTATTGAGTGAGCAGAACTAACAACATGGCTTACGCAAGGGTTCACTGTCATAAAACCCCCTTCTCTGAGTTTGAATGTTACTGGGCCTCGTGCCATTTCAATACTCAGTATCTGGGGAAAGCACATATTTGCAAGCAGCATAGAAAATATGTTACTTTTCACAGTCATGTTTACAGCTAAGGAATCTCCATCTGTGCACTAGAGAGGTTCATTGTCAGAAATGAACAAGCTGCATTGTGTGTGAAATACTCTCATTGCTTCTACAACTCTACAGCTGCAACAAGTCTGTAAAAGTCTCATCTACAAGCCTCGTCCTGTTTTCCAAATCCATTTGATGCTGCAAACAAGTTACCATGTGTTTGGGCTTCCCCAGATATATTTAAACTTTTTGCACTGCAAATGCCCAGGCAGAGTGAGTGGTACTGTACAGCTGCCGAGGAGGGCAAGGCACAGATTTATGGCTAGACTCCTGACCAGGCAGAAATTCCAGACATGGATACTCTGCATATACATTTCTAATCTCACTACACATATAGTCAGCCTGGTGCTTCTGCAAAGCGTTTGATTCACTGAATCTATATTGCACAGTCCCATAATTTCATCATACTTCCCGATTCTGTACAAATGCTAGCCTACAGCACCCACTGTACATAATCCACACTAACAAACACACACGCACAAAAAAAATCATAGTTAAGGTTACATAGCAGCCATTTTCATTTTGGTCATAACATACACAAGCCTAACCACATTACTGGAGTCCATATTTAACAAGAGCTTGTTTCTTCAGTTTTCAAATAAAGATTTTTTTTATGCCTGCTACCTTGGCAATATCAGCCTGAAGTTTTGCAAATCAGGCCAGTTAAAAGCTTGTAAAACATAGCAAGAATGAAGACTTGCATTTCTGAGTCGTCAGAGCCTTCCTTGGCTTCATCATCAAACTAACGAATGAGCGACTTGTAGAGGTCCATAACAGTAAGACAGCAGCCTGTGGAACTAGACCTGAGCTAGATCACACTGCCTCATAGGCTGCAAGGTTTACATCTACAACTTTAACAACCATCACCTTTTCCTTGCCTGTGAAGGAGCGAGGAGGATAGAATTTGCCATTTCCTGACTTTCTCACAGGTGTTTCCTATTCCTACACTTCCCCTGACTTCGTTCCTGTACTGTTGAGTAGACACTGGTTTCCCTGCTTCTGCTTACACAAACAATCACTGAACATTGCATTTTGTCAGCTGAGATAAAAGAAGTCAGTGCGCACTACGCTGATGTAGAAATACCCAGTGTCAGGATATTCCTCTGACCTTCAAAAATGACACCCTTTTTTATCTGCGTTTCATGCATTCCTGTGAGATGTCTGGTTTTATGCTTTCCTGATTCCGTAAGATCATATATTACTTTGTCACAATTAAGGCACTAATATTAATAACTTTACATTACTTTAAATCAAAAGAAGGAAAACGAAAAAGAATGAAGTTCCATATCTGCTCATTAAATTAATATGATATCAGCTGTGAGCTAAACTTGTCAGAAAATTGAGCTGGTTTAGCTGAGATTTATCAACGGACCTTTTACATGGAAGAACTGTGACCTTTAGTTAGCACTATATTTTCTTCTTTGGACCTTGTTCAAAAGCTAAACTAACTTTGACTCTTGGCGCAAAGCAAAATAAGTAATAAAATGTCTTCTCTATGTAACAAAGAATAATTCTTTGGGAGGCTGGAAGACGTTCCTGCTTTAACACATACATATTTTGGGAATGGTTTAATGAAACCATAGAAAATACAGTGGTCTAATTCTGAAATGTTTTATATATTGAATATACAAATATTTATACATGAAATAAAATCACGGCATGGGAAAGACATCTTCATTCAGCACTTACTTAAAGATATATGAATCAATGACACAAAGAAATTCTCTGATGTCATACAGTTATTTAGTTCCTTCAGAACTAGAAACAGCTTTTAGAATTGCCTTCTTGGGCAATGGAAAACATGGACCATTCATACTGTTACTTCTTACATCAGTGGTTCTTTCACACCTCTCCCTTTTCTCCATGTAAGCTGTAACAATCTCAAGTTTATTTACATAAGCTGAAGCCTTAGGAAAATTGAGCTTTTTAAGCAAGACACATCTTGGAGTTTTTATTTGTATGTAATTTCAACTGAAACGGTTGGTATGTTTTTAGAACAGAGAACAGCATTCCAGAGCTGGATTTCTTACCATTGCAAGAAGTTATCAGCCTCACCCTTTCATTACGTTTTGCTTTCTGAGATGCCTGCTGGGTTGTGCCAATTGTTTTCAGAGCAACAGAATAAATGAGGCTGCTGTGATTCACCCATGCCAATGTGGGCACAAAGTTGTGCACATAGGCACAGTTAAGAAGGAAGGGGACTGCTTTGGGAGAGTCAGTGGTATCTGATGTATCTCAAACTACAGCCTGAGGATGCTGTTTTGATGGCTTCAGCCTAAGTCAAAGGTGTCACAGTTCCCTCTGATCGCTTGTTTCCTGCCATCCCTTGGTGCCAACACCAACAGAGTGAACTAATCCAAACAGATCAACTGGCAGAATTAACCTTGTCTAGGTTTCCTAGAGAGGTGGTAAAACCCTGAAACTAGGAGACAGAAGGTGTGGGGCAGGCTTCAGCTAATACCAAGTTATATCAGCTCAAACTGATACGGAAAGGGAAGTGAAAAGGGGCAGCATTTCACTGGAAACAAGTCTGTGGTTTTTAAAGGGAAGAAGGCTTCTGGGGATGACAGGAACCATAAGTTGTTACCTTATAACACTTAGACAGATGAGCTGGGAAGCTTTGGAGACTAACAATCAATTGTAAATGACTGACTAATGCCTATGACAGTATTTGGTTTTCTGCTTCACATAATAGTAACTAAATCTTAATTTTACTCCATTACTTTATCGAAGCCAAATGCAACTTCAATCCCTTAGTCTTAAAAAAGGATAAAAGACAGTAGTATTGTCATCACTAACTCACTCAGGCATTGATTAAAATTTGGGGGAGGGAAGTGGTTAAGAAGGAGTGGAGGAATAAGAGGCAAGGAAACCAATGTCATCCATGTACGATGAAACCCACTGGCTAAATTCCTTAGCATTTTGCTCACATTTAGATAAATCAAATACTACTGACTCAGTACCCAGATTATCTTTAGGTTTCATGAGTAATTTGGTAGAACTATTTGGTTGGGTTTCTACAACTCAAAGGAGCTTTCAAGGTTACTTTTCTCTGAGCTTCTACAAATAGTCTTACTTTTTATGAAAGACTTGAAGAGAAAGTTGTATGCCTAATAATACCTGAGATGGCCAAACTAAGCAAGATTTCCTGGAATTTTATTTAATGGTTATTCCCAGTAACTGTATGTTCATTTATACAGTCCTCCTGCTACCTTTGCTTGGCTCTAACAGGTGCCCAGAGGCCCTTCCAAGCTCAGCTGTTCTGTGAATCTGTGATTCTGTGAAAATGAGTTAAACTACTCTGGCCTCAAGGCTGCAAATACTCACCACAGCTAGGGGTGATCTGACAAGAAAGAGTGTGATTAACTAAACATCACAGATAAAAAGAAATTGCTGTTTCTAAAGGCTGAATCACATCATCCTAAGACTGGGGCCTAAGTAAGCCAGGTGAATCACGCACTAGTAGCACTTATTTCTTTCCATAGACTATAAAGGCAGCTCAGAGTGACTCATACATTTAACTCCTACACATCCAAAATTGAATGATGAAAAGTTCTTGCTTGATAAGGAGAGACAACTGTATCTGTCTTCAGAGGGAATACAAGAAGTTGTAGAGTACCCTATGATCTGTGTTTATTCCTGAGCAATAATGATGATTGGACAGGTTTCTACTGAGCAAATGATGTGTGCTAAAAGCAGGCACTGTCATTAGCAGCAGTGCTGTTACTCCACATTTCCCTTCCGCTCATAGCTCTTTTCTCCTCAGTAGCTGGGGTTTGTTCTTTTATTTACTTACTCCAGCTTGGGGTTTGTTCAGTTTATTATTTGTCTTCAGATTGCTGTTTCTTGTAGCTTCTAGGAATATCCACAGGTAACAGCGTCTGGGTGACTAAGGCTTTTTTAGGGTGGTTCATGATTGAAAATCAGCTACCTCTTTAGTCATTGGCTTCCTACTGATTAGGGAGCAACCTGCTGTTCATCCACCGTGGGGATACCTATTTAGCTGCTAAATAGGAATGCAGCAAACAGAGTTTGCTAGTTTGTAGGGCAGCTTGTTTAAAGAAGGCTTAAAAATAATGGCTCCAGGTGGTCTGGGACTGTCCAGCAATGGTGGTGATGTGCCACATAGTGCAGTCTCTGTCACTAGCTGAAGAAAACACCCTGGAACATAAAAGACGTCAACCCTGATGGCAGTCTTGAGGGCAGGTGGCCATGTAGTGTCCAGGTGACAGGTTGCAGGGAGTCTCTGGCCTGGGGTTAATGCTGGGAAGTGTGTTCTGTTGACGCTGCCAGGTAAAGGGGTTGTGGGGTGAGGTGGCTGACTGCATACTTCTGTGATGTTTTCTCCCTCATTACAAGAGCTCTTCAGTATTTTGAACATCCTTGGGTAACCAAAATACCCCTATTGATACTTGTTAGGAATACTGTTTTGGCTTTTTCTAAGGATATTCCTAACTATTTAGGAATATCACCCAGGCCCTGAGAAAGTGGGATTATGGGTGGTAAGGAATGTGGCCTCAGTCCATTGATCCTGCCTGTCCAGATCCCTCTATAGAGCCTTCCTACCCTCAAGCAGATCAACACTCCCACCCAACGTGGTGTCATCTGCAAACTTACTGAGGGTACACTCAATCCCCTTGTCCAACCGGGGAGAGTTCAGCAAAAAGCCACCAAGACAGTCAGTGACTGGAGCATTTACCTTGTGAGCAGAGGCTGAGGGAGCTGAGCTTGTTCAGCTTGTTCAGAAAAGGCAGCTTCAGGTGAACTTAGGGACCATCAAGAGGACAGAGCTGGGCTTTTTACTAAGGTGCAGTGGGAAAATGAGAAACAGTGCCCATAAATTGAAAGATGGGATGTCCTGACCGCATACAAGGAAAACATTTTTCACTGTGAGTATAAACAAGCGCTGGAGCAGGTTGCCCAGAGGTTGTATAAACTCTGCCCTTGGAGGTTTTCAAGACCCAGCAGCACAAAGCCCTGCGCAATATAGTTTGAGTGTGGATGCTGCTTTGACCAGAAGGTTGGAGTAGATGAGCACCCTTCCAACCTGAATGCTTCTGTGAAATATTCTTTTCCCTCTGCATCATTTGTATGTAGTGACAAATCATGGGTAACCCAGTGAAAGAGAGTGGACATAACTGACAACAGCAAGGATCCCACTCCCACCCATGCAACAGCTACTCTGGAAATCCCATCTCGCTTTCTAAATTCAATTCTTACTTTTCTTTATAGTGGGGAACCTTAAAAATACTTACAGAAATGAATATTTTGACAATATTATCACCTTCCTTTCACTGACCCCTTAAGTAGGCCAAGATTACAACCTGTGGTATTCTAAGATCTCACTGTAGTTTGATGATCTGCTTCTCACCAGATTCAGCTCCCCCTCAAAAGAAAAAGAAAATTGTGAATTATTTTTCCCCCCCAAAAAAATTGATACCAAAATTGTAATGGCAGCCATGGTAGAATTTCATCCTTACTTATATTAGAATTTCAAAGCAGAGAGTATGCTCATGCTATACTATACTAAAATGGCGTTTACAATTTAAATCATAATTATCTCTGAAAGCTAATTCAAAATCACTGGCATTTTATAATGATCATCCAAAGATGGGAAAGTCTGTAAAGCAACTAGAGCATTCTCATACTTCACAACAAGACTACTTTTAATGTAATTATAGCAATTAAGGCCCTTCTATTAATAACTTTCTTTTCAGATTAATAAGCCACTTATGTAGTACAATATAAAGAGGCTTCTAATTACAGTGACAGCATTGTGATTTTTGAAAACTGTTTAATAATGCGTGATAAGTGACTGCCAACTTGCATTAAGATGTTTTAGGAATCCTGCATAGACCTGATGTTTGATAATCCTGTTTTGAAGACATGATTTGAATTGCAAATTGAATTCAACTGAAAATGCAGCATTTTTCTGCCAGAAGGAGTAGAATCTTTATTTTCAGAACTGAGCAGACCTTTAAAACCATAGCAGCACTTGATAAAAAAGGTCTGTAATTTATCATTATTTGATGTAGCTGGCCATCTGATTCAAAGCACACTGATGACTGATCACTGATGAGAAAAACTTCTCTTAATAATCTGAGTGGATCAAAATCTTAAGGGAATTGTCTGGTTTAAACAAGGCAGCCTTTCAACAGGAAAGATAAGCTAGTCCAGAAGAAATAAATAGAGATATGTTATTTGACTTAACTAACAACAGGAAATTGTAAAATGTTGAAACTGAGTCTCTATTCGACTGCTCCAGAGCAATATATCTATTTTAGGTATTTATAAAGTTACTCCCATGCTGCATATGAAGCTCTTAGATTCTTGAATCATTTTTTTTCAAATGTCATATGGGTTAAAGGAAGAATTATTATTCATATTTTATACATGAATACTGAGATATCAAAACATAAGATTTTTCAAAAGAGAAATCAATAAGATTAGAAGAATGTTAGCTGGCTTTTTTTCTGAAATTTTTATCTCCAGTACATTATTCAGAGTCATGTAACCATTTCAGGTTACTAAGCCTAAAGTGAATGATCGCTGAGCTATATTGTATTGACAGGTTTCAAATTGAGCTACCAAATTGTGACAAGTTTTTGTGAAAAAAATATTTCAGAAGTTTATAATATGTCAAACTTAGAATCAAACTCACCTATCCTTTAGAAAACATAAAAAGAGAGAACCCAGACTTACTTTCAGCAAAAATTCAAGTATTCATTGCACAGATTAGAAATGTTAGACTTACAGTTGGATGCACTTTTGGAGGGAACAATTGACTTAACAAAAAGGCAGGTTTACTTAATCTGATTGTATTTGTGATGCTGGGCTGAGCTTGACAAATAGGTTTTAGTTAAAAAAACAAAAAAACAAACAACATTCACAGGGGACATTTACAAATGGCAAGAAGGGTGTATTTTCTTGCCAAATCTTACCTGCTAGTGCATAATAAAGTTGCCTGAGATTATAGAAATTGCCTAGTTTATATATTCTAAATGTGACTACACTCACAACCATCCCACAAGAAATGGAATGGATAATTATTCAGAAGCAGGGGTTGCTCCTTCACAGCAGGGATTCTGCACAAACAAGGATATATCAGAAAAAGAACGTTTCTTGTCAAAGCTGTTCTGCTCAGTACAAAATATTTTAAGTACATACTTGGTGAGACAGAATTTTTCCTTATTGTGTAGGTCACAGGATTTGTGTGGGAGATTCAGTATAAAAAGACAAAGTATTAGACAAAGATCTCCCATATTTGTACAGTGGAAGGCCCTAAGCACAAGACTACCCAGAGGGAGACCAGTACATCCACTTAGCTTGTTTCTGGATGTATCCATTAACATCTATTCAAAATGCCTCCAAAATTAGCCTCTAGCTGTCAGTAAAATTTCCAGTGAAACAGGCACAAGAGTTTTTAATTCTTACAAAAAAAAGACAAAATATTCTCCACAATTCAAGTTCCAGGAAACACCTTAATCATCTGGCATCAACAATAAACCAATTCTTTCTCTCCTCTATTGTTCTACCTCTACAAGCAAATAAAACAAAAAAGAAACAACAATAAACAAATTTTTAAAAAAGAAAGATGCTGGGTAGGATGTGAGGCAGGGAAGTTTTCATCTCAAATTGTTGATGTTTGACAAAGTTATAACAAACTGAAAATAGACCCTGTACCGGGAAGTGTTGGATAGCCTTGGCTATCCAACTATATTTCATGGAAAAATGAGCAAAGAAAGAAATGAAAGAAAAAAGCATTGAGAGGTAGATGTGTACTTGGGCACACTGCTGGGTTTCTTTTCTTGTGTACCTTTTTGTATATATTCCCTTAGTAACAGATAAATACAAGATGCTATCAAGCTATATTAAAATACTTTTTTTAAGAAAGGAAGGCAAAACATGGATGAAAAAAGTAAACAAAGACTTTGGTCACTCCATATAAGGGAGTGGGAAGAAGATGGAAACCAAATGACAGAGCAGCAAGGGGTAAGAGAATGCATGCATAGAAAAAAACAAGGAAAATATATTAAAAGCTCTAATCTGATGAACCATATTGTTCATACTTTCTTTTTATTAATATCTTGTGAATCCATTAATCCTTACCAGTAAAGGAGTACAACTGAGGCATATATAAAACAGCTGTCAGAAATTCTGCTGTAATTTTTCATGCCTAATACATACAGAAAAGAAGAAATACACCATATGGGCAATGAAGAAAGGAAAACACAAAATGCCATATAATTTCAACAGCTTCTGTTTTCTTCAGCATTCATGCACCATATTCATTCCAACAGCTTTGAGACAGCAACACACCCATTGTTCATTAGAACTAGATGCTTGACCATGAATTGTTTTTCAGTCCTGAGCTTATATGTTGCAATTCTTCTACTACTGCCCATTGAACAAGCCAGAACCTAGTCAGTACTGTACTTCAAGGTGTGCAAACACACTGACCCAAACTTTGGGATTCACGGATTTGTTTCTTGCTCTGTGGTATGCACAACAGCCAGTTTCTCAGTGATACAGTACAGAAGACATGAATTCTAGAGTGTCTCCTGCACAACCAGCCACCTATGCTTGCCTCTGCCTGTCCCATCTTCAAGGCCCAATCCCTAATCCCCTCCAGACATCATTTTGTAGTAAAGCTGTCTCATGGTTGTATTTAATAGTCCTACCACTTCCACTTCTGCAATGACTTCTCTCTTTATTTGCCCCCCTCATGGAGTTCCATGAGAAATTCTCTGCTCCCAGCTACACCCTCCTCCCCCTCTGCTTGTGCCCTCTCTGGTGTTCAATTTCCTCCACAACAAATTCAGCTCACTAAGCTGACAGGAAATCTAAATCTAAACATAAATACATTTCTTCTCGTCTACTGAGTTGAACTGGCTACTCAAGGAATCAGAGAAGCACCAGAGGTGGCACAGGGAAGGTTATGAGTCTGCCCAAAAGGCAGCAGGGAGGGAAGGAGGAAGAAAAAGAACTGCTGCTTTAGTCAGAAATGCCTGTTAGATATGATCAGTTGTCTTCTCTAATTGCTTCTCAGCTACACAGGTATCTTTAGTGAATTGTCTTCATAAGCTAGGTGGAAATCTTTTTATCTCTCCCCAAAACACACTTGTTAGTTGTATGCAAGCCAATAAACTGTTTGAAGTCACTGGCACTGTGTGGTTGTGTAAAGCCAAACACACAGGCAAACTACCTCTAGGGCAAGGCCTAACAAAGACCAAACGCAGTGAGTGTATGTGAGCATCAACCTGTGGCTGAACTCATGCCTTTGTAGGCCCTTTGTAGTCACGGGAAAAGAAATCAAGTTTCTTAAAAGCTTCTGAAAATTCTTTTCATTTGCTGAAAATGCAGTTTGCTCTGATTCTTGATCTGTTCTTGAGACAATGTCACCTTTTTTGTAGTGAATACCACTCCTGCAGATCTGTCCTCTTGAGCCATGCTTTTCATCTGCTTCAGAGCTAGAAAACCTCTACACCAAAGGCCTCCAAATCAAACATGAGGATACAACAGCCAAAGTGAATTGCATCTGACAGACTCCACAGCTGCCACAGATATAAATGACACATTTTCAATTTAAATGAAGGCACAAATGTAGGGAAATTCTCTCCATGGATGATTTATGAATCTCAACTAGTATTCCCATCTGCTGGATTAGGGCGTAAACTTGTATTTAAATAGAGGCGACAAGTGCTAGACTCATTGCAAAGTCATATTATATTATATGACACCACTTAATTCTGAAGAAGGATTAGAGTTCAGTAGAAAATCTTCCAGGACTGAAAAAAAGAAGAGAAGTAGCAAGTCCAAGCAAGGAGCTTACTTATTGTAGTTTAGATAATTGTCCAAATTTTAATTATTCTTACTGTATATCAAACATAACACCAGAAACTATAAATCATTCCCACTGAGAGTAGTTCTTTGACAAGTTGTAAGTTACTGGGTAAGATCTCAAATGGATATCTCTTTCGTTGGGCTAAGAGTGGGTTTGATCAGTAGCAGAAAAAGCAAGATCTAGCAGTCTGATCTATCGAAGTGGCAGCTTGGAGATGTATGACCCTAATGACAACCCCAATCCACTTGAGAGAAAAATTTCTGTTGGCAGACCCAAGCCAGAAGGTTTTTTAATGGCTATAAAAGGAGTCTGGTATGCAGAAAAGCTGATGATCAGTGCCTGCTTCCTAAGACTTAACGGACTTGCTCTTCTCAGATGTGGGTGGCAAGTACAGTAAGAGTCTGTAATTATGAACGGACACATAAAGAATTCAATTACCTATTAATGTTCCTTGGCATTTGTAGCCATAAAAGCATGATCTCATATACTGTAACTCCTTTCTTTCAATAGTGTTAGACATCATCTATGCAAGCCTAGGCTGAAGTTATTAAATTTACATTATAGCAAAAGAGTCGCTATGTTTCTATCCAGCTGGTACTTATGTTATCCCTTTTTAGATATTATATACAATCTTTATGTAAATTGTTACTAATGGAAAAGCTGAGAACCACAGAACATTTGCTGGAGCTCTCTTGTATGGGAAAGAAGCCAAACAAGTGCTCATAATATTATTTTATTAGCAGAGCTGTATAGGAAATTATTTCCCATCCCACAGTTTTTTGAGAGATCAAAAATTGTCTTGCATTGCACTGGAATGAAACCAAGAATGTTCTAAGTGAGAAACCTGCCAGAAACACCCTTTGCCCTTTACTGAATGAACTACTCCGGTAGTGAAAGCATTCACCATGGTTACATTTTTCTAGCCTGAGCCAGGCAGAGCAGGATCAGATATTGGTCTTCCATAACTTGTGTAACTACCTTAATCCCAGGCGAGATGGAAATCTTTTTCCTGTGTTCTCTCACTGTGATCATAAATTCCACTTCTAGTGTTTGAATTCCTGCAGAAAGTTTTGATTTTTAAGAAGTAGTCAGTTCTCACGATAAAATAAAATGTTTGGCATAAAATTTCCAAATAATTCTAGTTTCAAAATTTTGCTGCTGGGCATTTAGAGACCACTGACATAATTTTTAACAACAAAAAAAGGTTAAACTCATTGGCTTAGATACAGTCAATGCAGCTAATAGATAAACATCAATTTTTTGGATCTCTATTCTGATGGAAAATACAAGTGTTTAGATAGTTGTTCCATTTCAAAGTAAAGTATTAGAATCCAACAGTAATTATAAGAAAAAACTGCCACAACATAATTCCTTAAAAAAAAATAATATTTGACTTTTGCTATTTTTTCACATCTTTAGGTGAGACAGCAACTCTCAGTACCATAAAATCACAGAATCACAGAATGGCTGAGGTTGGCAGGGACCTCTGGAGGTCTTCTGGTTCAATCCCCCTGCTCAGGCAGGCCCACCTACAGCACAGGATTATGTCCAGATGGCTTTTGTTTATCTCCAAGGTTGGAGACTCCACAAACTCCCTGGACAACCTGTGTCAGTGCTTGGTCACCCTCACAGTAAAAAAAAGTGTTTCCTGATGTTCAGACGGAGCCTCCTGTGTTTCAGTTTGTGCTCATTGCCTCTGGTCCTGTCATTGGCCACCACTGAAAAGAACCTGGCTCTTTGCACTCTTCTTTCATATATTTACAAAAATTGATGAGATGCTCCCTGGGCCTTCTCCATGAAGACATGGGTGCCTCCCATCAGGGCCCATAGACTCACGTGTCCAGTTTGCTTGTGTATGACCTGACCTGATCCTCTTCCACCAAAGGTACATCTTCCTTGTTTCAGTCTTTCCTCCTGGTTTTTAGGATTTAGAATCATAGAATGGTTTAGGTTGGAAGGGACCTTAAAAACCATCTAGTGCCAACCCCCCTGCCATGGGCAGCAATGCCTCCCACTAGGCCAGGTTGCTCAAAGCCCCATCCATCTTGGCCTTGAACACTTCCAGGGATGGGGCATCCACTTCTCTGGGCAACCTGTTCCACACCCTCAGAGTAAAGAATTTCTTCCTAATATCTAATCCAAATCTACCCTCTTTCAGTTTACAACTGTTACCCCTTGTACTAACACCACACCCCCTGAAGGCCAGTTTGTGTGTATTCATATAGAGTGAGGTGAAGATGGCTTTCAGTACCTCAGCTTTTTGCATGTTCTGTGTCACCAGGACCCCTGCCCCATTCAGCAGCAGGTCCACATTTCCCCTACTCTTCCTTTTGCTACTTGTGTCCTTAAGAACCCTTTCTTGTTGCTTTTGACATCACTTCTCAGGTTCAACTCCAGGTGTGCCTTGGCTTTCATAAACATGTCTTTGCATGCTCGGACAGTGCCTCCATATTCCTCCCAGGTCACTTGTTCCTGCTTCCACTTTCTGTACACACCCTTTTTGAGTTTTGCCAGGAGCTCTTTATTCATCTGTGAATGAATATTTATGGGAACTTACTGTATAATAAACTTTTCAAAGAACAAGAAGTGTATCTCTGGCCTTAGTATTTTTCTGTTACTGTGTTTATAATTTATTTATAATTTAATTTATGGTACATTTTGAGTAAGTGTTGGGTTTTTTTTGGTCTACGCAAATTTACTTCAATTAGAGATTTAATAATGCAGGAACCTTCTTCAGGTTGGCATGTTTGTAGCTACTGATTTTTTGGCTGGGACTAAAGAGCAGAGATGGAATAAAGAATCAGCTCCATTCTCCACTACATAATTTCTGCATTATATTCAGCAAAGGACTTAAAAGCCTGAAAATCACACATTAAAATGCTTGGTTTCTATGCTGGGGTATCTAAAGCACATAGAGTTCATGGAGCAGTTCCATAACCCAGAACAGATTCCAAGCCATAAAGCGCACTGAGAAAGGGACCACAGTCAGCAAGCAGCTGCCTCCCAACTTCTCTGAATCACCCACACTTGATAGAAAACACCTCTGCCTGTTGGGAAACAGAGCCTCCTCTTATCCCAGTTTTTTCCAAGGACAAAGCACAGCCCATTCTTTCCTTTCAGAAGAGGGTTTTCTTTATTGTCTTTCCCTCTCCCCTTCTCTTTCTGCCTCTAATACTGTCCACAAGGTAGAAAATACAGGTTTGAGTTCCTCTTCTGATCAAAGGAAGCTCTGGTTTTCTCAGCAAGTGCCATAACAATGAAGTTATGGCACATTTTCCCACCATTTTGCTTTGCTGCTGTTTCAAGAACTGAAGACTTACGGGGACAGAAAGGGAGAACAAGAAAGAATGACTGCATCCTGTGTCAAGGGGTCTTTGGATAACAAGTCAACCTCACTTGTAGAACTGTGGTAGGTTTACCCAATATCTGGTTAATGAAGGTCTTGGGACTGCAAAACCACTAACTTAGGTAGACATACTACTCTCTCGCTATTTCAATGGACCTCTTTTTCTCTTCTGTACAGTGGCACTACTTCAAAAGTACAGTTAAAACATCTCATCTAACTACATGGCCAAAGTCTGGTAGCTCGGCTGCAGCCCTAACAGATGGAAACTGACACTTGAATCCCCATCAGGCTGAGGAAAGCTTACAACTTCATATTCCATATTCCAGCCTGGGTGCAAGTTCACTATCTACTAGGGCATTAGAGAAAAAGTAGGGCAGATACCCTTCTCTGTATATTATTTCAAAAAAGCAATAGCCATTTCTGAATTTTGTGAGGATCTTACATCTGTCCCTATTTCATGCAACATCTGAAACTTCCTAACACATTAAGCCTCTCTGAAGAGCCCAATGCAATGAAGTTTAGTCTCTAGATGTTGAATGGACCAAACATGAGACAGGTGTCAAATTATTTTATCAACACTAATATTCAGATAACCTCAAATCTAAGTAAGCAAAAAGTAAAACAATTAATGTACAATGGATAACTAAGTATACGCTTAGCTGAGAGGCAGACAATCAGTAATGCAGTAAAATTTGCAACTTCTGATTTAGGCACCCAAGTCCCCTTCTGCGTTTTTTATTGGACCTACCCCAAGACATTCCATGCAACATTCCCTTGTTTTATTCAAATGGATACAAGGTAAATGTTATTCCTCTTTCAAACTGAAATGTTTTTTGAAAACTAAAGTAGTGTATTAAGCCACTCTGAGGCAAGACAGATTCCTATATTTATATTACACTTAAGATTATACTTACAAGAAAAATCTTAAAAGCACACAGTGTCATTAGTTATAACATAAGAAGCACTGAGTAAACAGCACAACTGGAAGAATTTAGCTGGAAGCTAGTTTGAAGTATTTCCTTGAAAGTTTAAACAAAGGATCTGTTTATTAAATAACAGCTTTACTAGAAACAAATTTTCAGCATTGCTAAGTCATTATGATACTATCCTTTCATTCGAGGACAGACTTATAAATCATCTATATAATCTACATATCTAATGCTTGGAGATATATAGTTACTCCAAATGCATTCATCATCACGGTGTCTGAGAGCAAAGAAAATTGTAAAACCAGGAAGACAATCTGACAGATCATCCACTCTCTGTTGCCTATGCTCCCAGAAGCATGAATGGTAGAAGCATTAGCTTTTTCCCATCTTCTGCCTGTTGTCTCCATGACGGTTATTGTGGCAAAGTTAATGCTGGGAAGCGCCTTGCTCTTTCTTCAAAAAATCGTAATATTTAAAACAGGCATTTGGTCTTTCCTAGACAGTTATGAGAAAGCCCAGCTCTGTGCCCTGGCAGACTTCAATGCTGTGTGCCTGGCAACTTCAGAATCCTTCAGGGAAAGAGCTATACAGGATCACATTCACAGAATAGGAAGCTATTTCTGCCAGACTAATCAAAGTCATAGAAAACACAGGAAAGAGTCAGAATCTTAAAATGCATTCTTTATTGATCCAGGTCTCAGATGAAGTGTGTTCCAACAGCAACCTCTTGGTTTGCAAAACAGAAGTCTTATATTACCATCTGCATTTTCCATTACATAAATGAATTTTCAGGCTTCAGATACAAATTCATAGGTAGGAAGGTTATTAGTTTACTAAACTAATGGCAATAAATTACACAATTGAAAGATGCACAAATCACAACCAGAGCACCTCCAACTCAAGAAGTTAAAGAAACATATAATAAAAAGAAATTATTAACCCAGCAGTGTCATATCTTAGTATCAGGAAAAAAAAATGAAGAAAAATGTCATAATCAAAACTATGATTATGCTGTTATTCTCAGGGAGATAAGAATAAGCAAAATACACTTAAATCATACAAGATTTTGGTTTACTTTTTTTAGCTTCCTAAAATGAAAACTCTTCTACATCCATTCCCATATGAAAAGCATATAATGAGGACAATACTTTCATTTCTCTGCTTAGCACAGTCAAAGGTACCTAGCAAGTCTTTGAAATTCCTGGCATTTTTCACTATTACATTATATCACTCGACAGCACATTCACTGAACAGGAAAAATCTCCTGCTTAGTCCTTTGATTTTGGCCTGAGGAAGTTAAGAACATGGATGGCATTGAAACTATATTGGTCCCAGGCATCCCAACATTTCAGGCCCTCTAACTTCCCCCTTGTCTTTCACCCCCAAAACTAGCAGGAAGAAACGACTAAACCAAACAAAACAGAATGAGAAAAAGAAATTAAAAACAAAATTTCAAAACTAAACAAAATTCATGCAACGCCCCTTATTATTCACGTCTCCACAACAGACACACACTGAGCACAGACCTGATGTTCTCTATGTTCTCTCATTTTTTCTAATGTTACAGCTTGAGACCATCCTCTCTTAGTTTTGTATTGAACTTCTTGGTTGAGGTCTGCTGCAGAGAAATGAATAATAAGGGCTGTTGCATGAATTTTGCTGGGTTTCGCAATTTTGTTTTTCATTTCTTTTGCTGGCCCGTGCCATACACCATGATGCTGATCCCAGCAGAAAAGTCAAATAGAGTTTTGCTTTTACCTGTTAACAGGCAATGAACAGACCTAGTCTCATTTTCACTTTGTTGCAAGCATCTTTCAACAAGCGATGGCAGATAAAAAAATTAAACACTGAAAGAGAAGTATATTTGGCCTCCGGGA